>CAXKVI010000003.1:111654275-111839275 GCA_964058755.1 Campiglossa producta | reverse complement strand
AATGCTGTTGTGGGTATTTTATTTTACGATCAAAACTCAACGAATTCAGACTAATGAACTTTTTTTAAATAAAAGCAAGATTTGAGAGAGAATTTTAAACCTGGTAAGCACTAAAAAAAAGATAAAAATGGTAAATAAAAACACAGTTGCTTAAAAACCCCCCATCTCAGGATTTTTTTTATAATTTTTTTAAACTTGGTTTCAATTTTTTTTTTTTGTTTCTTTTTTTTCATTTTTTGTTTTTTATTTTTTTTTTTGGAATTTTTTTCTTTTTTTGTTATTTTTTTTTTTATTTTTTAAGTTTTTCTAATTTTTTATTTTTTTTGTATAATTGCTTTTGCGGCCTTTCTTTTCTTTTTTTTCTTTATTTCTTTCCCCTTTATTTTTAAAGTTTTTCTAATTTTTTTTTTATATATATTTGCTTTTTTCTTGTTTTTTACTTTTATTATTTTTGTTTTTTCTTTTATTATTTTTATTTTTTTTTATTTCATTATTTTTTTTGTTTTTTATTTTATTATTTTTTTTGTTCTTCTATTTTATTATTTTTTTTTTTGTTTTTTTATTTTTTATTTTATTTTTTTTTTGTTTTTTTTATTTTTTATTTTATTTTTTTTTTTGTTTTTTTTTATTTTTTATTTTATTTTTTTTTTGTTTTTTTATTTTTTATTTTATTTTTTTTTTGTTTTTCTATTTTATTATTTTTTTTTTTGTTTTTTAATTTTTTTTTTTTTGTTTGTTATTTTATTTTATAATAAAATAATATTTTTTTGTTTTTTAATTAATTATTTTTTTGTTTTTTAATTTATTTTTTTTTCTTGTTTTTTAATCTATTATTTTTTTTGTTTTTTATTTTATTATTATTTTTTATTTTTTGTAAATATAAACGATTTTTCGTTTTTTTTTTGTTAATTTTCATTTCCCTTTATTTTTAAATTTTTTATAATTTTTTTCATTTTTTTTATTAATTTTTGTAATAATTGTATGTACCCTGATGACGGTTACCGTAGTTGACCCAAATATATTGGTAAAAATCAAAACTTTTGTTTTAATTTTGGAAAAACCCCTTACCTCAGGCCGACAAAAAGAAGAATTTATTTTTTTTTATTATATTAATTTTTAAGTTTTTTGAAAAATGTGTAATAATTGTACCCTGAGGACGGTGCCGTAGTTGACCCAAATATATTGGTAAAAATCAACACACCTGGCTTCAAGTGGGCGAAAAAAGATTTTTTTTTTGTATTTTTTGTCTTTTTTTAAGTTTTTTGTTTTAAGTCATTGAATTTTATTTTTTTTTTTTTCATTTTATTTAATACATTTTTATTTTTAATTTATTGAATTTTTTTTAATTTATTCAATTTTTTTTAATTTATTGAATTTTTTTTAATTTATTGAATTTTTATTTTTAATTTATTGAATTTTTTTTAATTTATTAAATTTAATTTATTAAAATTAAATTTTTTTTGTTTCTTTTTTTATTAATTTTTTTTTTTAATTAATCTTTTTTTTTGTTTCATTTATTTTTTTTATATTATTTTATATTTATTTTATTTTTTAAATTTTTTTTTTTTAATTTTTTTTTTTCATTATTTTTTTTTTCATTTTATTTTTTTTTTATTCTTATTTTTTTTTCATTTAATTTTTTTTTATTTTTTTTTTTCATTTTTTTTCATTTTTTTTTTTTTTCATTTTATTTTATTTTTTTTTTTTTCATTTTATTTTTTTTTTTTTTTTTCATTTTATTTTATTTTTTTTTTTTCATTTTATTTTATTTTTTTTTTTTCATTTTATTTTTTTTTTTTTTTCATTTTTTTTTTTTACTTTGCCCAGTAATAAATAATAAGTTTTATTTTTGGCATAAACAATTATTTCTTAGCAAAGATTAATATCATCTTCTTCCATGCATATGGGCACACAAATTAAAAAAAAAAAAAAAAATTACGATAAGTGACTGCTCATCATTCTACCAGTGAACAGACAATCTGTTCCAATCAGACTAAACTGCTCTCATACAAATGTATGCTCCAAGCTTTTGCTCGTATATTGCGTCATTTTTTAAATGCGGCAATGAATTAATGAATGAATAAATATTTATTGAATCAAAAATGTTTTCTCCATTAAAATTTTTGTGTTTTAATGTGTTTTAGTCAATTTGAAATTTAGGTATATAGGTAAACAATAAAAATGGCATGGAACTGTGTGTGTGTGTGGAATCAAAAAAATTGACCGAACATTTTTGCTTTTAAAAAATTTACGTCTGTCTCTTAATAACTTTCTTCAAATTTTTATATTTCTACAACTTTAACTTGTAAATATTTCTATTCATATTTTTTGTTTTATTTATATTTTTATAACTTCTAGAATTTTTGTCAATTTATTTGCTTTGTTTGCAAAGAACCCAAACCTCGATTCATCAGTATCGCAGCTGGTTATCAGTGTAAAAAAATATGCAAATATTTATCACAAAATTCAAACAGTTTTACGCAAAATCAAAGATAAATAATTGAAAACAACAATAAATGTTTTTTTTTTTTTTTTTTACGAATGGCTTATCACACACGTAATTAGCATGTATGGCACAAACAAAGAAATTTTTAAGTGTCACGACGTTGATTATTTGTTTTTAAAAATTTTATATTCGTTTTATTCAAATTAGATTAATTCTACAGAATTTCGAAGCTAAAGGAGAAACCACAAAAACCAGGGATATTCCAAAAAATATATGTACTCGTACGTAGAAGTAGATATTTTTAGACTTATGAAACAGAGAACATTCATAAATATTTTTATATGCACGAATGTATCCGATAATAATGTCAATATGTGAACTTTAAATAATTGTTGGTAAGTATATAACGAGTTTATTATGATAAGCAGCAAGCAATTGCAACTTGCTCATGTAAGTTTCGGAAATATTTTTCTTTCTGTTTTCTTTTTTCGAGAACTTCTAGCATTCAAGCGCACTGAGGACCGTTTGAAGCCGGAAACGTTTTATCTTGAAGCAAGCTGAGTTTAGTTTGAAATCGCGCGATAAAACCTCGTTCAGTTTTTGTTGTTGTGAAATTGAGTGCATTGTTTAGGGTTAGATAAGAAATATGCGACAAGAGTTGCAAGCGTGTTCTCAGAGGACGATGCAACCAAGCTAGATTTTCTTTGCAAGTTTTATTTAAGAATTATTTACTTTTTTACTACTTAGCTTACTTTTCAATTTTTTATTTTATAAATTTTGTTTGATTGATTTTTTTTATTTTTAACTTTATAAATTTTTTATTTTTAATTTTTTATAATTTAAAACTAACTTTTTTTTCCTTTTATTTTTTATTTTTTTAATGCTATAATTTTCTATTATTTTCTATTAATTTTTTTAATTTTTAATTTTTTGTAATTTAGATTTTAATTTTCTTAAATTTTTTTAATTTCCTTAATTTTTTTTATTTCCTTTATTTTTTTAATTTCTTTAATTTTTTATTTTCTTTAATTTTTTTATTTTCTTAAATTTTTTTTTTATTTTCTTTAATTTTTTTTTATTTTCTTTAATTTTTTTTATTTTCTTTAATTTTTTTTATTTTCTTTAATTTTTTTTATTTTCTTTATTTTTTTTAATTTCTTTAATTTTTTTATTTTCTTTAATTTTTTTATTTTCTTTAATTTTTTTTATTTTCTTTAATTTTTTTATTTTCTTTAATTTACTTTATTTTCTTTATTTTTTTTATTTTCTTTAATTTTTTTTATTTTCTTTAATTTTTTTATTTTCTTTAATTTTTTTATTTTCTTTAATTTTTTTTATTTTCTTTAATTTTTTTTATTTTCTTTAATTTCTTTTTATTTTCTTAAATTTTTTTTATTTTCTTTAATTTTTTTTATTTTCTTTAATTTTTTTTATTTTCTTTAATTTTTTTATTTTTTTTAATTTTTTTATTTTCTTTAATTTTTTTATTTTCTTTCAATTTATTTAAGTTATTTTAAAGTTTTTAATCTTTTTTTCTTAATTTTTTTTCAACTTTTTTTCAATTATATTTTTAATTTTTTTACCTTTTTTATTTAATAAAAGATATTTTTCGATAAGATACTTTTTAATAAAATTTATTTTTTAATTTTTAGATTTTTTTTAATAAAAGTTATCTTTAATTTGAAGATATTTTTTAAGTTTTAAATTTTTTCTTATTTATAACTTTACAATTTTTAGTTTTTAAATTTTTTCATTTTATAATTTTTAAATATTTTGTTAATCTTTATTTTAAATTTTTTGTAACTTTAATTTTTAATTTTGTTTTTTTTTTTTTGTTATTTTTCAACTTTTTTTACTTAAATTTTTTTTAATTTTTAAATTTTTTTTTAATTTTTTTATTTTTTTTTTATATTTTAAAATTTTTTTAATTTTTTAATTTTTTTTAATTTTTTAATTTTTTTTAATTTTTTAATTTTTTTTAATTTTTTAATTTTTTTTAATTTTTAATTTTTTTTTAATTTTTAATAAAAGTTATTTTTTAATAAGATATTTTTTAATTTTAAATTTAAAATTTTTTAATTTAATTTTTAGTACATAAACATACTTTTTAATTGAAAATATTTTTTAAGAGATTTTTTTAGTTTTTAAATTTTTTTTAATTTTTAGATTTTGCATGTTTTTTACTACTTAATAATTTTTATTTTTTTTTTTGAAGTTTTATTTTATTTATTTTTTTAATTTATTATTTGTGATTCAAAATTTATTTATTTTATTTTTTTTTTTACATTTAATTCTAATTTTTAACTTTAAATTTTTAACTTTTCGTGTTTTAAATTTTTTTGTTATTTATATTTTTTTTACTTTAAAATTTACTTATAATTCTTTTTTTATTTCAAATTTAACTTTTTTTTGTTTTAGATTTTTTAATTTTTAATTTTTAGATTTTTTTTTTTCAATTCTCATATTATTTTTTACATTAGTTGCCACACCTTACATGCTTGTATACAATTTTCATCCCAATTATTTTACTCAAAACAAACCCTCATGTATCCACACTTTTAGAACACATGTGCTATATTTTCATGAACAAACATTCCAAACGAAAAAGTACTGTAGCTGTTATTGTTTACAAAACAATTAGGTAAAGTTGAGAAAACAAAAAAATCGACCTTGTGTAGGCATGCGCGATAAATTTTAATATTAAAATAATAATACATTTTGTTCTAAGTTCAAGTATCACACAAGGCACATCCTTTTATCTTATCGCTGCTCACAACCTTCAAAAAAAAGTAAATATGACTCCTCCAAACACTTGAAATTGTATATGAAATAGGAAACGACTATTGTTCCTGCAGTCACACAAACCAAAAATAACAATTGTCAGTCAAATAAGGCAATGAAGAAGATATACAGCAAATACATATTTCAAACAGAACAAGCATGTTTACTTTCAACTCAATGCAATAATTTCCTCACATTAGTCAAGAGACGGCTAATTGCATTTGTTTTACCTATTTTCAAAAGATTTTACTGCTTAAATATTTTTGTTTTCTAAACAAATATTTTCCTTCTTCATATTTTAAGCAGCCGCCGTGGTGTAGCGGTTAAGTGTTCGGCCTTCTACACCAAGTCGTGTCGGTTCGATGCCCGGCAAAAGTAACATCAAAAATTATTTAGAAAAGAATTTTTCTAAACGGGGTCGCCCCTCGGCAGTAGTTTGGCAAACTCTCCGGGTGTATTTCTGCCATGAGAAGCTTCTCAGCAAAAAATTCATTTGCTTTGCAAGTGCCGTTCGGAGTCGGCAAAAAACTGTAGGTCCCGCCAACTTGTAGGAAAAACTCAAAAGCAACACACCACAAGTTGGAAAGAGAAGCTCGGCTAAAAATCTCGTTAGAGGTTATGATGACCTGTTGGTATATCGCCGCCATTAGGTATATTTAAAGCAAACGCGAATGGCATAATTTCCATATTTTACTGTGGTGCTCATAAAATTTAGTTTGGCTAAAATCAAGGTTAACTCAATAGGCAAATATCCTATTATAAAAAAGGGTGCTCCAAAAACGCGATGAAACGTTAGGCGTAGTTCCTATTCAACGTTTTATCAAAAAAAGTATAGTAGTTTCCTTGGTGATCTTTTCGTTGCACTTTCTTTTCCTTTTCTTCTTTCCTTATTCTTTTGATAACTTTCTTTTCGTTTCTACTCCCGACTTTTAACTACTATGCTATCTTGTTTTTTGCTCTTTAATTCTCTTTATTCATCTTTCCATATACTTTTTCTATTTATGTCTTTTACTTGGTTTCTATAATTTTTCGGTATCTTCTCCTTTCACTTGGTTTCTCTCTTTCTCTTGCCTTCTTTTGAGGTTGGGCTCATTACATTTTTTTTCTGTTTGTTTTCTTTATCTTATTTTAACTGCTATCTCTTTCCTTTTCTAATTTTGTCCATTCCTTATTTTTTGTTTCCTTGATATGCTTTTTTTTTGTTTTTTTTTCCAAAACTTCTAGTTCCTTTCTATTTTTTCTAATCCTACTTCATTCTCTTTTCCCTCTTTGAGGTCCTCCCTTATCTTCGGGTTTGCTACAGCACCATAAGGATGAGCCGCGGTTACTAAGGCACTGGCTCCAGGGGACAGGGTATCTTTCGAAAATCCTGACTATTTGGCTGCCGCGGCCATCAAGAGGATCCATCTACTTTGTCCTCTGTTGCGAATTTTGTGACCCCTTTTATTGGAAGCCTCCCTTTGTGGCTGCCCTTGCGGCTGTTTGGCAACTGCTAAAGCGTTTTCCTAATTGAAACCCCTATTCTTTTAAGACGCTTAAGAGCGGCACCATCCAACCGCTTACATTTTTCGAGGCCAGAATTGGTCAGATCATGAGCAGTTCAGCTCTAGATTGATGTGTTGTATTAAGAATTCAATTGGGTGGGGGAAAGTAGGTCAGCTGGGACAAGCCCCGATATCCCAGTAAGACTGATTACAACAAGAGGGCGCCAGGTATCTTTGGGCCACCGTTGTAGGACACGCTAACATAGTGTCATACGTGCCATGAGTACGGTACGGATCACACTTAGGATTATGGGTTTTATTGAGTTGTCCTCGCTCAGGATTTTTAGTCGACAAGCAAATCTACCCCCAACCCGCAGGTGTCTCTTGTTTTTAATTTCCTTTTTTCTTTCACTTCTTCCTTATAATTTGTTTTACTTTTCTTATTTATCCTTTAAAAATATGCTCAGCCTTTCCCTCACGTTCCACGTTCCTCCCATTCCACCTCATTTGAAACTTGGGCTTTCCTCTTATTTTTGTTATCATATACATATATATATAATAATATAATTATAAAAGAACAACTGAAAAAGACCACCCACTAATGAGACATCCTATACTAAGAAAATTTTCTTAAGAAAACTCATAAATTGTTTTGTCTATACCTAGCGGTTTTTGGCTTCAAACTTGAAGAACAATGAGATGCGGAATGTTGCGTCTCAGAAGGCAAATTGTAGTATAGTAAAAAAAGAATTTACAAACACAGTTGCCACATGCAAAAAAAAACTACCACAATCTGAAAAAAAACTACCAAATCAAAAAAAAATACTACCAAACAAAAGAACTACCAAATAAATAAAATATCAAGTAAAATTAAAAACTACCAAATAAAAAAAAACTACAAAAGCAAAAAAAAAACTATCAAATATAAAAAACTACCAAATAAAAAAAAACTACCAAATCAAAAAAAACTACCAAATAAAAAAAAAACTACCAAATAAAAAAACTACCAAATGAAAAAAAAACTACCAAATAAAAAAATACCAAATAAAAAAAAACTACCTAATAAAAAAAATACCAAATAAAAAAAACTACCAAATAAAAAATAAGCTACCAAATAAAAAAACTACCAAATAAAAAAACTACCAAATAAAAAAACTGACAAAAAAAAGCTACCAAATAAAAAACAACTACCAATTAAAAAAAACTACCAAATAAATAAAAAAAACTAGCAAATAAAAAACTACCAAATAAAAAAAACTACCAAATAAAAAAACTACCAAATAAAAAAAAACTACCAAATGAAAAAAACTACCAAATAAAAAAAAAATACCACATAAAAAAACTACCAATTAAAAAAAACTACCAAATAAAAAAAATCTGCCAAATAAAAAAAACTACCAAACAAAGAAACTACCAAACAAAAAAACTACCAAACAAACAAACTACCAAATGAAAAAAACTACCAAACAAAAAAAAACTACCAAATAAAAAAAAACTACAAAATAAAAAAAAAACTACCAAATGAAAAACAAATACCAATTAAAAAAAGTACCAAATAAAAAAAAACCTTCCAAATAAAAAAAAAACTGCCAAACTTTATTTTCAGGTACTTATTGTAAAGAAACAAAAAGTATTAAAAAAACTACCAACTGTGGCAACCGTGCTTACAAACAAAAACAAAAACAAATATTTACACATGAAATGCCACTGCGCTTTGTATAGGGTATTTGTTCATTTGCCCATTTGTTTAAAATGAGATTCGACGACATTGAATGGCGCGTGCTGCCAAAAGCCAAGCAAATTAGAAAATTTAGTAATAAATAAAGAGGCAATATTTAGAAACATTTACATACATGTATGTATGTGACTTTATGCCCACAAAATAATTTCAACAAATTTAAACGATTTTATGAGCTAAAAAGCAGCAAACACAGCTACCACCCACCCAAAAAAAAAGGCGGAACCAAGTTGAGGCAAAACAAATAAAATTTATGAACGAGAATTTTTATAATCTCAGAGAAAATTGCTTTTTTGTGTTGTAAATTTATAAACAATCGCGTTTCAATTTTTTTTTTCGAACTAAACAAATCGCTTTTGACATTATCTATATAGCATACGATAAAAGAAGTCATGATGCGTGAATTGCGTTCAATAAATCGCAAATGTCGCTGACAATTACAAAATGCCTTAACTTGTTGTACGGGGTGATGGCCTCTAGTTTGATTATTGTCACTGAATAGATATCGATGGGCAAACTATAGTAAACAAATTCAAATAGATGCATATGGATGCGATCCAACCCACAATATGCACAATTAACCCGAATCAGTGACAAATGTCGCATGAAATAACAAATAAAGCAACATTTTACAAGCAACAAACACATGGACCAATACAACATATAGACAATGCAACAATTCAAGAAAACATGGGAACATATTTGAAATGTAAAAATTAATTCAACAGATAAAATCACTATCTGACTAGTTAGTGCTAAAAAAGGCAAGAAAAAAAAGTAATTTAAATTGCTTGTCGAGTAGAAAAATGCATGCGAACGAAATGTGTTGAATGAAGACGTTTGTAGTCGACAAAATTTATGTTTAGAAATAGAAAACCAAAAAAGGGGCGAAAAAATAGAGAAAGACAATTTGATGATTACAATAGACTTTTTACTGAAAGTGTGAAAGAAGCTATTTATGTGAGTGAGTTTAAAATAAATTGATCACAAAATTAAACTAGAAGAAAGGCGATTGATCGATAACAATGTCTTGAGTCGAAAGCCCCAGTAGGAAGGTGTTTGATTCTTAGATTTCTCTGGGCTATCTGATGTAAGACCAGATGGAAACACATAGGCCACACAATTCCCGCATTATTATAGCCCCCTTTTTTAAGGAAAAAAAGGTAGACATTACTGTTCTGAGTTAGCTGAAAATCGGTTGGGACAATGTCTGGAGTCGAAAGCCGCAGAAAAAAGATATTTGATCCATGGACATAGCTAATCTACTGATTGGGCAGAAGGGAATAGTTACCTATGTAGGCGGTAAAGCTATGCGTTGGCTGCCATCAGATTGTAACAATCTTCAAAATTATCCTACAAGTACCCTTTCATTTCCTTTTCTTTCCCTTTCTTTCCTTTTCTTTCCTTTTCTTCCTTTTTCTTTCCTTTCTTTTCCTTTCCTTTCTTTTCCTTTCCTTTCTTTCCCTTCCTTTCCTTCCCTTCCTTTCCTTCCCTTCCCTTCCTTTCCTAACTGATGATCCTAAAATGAGCCCAAAATGATCCCAGTTTGCTCCCAAAATTATCCCAATATGACCCCAAAATGATGCCAAATTGACCCCAAATTACCCCGATATGATCTCAAATTATCCCAATATGACCCCCAAAAAGATTCCAAAATTACCTCTATCCTTCTACTTTCCTTTCTTTTCCTTTTCTACTTTTCGTTTTCTTTATTATCCATTCCTTTCCTTTCCTTTCCATTAGTTACCTTTCATTTTCATTACTTTCCTTCCCTTTCCTTTCCATTCCTTTCTTTTCCTTCCCTTCCCTTTAATTACCTTTCCTTTCCTTTCTCTTCCTTCCTTTCATTTCCTTCCCTTCCCTTTAATTACCTTTCCTTTCCTTTCTCTTCCTTCCTTTCATTTCCTTTCCTTCCCTTTTCTTTTCCTTTTATTGTCAATATTTTTTTATTTTTATTAGAGGCTTATTTTTATAGGATTTTCTGCTAAAAATAGTTCGCTGATTCATTTCAATAACTCTGCTTGAAATTTCTCAATAATAAGGGCATCGAAACCAAAATAAATTTTATGACGTTTGTTCGGTCGCGTATTATCTAAAATTAGAGTAGAGATATTTAGAGCTGCAATACAAATTTACATCGGAGAAAGGAGAAAGTACAATCAGACTTAAATAAAAATATATATGTATACAAAGATTAGGGTTGTCAGTATTGGTATGAGGATAGAAAAAAAAAATGTTTAATAAATGATTACGATAAACAAAATATATTATGAATAATTATTAAAAAAAAATAAAATAAGAATAAAATAATAAAAAATCATAACAATAATTAATAATAATAAAAATTATAATAAAAAAAATATAAAAAAATTATAATCAAAAAAATATGAAAAATATAAAAAATTTAAAATATATAAATATATAAAAAAATATATAAAAAAATATATAAAAAAATATATAAAAAATATATAAAAAAATATATAAAAAAATATATGAAAAAAATATATGAAAAAAATTTTAAAAAAATCTAAAAAAGTAAATAAAATAATTTAAAAAAGTAAATAAAAAAAAATTTAAAAAAGTATGTTTATAAAAAATGCATGATAAATAAATCTAAAAAAAATTTGAAAAAGTTTACAAAATAAATCAATAAAAGGCATTAAAATTTCTGAAAAAAATTAAATCTTTCGTAGAAGTATATTAAAAAACAGTTTCTTTGGCTGGTCAAGGAAATACGCAAATCTTCTCGTAAAGCGGTATATAACGGTAAAGTTCTCGAATAAATTTTTATCAAATAAATTTATATCTTTGGCTCTTCGTGTTTCCTAAACATACTCAAATGTTGCTCATCTACTTATCCCAAGGGTCATCACCATAAAATTAGCCGCAATACTCAACCTAAGTATATATAAATACGGCTACTAAACTCAAAGGCCTAGCTAGATATTCAGATGCACCTATGTATTCACAAATGCATCAGCACTTGAATGCTTTGAGTGATGATTGAATTGCATTTTGCTCTTTCTAATTCACATGCCCACATTTATGTATAGTTTTTTATAGCAATCTTTTATGACCTATGTGGGGAATACTGAGGCGTGTGTTCTGCTTGAGTCAGATGCAAACAACTGGTGTTGTTGTTCCAATTTTTATAGTGTAATTGTTTGCTGCTACTTACACGTTTTTATTCAATTTAGATTAACGATGAAAAATACTTGAATATAAAAAAAGGTAATCTCTTTTTTGCTCATTTAATGATGAGGCTATTGTGCTAGTAAAATTGAGATTAGTAGAAAATGTTTATGGACCAGTTTGAGTGTTGAATTTATAGCTGAGAGTGTAAAGATAGTAGGTATATGTTTATCATATGTATCAAGTATTCACATTTTTAGCTTAACAATAAAATTCCATTTATTCCATTTATTGACGGATTATTTTTAGTTGATTGTTGAAACCACAATCTGCTTGATATGGATAGTTCTTTCGAATCTGGCGTGAAACATAAACATTACAAAATTTTGTAATTTACTGCTGTTTTGAATTCAAAACAACTTTACTTATGAGTCCTATCTTATTCAACTATTTAAGAATGTCACCGACAAATCATTATTCACATGGCATCCCGACTTTCGAAGAAATAGATGGTATACTAACTTAAAACCAGATATCAAAAGTTCCTTAAAATCACCCAACTACAATAAACAGGCCTTACAAATTATGTTATTATGATTTGTATAGATTTCAAACCGCAACACCCCTCCCCCATAGTTTTTCAAAAAAATACTGTAACAATATTTTATTAAATCTATTTAAAATTACAAGAAACAAGCATCAATCAACAGATGGCAAGTTCTTCAATTAGAAATGACGGCAATTCACTTTCAATGAAAACGCTCTTCGCCCACATGTAAAACTCAGAAGTGCATCAGTTTGTATGTAAACAATTAATAAATTTGGAAATTTTTTTTCTAGTTAAACTAAATTCATCCAAAACGTCCATCAAAAGAGTAAACATATCTAAGTAGCACATTGACTTTACACGATGCTAAAAATAGTACAATAATATACATACATTTCATGGCGAAGGTTAAGAAGCTGCATTTGTTTGTAGATATGCATCTACAATTGTTTGTCGATGTACATGATTCCGAGAAAGTGCATGTTTCAAAGTAAATAAAGCTTCAAATTGATGTCAATAACTATGGGGAAATAATATGTAAGTGCATTCGTTCATATGTACGTAGATTAGACCATTTTAAAAACAGCTAGAACAAATTTCTTCAAAACAAGATGATTTCTTTTGGTTTTTTTTTTTTAAATTTTTTTATTTTTTTTTTTTTTTTTTAAATTTTTTTTTTTGTTTTTTATTTTATTTTTTTTTTTGTTTTTTTATTTTTTTTTTTTTAATATTTTTTTAATTTTTTTTTTTTTAATTTTTTTTTTAATTTTTTTTTTTTTAATTTTATTTTTTTTTAATTTTTTTTTATTTTTTTCTTATTTTTTTAATTTCTTTATTTTTTTACTAAATTTTTTTTTTCTTTTATTTTTTACTAAATTTTTTATGTTTTTATTTATTGACTTATTTTTTTTTTATTTATTGACTAATTTTTTTTTTGTATATTCTATTTAACCAACTCTATCCCTCTTTCCTAACATTAGGGGAGTGTCTCCGGTTACCACGATTTCTTTTTTTAATTTTATTTTATTTTTTTTTTCCTTTATTTTATTTTTTTTTTTTTATTTTATTTTATTTTTTTATTTTTTTATTTTTTTATTTATTTTTTTTTTTATTTGTTTTATTTAATAATTTTTTTTATTTTTTTATTTATTTTTTTTTATTTATTTTTTTATTTATTTTATTTATTTTTTTTATTTATTTTTTTTTTATTTTTTTTTTTTATTTATTTTTTTTATTCATTTTTTTTTATTTTTTTTTTTTATTTTTTTTTTTTTATTTTTTTTTTATTATTGCTTTTTATTTTCTATTTATTTTTTTTTATTACTTTTTTATTTTTTTTTGATTACTTCTTTATTTTTTTATTTTTTTTATAAATTTTTTCTTATTACTTCTTTATTTTTTTAATTCTTTCTTTTTTTCTTTGTTTTTGTGCTTTTTTATCTTATTTAATTTTTTCCTTTTAGTTTACTTTTAATTTTTTTATATTTTTTTATATTTTTTTTTATTTTTTTTTTATTTTTTTTTTTTTATTTATTTTTTTTTTTTGTTTTATTTTAATTTACTTCATTTTACTTTCATTTATTTTGTTTCATTCCATTTTATGGTATTTTTTTATCATTTTATTTTCCTTTATTTTTGTTTCTTATATTCTATTCCACAGAAATTTTTTATAGTTGAGTCTCTTTAAAAAGGGGAAATAATTGAAACGGTCTAATGTACATGTTATGAATACATCGGAGTTCATTGAAATGTGAATTCAACAGAAGAGGGGTGTTGATAGATAGAAGCCAAATCTTATTAAGCTCAATCTAAGAATGGCTGGATCATCGTCATTCCGAAGGAGATACTGTTTGGAGTTTCCAATCGCAGCTATTACCTACATATCTTTTTGGGAGAAATACTCTCGATAAACGTGATGCGAAGCCCTGACGAGTGCTGAAATATCCAAAAGGTTTGCTGACAACTTCCGAAAATAGGACGCATTTACTTATTTAGCTTTGGAACAAATTACCCTCAACAGAAGATTAGAAGCTTAGTTTTGGAACAATAAAAGTGGAATGTATCTTGCTATTCCTTTCACTATCTCCATACGATACTAGAGTTGACATGCTCGATCAGTATAAATTTATCAAGATGAGAAGAACAAAGTGTGAAATTATTTTTTTGAAGCGAAAATTTTACGGATCTCCCAATATCTTCATGCAACTCTATATGACACCAGAGTTCAGAAAATCTATCTATAGAAATAGAGTAAATAAAGGAAAAGTCGGTTTCAACTTGGGAAACGATGGATATAGCATCCCTGGAATCAAAATTCATACCCCTAAATGAAATTCATACCCCAAAGTTCCAAATGGCCTATGAAGCAAGAGCCATAACCAAGATAGAACTAAGATAAAGTAATGGTTTTCACAATGGATAGAGGTCTCTGTTATAATAACTAAACATTAGAGAGAAGTTAAAACCTACTGGAAGTTCTTATAAAGAGTTTATCAACATCGGCCTACTCAAATCAAAAACGAAGGAATATTTAGAACAAGCGAATATCATTAGTACAATAACTAGACTAATTCATTATCTGTTCTCCTTAGGTCAGATAGAGACACTGACTAGTCATACATAAGACGCTCAGCGAGCTGGTTCCCACCTCAAAGAAATACTCCGATATATACAGGGTTTCGGATATCCGGTTGTATTTTCCTAAATTAAATAAGTATGTTTCGTTTTTATTACACAAGCACAGCTCGAATAAAGTTTCGTCACCTTGTAGCGAATAAAAATTGCAAATAAATATGTTCTTATAATAAACTAATTAAGTATGAACTTTAATAGCCAGTAGAAGACAACGCGCCGTTTAGCAGACGGTCGATCGTGCATGAAAGTCAAAAAGTGCCCATTGTTGCTAAGAGCCACACGATCGTAGCGTAATATCCATTTGGCGGATATAATTTAATGAGGCATGTATGTTTTTTTTTTTTTAACTAGCAGACACAAATAGAAAAACATATTCAGTAATTAAAACGTTATTGAAGTAATGCGCTTAGCTAAAGCAAAAAAAATATGGAGAAAATAGCAAAAAATAAATTAAAATTAAAATTACGATCAAAATCAACAACAACAAAACAGTACAAGTATATTCAGAATAATGCAACAGCCCTTAAAAACACGTCTATGAAAAATGGTATTCTAAAGTTCAAACTCGCTTGTGTATAAGGACAGGGGTAGGCACAGAACTTAAGGGTAGGCAACCAACAATTATAAACTGCCTATTAAAAGTAGCACCGCTATTGAGATAGTGCCAGTAGTTATATAATTGAAAAACTATAAATACTTCCACATGTGTTAAAGTTCAAACAATTAACGAGTTGACGTGAAATACAACACAATAGCAAATAATATGGTTCCAATTAAATAGAATGCATGAAACAATAATGAAGGGCAAGTTATCAAATATTTGATATACAAAACCAATACCCAAAAAGGGTGTCAGGGTAGGTGTTGCCGTAAAGTGATATTTTTTTTCAGTGACACATCACACAAACTTGAATCAATTGATAAATTAATATTGCTTCCGTATCTTGTGCGCTCAAAAACGACAAATGGTTTCAGATAAAAAAAAAAATAAACAAATTTAATCAAACGTTAAGTGTTTTGAGGTCAGTTTGGAATTTCATAGCGTGCGACACGAGTGCTCTGGGACTCACGTTCATTTTTTTATTTTAACTTATTTAGTTGTTGGTGCTTATAGTTATTGTCAATTGTATCAATTGTTAGTGCGTGTAGGTCATAAATAGAATTTTTATATTGACCCAGGTTAGTGAAGTGAATTTGATTAGCACACGCACGACGAAATTGAAGCAAGTCAATTCGTCAAACAGACAGAATCAAATAATATTAAATAAAATTATAATAATCCATCAGTATAAATCTTTTATTTTTTTAATTTTGATTGATTTCTTTTTTAATTAATTTTTTTTTTTTCAATTTTAATTTTTTTTAATTTCAATTCAAAAATTTAAATTTTTTTTTTTTATTTAAAATTTTATTTTTTTTTAATTTTAAATTTTTTTTTAATTTTAAATTTAATTTTTTTTTAATTTTAAATTTTACTTAATTTTAAATTTTATTAATTTTTTTTTTTTCAATTTTAGTTTTACTTTAATTTTTTGATTTTCCTTTTTTTTTAATTTTTTTTTTTTTTTTTTTTTATTTTCCTTTTTAAATTTTTTTTTTATTTTCTTTTTTAAATTTTTTTTTATTTTCTTTTTTAAATTTTTTTTTATTTTCTTTTTTAAATTTTTTTTTATTTTCTTTTTTAAATTTTTTTTATTTTCCTTTTTAAATTTTTTTTTATTTTCTTTTTTAAATTTTTTTTATTTTCTTTTTCATTCAATTTTCGTTTTCATTGAATTTTCTTTTTCATTTTTTTTACTAATCAATTTTTTTTTTTAATTTTGCTGAGTTCTTTAATTTTACTTTTTTCTTTAATTTTAATTGTTAATTTTTTTTGATTCTCTAAAAAAGTTTTTTTTTTTTTAATTTTGATTCTTCTTTTGAATTATTTTTTTTTTAATTTTGAGTCTCCATTTTTAGTTTGATTGATTCTCTATTTTTAATTTTGATTCTCTATTTGTAATTCTATTTTCTCTTTTTTAATAATTTTTTTTTTTTTTTCAATTTTAATTTTTTTTATTTTATTTTTTTTTTTTTCAATTTTAATTTTTTTTAATTTCAATTCAAAAAATTGTTCTTTAAATTAAATCGTAATTTTTTAATTTAAATTCAATTTTTATTTTTTTTAATTTAAATTCACTTTTTTTTATTTTTGATTCTAATCTTTTTATGTTAATTCAAATTTTTTTTATTATTTTAATTTTTTTTATTTTAATTCTAAAAATTTTTTTTTAAGTTTTTTTATATTTATTTTTTTATTTTTACTATTCTTTATTTTTTTTTTTTTAATTTTTATTTAAATTGTTTTTTAATTTTTTTAACTGTTTTTATTTTTTTTTATTTTTTTAGTTTTATATTTTTTGTTAAGTTTTTTATTTTTTGTTAAGTTTTTTATTTTTTGTTAAGTTTTTTATTTTTGGTTAAGTTTTTTATTTTTTAATTTTTTCAGTTCTTTATTTTTTGTTTAATTTTCTATTTTTTGTTAAGATTTAAATTTTTATATTTTTAAACTTTTTTAAATTTTTTTATAAATCCATTTGGCAGTCATGAGCCTAAGTAAGTTCGATTAATTTATCTTGCCTGTCCATTGGCAATCATTTTTAAGTCATTGATCCCTCTTTCGAAAAGGAAATACATATTTCACTTCACCGTGTAATCTCCTGCACCGCCCATCAAACAATAATCTATTAAGTAAGTTATCTATTTTGGTAAAAATTAATTAATAAAACGATATATTTTACAACACTTGCGAACCCCAAACACTATCTGCCCTATAAACACTCCACCCTTTGTACTATCTAGGTAGCTATTCAGACAGCAGACTATTGCATGTGTCTCGTAGATTTATTACACATTTACGCCAATAGCTTAGAACGAAGTGCAACGCTGTCATAATTTTATATTTATGACTGCAATGTGTTACATACAAGCGCAGTCAGCGCGCTCACCCTTCAAATAACCCACAAACGCCAATGCAAATGGCACGCTGTAATCACTTATGTAGCTTTCCTTCAGCAGCGTGCAGTGCAGTCCAGTTCAGTCAACAAGTCAAGTTAAAGCAGTCCGAAATAGTTAGTGATATGCGCTATCGTTGCAATTTCATCTCACTGCGCAATGCAGTGACATCCCGAGCACGAAATAGGCAGCTGAGCTAATTTGCTTACATATGTACATATCTTGAATTTGTTACATATTTACTGACAACTACTACATAGAACAGCTAAGTAAATCGCTAAGTACATAGCAAAATATCATCAACAATTGTATAAGAGTTCGTTGTGTTGTCACAGACTTACACTTTGCAGTTGCCACTTTCGTAAAGCTGCATCGAAAATGGTAGTTTTAGTTTCAAAAATTATACTACATAAATGCTACCATTCCTACTTTGTATAGAAAAGAAGTTTGGGTGCTATAGCGTGCTACACCTTCTAACTATAATAAAATGAAAGTTTGGAATATTTTCTATCTGAAAAAAATTATTTCCTGAAAAAAATTATTGCCCATATTTGCCCCACCTTTTGTCACTTCAGATTTTCATAAATGTGACACGACGAATACGTAACATTTTTTATTAACGATAATGTAGACATAGAGAAACAAATAATTGATTCTGCGATAGTATCTTATGGAATGCTTTAAGAGGAATCTGAAGAAGCACGAAATAATGATACAGAAAGTGCTACAGAGTGCTATACCTTCTAACTATAATAAAATGAAAGTTTGAAATATTTTCTATCGCTTCCCAAAACAAATGGTTGCCCATATTCGCCCGCACCCTTTTTCACTTTAAATTTTCATAAGTGTTACTTTCGTAAAGCTGCATCGAAAATGGTAGTTTTAGTTTCAAAAATTATACTACATAAATGCTACCATTCCTACTTTGTATAGAAAAGAAGTTTGGGTGCTATAGCGTGCTACACCTTCTAACTATAATAAAATGAAAGTTTGGAATATTTTCTATCTGAAAAAAATTATTTCCTGAAAAAAATTATTGCCCATATTTGCCCGCACTCTTTTTCACTTTAAATTTTCATAAGTGTGACATGACGTATACGTAACATTTTTTTGTTAACGATTATGTAGATATTGAGAAACAAATAATTGATGCTGCAATATTACCTATTGGAATGCTTTAAGAGGAATCTGAAGAAGCACGAAATAATGATACAGAAAGTGCTACAGAGTGCTATACCTTCTAACTATAATAAAATGAAAGTTTGAAATATTTTCTATCGCTTCCCAAAAAAAATGGTTGCCCATATTCGCCCGCACCCTTTTTCACTTTAAATTTTCATAAGTGTGACATGACGTATACGTAACATTTTTTTGTTAACGATTATGTAGATATTGAGAAACAAATAATTGATGCTGCAATATTACCTATTGGAATGCTTTAAGAGGAAACTGAAAAAGCACGAAATACTGATGACAGAAAGTGCTACAGAGTGCTACACCTTCAAATTATAATAAAATGAAAGTTTGGAACATTTTCTATCGATTCCTGAAAAAAATTGTTGCCCATGTTTGCCCCCCAGCCTTTGTCATATCAAATTTTCATAAGTGTGGCATGACGTATACGTAGCATTTTTTTGTAAAAATTACACAAAAAATATAGTGAAATTAGACAAAAAATATAGTAAAACTACACAACAAATATAGTAAATAATTACACAAAAATATAGTAAAATTACGCAAAAAATATACTAAAAATTATACAAAATATATTGTAATAAAATTACACAAAGAATATAGTAAATTACGCAAAAAATATAGTACAAGTTACGTGACACCTTGAAAAGGCTAGTTTTGAGAAACTGTGAATTAAAAATGTCTTCGAACAAAAAAAAGTTTAAATAGGTCCAAGCGGAGTACCCCTAGACTTTCACCGATTTCAACAATTTTTTAAATATTTCATAACTAGCCCAAATTTGATATGTGTACAAAAGTTTAATGACCTAGGTCGCAATTTTTATTTTTTCAAAAAAATGTATGGAGCCGAATCACTGTGAAACGTAGTAGATAAGAAATAAAAGTTTGGTCCAAATATTCCAAGTGTGATGCATATTCATGAAAAATGTTGGCCCCACAAAAAAAAATCAGCGTGGCAACCTTTTCTTTAAAATGCAAATTTTTGCATCGGCATTGCAGGCGGCTGGCCTGTTCGACCGCCCTACAGCGCGACGACAATTTGTGGCTGCTGCCCATTGGCGTTTTTTGCGCGCTAAATGATTAATGTGTGCCTGATGTTATAATGAGTTTCTAGCATGCCCTCGGTCCGATCGCACTCCTTTTTAGTCACTTATTATTACTTTGCAGTATTTACTATCTGCATTTATTTACACGCTTTTTTCGCACTTGCTTTTGAATTTTATTTGTTTTTCGACAAATTCACACATTTATAGTTTTTTTGTTTTTGATTTCTATTTCAAATTCTTTTTTTCTTCATCTTTGAAACGTGTTTCTATTTTGCCCACCGTGCGCCGCGGTCTTTGTACTCGAGGCCAACACAACGTGTTCTCTCGTTATGCTAAAAACACGCAGCTATTTTTGGCCACGAGTAGCAAGGAAAAGTAGCCCCGCCGCATACTGTTCCGAAGCAACAAGTGCTCTGTCATTGTTTTATTCTTGCGGTCATTTTTAACACCATGGAATTCGCAAGTAGCCTTCGCGAAGCTTGTTTTTGTGTTTTATTAAGTTGTGATAATGTTTTCATTTGTTTTTTATATTTTTACTGTGTTCATTTTTTTTTGTTATAGAATATTTATGACTTCATTGACCCCGGCAGTTTTTTAAAGCAAATTGATAGTAAATATGAACATATAGCGCGTATCAGCAATAATTAAATCGTATTACAATATAAGAACGTAGGTTGGTTAATTTTTCCTTTCTCCTGATTGGACTGAAGATATTTGATTAGCCCATCATAGGCAATATGAACTCAACTGATTCCAGTTGCAATCCGTAATAGGGCCTTTTGCTGTATTTGATAATGAGGTTTTCTCTTCCTAAACAGCAAAGTTTATCTTGTGGAGTTTAAGAATGACTTAAAAATAATTTAGACGATGCAATGGTTTCAAACCGTTTAGAACAATTCTAGATTTCTCAAAAACTCGTCTTGTATGAATTCTCGTCATTCATGGCCCGCTTAAAATTTTATACGACACTAAAGCCTCTATGGCGTAGTTTTCGGAACCAAACTTTTTCGGATACATTTTCTAACTTTTTTTTAGATCATTTATGGATTTTTTAGAGACCATTTCCGTATTACTGTTTTAGGGATCACTTTTCCCAAAACGGTCCCGTAAAAATCCACAAATTTTCCCTAAAATCATTCCGTAACTATCCCCAAAAAAGTTCCGAAATGATCCCGAAAAAGTGCCGAAATGATCGCAAATAAGTCCGAAACATATTTCGCCAAAGTACTGAAGATATCTCAAAAAAGTCCCGAAACGGTCCCTAAACAGTTAGGAAAATCATCCCGAAATGATCCCAACAAAGCCTAGAAATGATTCGAAAATAGCCCCGTAATGGTCTCAAAATAGTCCCGGAACCTATCCCGAAAAGTTCCCAACAAAGTCTAGAAATAAACCCAAAATAGTACCGAAATGATCCCAAAATTGTCCAGAAATGGACTGGAAATAGTTCCGAAACCCATCCAAAAAGTCCCAAAACATATCCCGATAAAGTATTGAAATTCTTCCAAAAAAGTCCCAAAATAGTTTCGAAACCTATCCCGAAATAATCCCAAGAAAGTCCGAAACATATCACGCAAAAGTACTGAAGATATCCCGAAATGGGCCCTAAATAGTCCCGAAATGATCCCAAGAAAGTCTAGAAATTATCCGAAAATAGTCCCGAAATGGTCTCAAAATAGTCCCAAGAACAATACTGAAATGATCCCAACAAACCTAGAAATAATCAAAAAATTGTCCCGAAATGGTCTGAAAATACTACAGAAAACCATCCCGAAATGATCCCAAAAAAGTCCGAGGCATAACTATTTCGAAAAATTACTGAAATTATCACAAAAAAGTCCCAAAATAGTCCCGAAACCTATACCGAAATGATCTCAACAAAGTCTAGAAATGATCCCGAAACCATCCCGAATCTATTTATTTATTTTCTTTTTCACTTTTTATTGCTTCTCTCTAGTTCTGCAAATTTTTTTTGCATATGTTTGACTTTTTAACGATCTAGCTTCTGTGTTTTGTCGGATCATACAATTAGCATAGTGCTAAGAATTTTACTCCTCACATAAATCAAAAAGTCAATTCACTTAAATTAAATTTTATTAGTAATACGTGTTAAAGTAAAGATTTTCCATATGTTTTGCGGTAATAAAAGTCAAAAAGAAGAAATATATTTTTTCCCCCCTTGGCCTAATATTTTTGTCGCCAAATTCTTATTTAAAAAGGCCATTAAACTAAACAAACAAATAATATACCAAGAAGTGGCGCCTATGTCTGTTTTAATCACTAAGTATTCGTGGTGAGAACAGTATAACTCAATAAACAAAATGATTTCATTGAAATTTTTCAAGTGTAGATATTTATTAAAGTGGTTTAGCTTCCGAGCAATCATTAAAGAGTGTCTTGAAAAATACAAAAAAAAAAAATAAAAATCCACTTGTATGCTGCGTGTAGTGAATGTCATAACTGCCACTATAAATTAATTCGCACATTTCTTAAGCTGAACAACAATTTTAAAGCCAACAATTGATCTTTTAATGTGGCTTGGGGTCACATGTTCACCCATAATTTTATTTGCGACTTCATCACACGATTGGCATTCAAGTGGTGCTGTAGCATTTGTCACCAACTAACCGGAAGTGCACAATTTACGCCAAACCACAAAAGAACAAATAAACAAACAACAAATTAACAAACAACAAATGTAAATAAAAAGTACAACAAAGTAATTTGTGGTGTCTCTTAAGATGACGATTTTTGAGAGAAAACTCTCTTGAATTATTCATTGGATGAGGTTTCTGTTAAGTTCTTAATGAGATAGAGAATTACGACAACAGCAATGTAATACAAAGTTAGGTGGGGGTGGTTTTGAAGGGAGTATCGATATAAACGTATACTTTCGATACTAGACTACCTCATAGAAGTACCTTCTGGGCTATCGAGTTGGAATTTTTCATTTTCCAGCCAGGGTCATTAAAAGAGTATCAGACGAGTCAGACATTTAGCCAATTTCCGTTCCTAAATAAATCTTTATAATCCGACGATTGTTGCCAGATCGTGTGAAATTACCCTTTTTGAGGTGAAATATTCCGCAATTTTGTAAAAGGGAAGAAAGGGAAAAGGGGAAATTTTGAAATCTCTCATATAAACAAGAGATATTTTGGTTGGAGAACTGCTTACGTATAAATGATGAAAGTTTAAGCTAAAATCAACGTCCAACTTATATCGTAGTCATGCTAAACGTAAAATCACCAAATGACTGCTGAGTGGAATTCAAAATATTTTTCAGTACAAATAAGATCCAGCCAGGCTCATAAAGAGAGTAAAATAAATAAATAAAATAAATAAATCTTCATAATCCGTACAGTGTTGCTAGATCATGTGAAATTGCCCTTTTTGAGGAATATTTCATTGCAAAATTTTGTAAAAGGGAAGAAAGGGAAAAAAGGGAAATTTTTAAATCCTCATATAAACCGGGGATATTTTGTTTGGAGAACTGCCTACGTATAAATGATGAGAGTTTAAGACAAAATCAACGTTCAATTTATGTAATCGTCATGCTGCACGAAAAATCACAAATCACTGCTGAGTGCATTTCAAAATATTTTTCAAAAACGCCATATTTCAGAACTTTTTTCAATAACACTCAATTTAGAAAATCGGTAAAAGAACGCCCTATCTCAGAATTGGTTTCGATAACGTCCTACTATTTTAAAGTTTTATTGAAAACTCAGCTGAAAATGTATTGAATTTTTATTGAGATAGGGCGATTTTCAAACTCATTTTGAGATAAGGCGTTTCAAGCGGATCTTAAAATAGGGTCTCATTGAAAAAAAAAAATTGGAATAACTACCCAAAAAAAAGTGATTCAAGTTCTGTGAGAATTTCGGGAAATTTTTTATTTAAAATATGGGAAACTGAAGGAATTTTTTCCAAGTTTTGTGGGAAGTTTTTTGTAGATTATCTAACATCGCTTAGTTATACCGAAGTTTATTAATGAGTATGAGACGAGTAAGTATCGAGTACTTTCCTCTCTTTTGAGATATCGATATCTCTCCGAGTACAGGGATCAAGTTCAAGGCGGTAATGAACACTAGTGAAAGGAGAACATTATATACCCAGCTGCTCATTTGAAAAATGAAAGTGAAAACTAAATTTATTTGTTGACATGATTGGTCATTATATTGGTACTTTAGAAAAAATTCTAAACTCACTTAAATTCGTAAAATGAGTTTACTCTCTAACACCTTAAGAAACTTAAACTCTGAAAGTAGTCATGGTAAAAAATTATTGCGGGTGCCACGCCCCTGTCGCTTCCTGTCATTTTTTCTTCAGGTTTGTCAGAGATTGATCTCATATAACTCTACAATACAGACCCGTTTTTTTGTGGAAGTAGTTATTCGTGGTAGAATAGAGATAGGAATAGGGATAGGAAGAAAAAAGTCGATATAAAAGAGGCAAAAGCAGCAGGAAAGGATATATGAGCAGGGAAACATTTCATTTTGTCAGATGTCGCAGATTTAGTTTTTGAGTAGGAATACGAATCACATTAATTATCAAAATGACTAGTAGATGTCCGCGACATGCGTTTTTCGTATATCTCTACTCCAGCGCCACCTAGCGGTTCTATTTTTCGTAAAAGAGCTTTTGATCACATATCAAACATGCGTGTCAAAAACAAACAAAATCGGATCATGAATACGAGTTTTGTACATAGAGTCTACAGCGCCATCTTGCGGGGAAAAGTATACCCTGTGTCGCTGCTAGGAAATTGTATAGCTAATTCGATTTCCTGAAGCTGGGTATACAAAGAGCGATAATAAAAGTTGTAACAACTTTTCAATAGCGGAACAAAGCAAGCGACAGACACTGCAAGGACCCAGCAAATTTCTTTTCAAACAAAAAAGCATGACGCCATTATTAGAGTCTCTCTCCATTGCTACAGCGTAATTGTGAGCAAACATGCATGTATTGGACGCCAGCAATTAAGTATTATATAGACGAGAGCAAGAATGCAGACAGATATGTATGCATTGTGCCGGGTTGGCTGGTAAAAAGGTCATTGCGTGGCTACTAGCCAAATGATAATCACCCAACGTTAAAGGATCTCACACCATGCACATTAGGCACACATGCAGAAATGCTCGCAAACTGAAGTACAACAAAAATATGGAATGGAATACTATCCACACTATACTATCCGTGTTGAACTAAAAGCTATAAATTTCAGCTGTCGCAAGCTTTTGCTCTCAGCTTAAGTGCAAACAAATTTTCATAAAAGCGAATTATTAATCGATAATGTCTCATGTCGGCGCTTTGTTGTTGTTTGCACTTCCACATTTGTTTCAGTTATACCTAGTTGTTTTTGTATTTTTTTTTTTTTTTTTTTTCGCAAAGCACGTGCAACGAAAACGCAATTTTTTCTTTTTCTTGTAAATAGGCAGGTGTGTGCCATAACCGGAACTTCTCTTACAACACCAGCCTGACCTGCCTACCTTGCTTGCCCAGTGGTTTTTCATTTGGTGGAGTGAGTGTAGTTTATATCTATTTTGCTCGCGTGCCATTGTTACTAGTTGGTATGTAACTATCTATTAAGAGCTAAAAATGTTTTACATTTTAAATGAATGCACGCAAGCACCATTTTCAGCACCAATTAATCAAATGCAGCAGCGGCTGCTAATATTCACATCCGCAGAATTTATGTTCGGACGACAATGGCGCGTATTTGAAATTGAATTGGAAAAGTTTGTAGTCATGTTTTTTCACTTTCAATTGTTTGCGTATGCGGATGAGATACAAGAGTACAGAGTACAGTAGCTCAGCAAAATTTTCATGAAACAGTTTCTTTCTAATTTTAATGATTATTTTTTGTTTTGCTCGGTTCCAGTGTTCTTATTATTTTATCTCGTTCGTTCTTCTATATTCTCTTTATTGTTCTTGTTTTATGTTGCATCTCTTTTTTTATTGTTCTGGTCTCATTGATGTCTTCTTATAGTTTTCTCTCCCGTTTTCTTGTAGTTAGTTTTTTCTTTTATGTGTTTCCTGTTCTTTTTGTTTTCTTGTAGTTTATTCTCTCTTGTTGTTTTCATATAGTACTTGTTCGACTTGTTTTCTTGTTGTTATTTTCTTTCTCCTTTTTTCTTTACTGTTGTTATATTGTTGTAGTTACTCTCGTTTGGTTTTTTTGGTGTTTTCTTATTGTTGTTCACGTTCTTATCTTCTTTGTATTGTTGTTTTTATGTGACGCTACTCGTTTGTTTTCTGTCTCTTGCTTTCTTGTATTTGGTTTCTTTTTGCACGTGTTTTTCTGTGCCTGTGGTTTTCTTGTAGTTTTCTGTCCCGTTTTCTTGTTTTTCTTGTAGTTAGTTTTTTCTTTTATGTGTTTCCTGTTTTTTATTTTCTTGTAGTTTATTCTCTCTTGTTGTTTTCATATTGTACTTGTTCGATTGTTTTTGTTGTTGTTATTTTCTTTCTCCTTTTTTCTTTGCTGCTGTTATATTGTTGTAGTTACTCTCGTTTGGTTTTTTGGCGTTTTCTTATTGTTGTTCACGTTCTTATCTTCTTTGTATTGTTGTTTTTTTGTGACGCTACTCGTTTCTTTTCTGTCTCTTGCTTTGGTTTCTTTTTGCAAGTTTTTTCTGTACCTGTAGTTTTCCTGTAGTTTTTTGTCCCGTTTTCTTGTTTTTCTTGTAGTTTGTTCTCTCTTTTTGCTTCCATATTGTACTTGTTCGATTGTTTTTGTTGTTGTTATTTTCTTCTCCTTTTTTTCTTTGCTGTTGTTATATTGTTGCAGTTATTCTCGTTTGGTTTTTGGTGTTTTTATATTGTTGTCACGTTCTTAACTTCTTTGTATTGTTGTTTTTTGATGATGCTACTCTTTTCTTGTTGTGCTCGTCTCATTGATGTCTAATAAGTTATGGTTTTTTTGTCCATGGCTTTCTTGTAATTTTTTTCTTTTTGTATGTGTTTTTTCTGTGCCTGTGGTTATCTTCTAGTCAATTCCTTCTTATTATTGTGTCCTTGTTGTTGTCCGGCTGTTAGTGTTTCTTGTTGCTGTTGTTATTTTCTTTGTCTTAGCGTTTTCTTGTTCGTTTAGGTTGGTTATAGTTATCAGCTCTTGTTGTCCTAGTCTTATTGTTGCTTCTTATTTATGTATATTTGTTGTTATTGTTTCTTTTTTCAATTTTTTTCGTTGCTGTGATTTCTTATTGTGTTTTTTTTTATTGTAGTTTTTTCTTGTTTTTCTTCGTTTGCGCTTTAACGATTGTTGTCGTTGTTAGTTTTAAAGTTTCGTCTGTAACTATAGGCAATTTATTGTTTTTTATGGGTTCTTTGATGTGAGTACCTAATTATAATCATCAGGCATTCAAAGCCAGTTCCTATTAGGTTCCAACAAGGAACCAGGATACTAAATGGTCTCTCAGATTCGAAACTAAAACTTTAGGCTTTCAGAGTTGGTATAAGGTTCCAACAAGGGACCAGAAAATGCAAAATGAACAGAACACTGGAAATGATCACGCAAAATTGATTCTCAATTAATACGTTACTTAAACTTCAGGCATTTCAAAGATAGTATTAGGTGCCCACAAGGGAACAGAACTCACAGAAAGATCTCATAGAAATTATACTAAATGGATAACGTTACTAAAGCTTCAGTCTTTCAGAGTTAGTATTAGGTCCCAACAAAGGAGCAGAGCACGCAAAATGAGCTCTCAGAACCCATCATTATATTTTATTTTCCATTTATTAATAACGTTACTAAGATTTCGTACTTTCAGGGTTAGTATCAGGTTCCAACAAGGGACCATAACTTCAGACTCTAAGAGTTAGTATTAGGTTCCAACAAGTGCCCAGAACTCTCAAAATGATCTCTCCACTTAGAATTAATAATGTTACTAGGACTTCAGACTTTTAAGGTTAGTATTTGGTTCCAACGAGGAACAAGAACACAAATATTGAATGAGCAAATTATGAAATATATCGACAAATAAATCAATTACATCAGTACAAAATTTTCAGAGTAACTGTACACTCACATGTCAGCATATAAACCACTCTAAAATACCCTTCTTTAACCGCTAACACTTAGCATACCCTATAGGTACATTTGACGACACGCGAAGGCCTTGTAGTGCTCGTTAGAACTCGGCACAAAACACTCAATGGTAACAACACGCTATACACCACAGAACAAGAAGTGAATGTGTGGCAACAACAACAACAACAACAACCACAAAAGTCATACAACAACAATGAATTTGTCACTATAGCAAATTTACAACATCTAGTACAAATGTACGACAACAGCCAAATAGTTCGCGGTTTGCATGCAATGTTTGCCAAAGCGACATGCAACACCCTCTCTCTTTGCCATCCTCTTCATCATGCCTCTCTTAGAAATTACACAAAGAAGCGATAGATAAAAAAACCATAGGTGAATAGTAAAATTTACATGTAAATCAAGAAATGTGATTGGAATAGCAGTTTACGACAATTGCTGCCATTCATTCATGTAAGATAGTCAAACACACAAACAGGTATAGTATGTAGTTTTTTTGTATTACTGTTAGTTTATTGCAATTCTTCCTGTGTATATTGGCAAAGCCACAAGCAACGCCTAACAGTGACATCCAAAAAAACCTACAAATCTCCCTTCATGGATGAGTGTAAATGTGGTGCTCATATATTAAGTAAAAGCCACTTTGCATGAACAACAAAGTGACTGTTGGGCGCTCCAATGCTGGTACAACTAAATCTACCGCAAACAAAGCAGAAACCATCATTTAACTTTGGCTTCGTACCAGCAAATGTTTCTCTATGTTGCTAGATCTAGTAAGAAGTAATAGGAAGTGCTGTTGTTGCTGTTAGTAAATTTGTTAAAGTAATCGAATTAAAGCATAATACAAAAGCAAATCAAAATAAACATACAAAAACAAAGTGATGCTATTTGTTGGATTAGATAATGCATATCGTTAGTAGCTACTTGGTAGTCCTAAAGCGGTGCTTGCTTTGAAACAAGTTTCTAGCGCTGTTAATTAAAGATTATATTCACATTATTAAATCAAGAGCTATAAAATTGATTTTTTTAATAATAAATTGCCTATTAAAATTTGTAGGGGCATACATATTAGTTACTTGCTAGCATTCGATACATCGCATATTTTTTTTAGTTTTAGCAAGAATTATTCATTTATCATTTCTGAGAATTCAAATTTTAAACAATTTTATCTAACCGCAATACATATTTTAAAAACCTGATTATATAATTCAATGGAAAATTGTTTGTATACGTCCGATCACTCTTTGCTTCTCAAGATTTCTTCTTTATCACCTCTATTCTGATTGTCAGTACGACAGTCGTTTGACGAAATTTACAACAAAGGGCATTGTCGTTACGCGGCAAACCGTCGCCACACTCTATTAAAAATCGGAATTATAGTAGGCGATATAAAATTTTAAGAACTTACTGGCCGACACAATTCCCGTTCTCTTTCTTTTCCTCTTTCCCTTTCTCCTTTTCCTTTTATCTTTCCCTTCATTCCTCTCTTCCTGTTCTTATTACTTTTCTTCGTTGCCACTCTTTTTATTTTATTCCTTCCTCCTTCTCTTTCTTGTTCTCTTTCTTGTTCTCTTTCACTTCTTTCTTTACCTCCTTATCTTTCTCTTCCTTCTTCCTTGTTTTCTTTTTCTACTTTTTTATTTCACTTCTATCTCTTACTTCTACTTCTTTTTTTCTTCCTCCTTTTTTTTCTCTTCCCCCTTCTCTTTCTAGTTTTTTTCACTTATTTCTCTTACATTTGCTCTTATCTTTCTTGTATTCCTTCTCTTATTTTCCTTCTTTTCTTAGTTTTCTTCCTTCTCCTAGCATTTATTTTCCTCCTTGTCCTTTTCTTTCCCTTCCCCTTCTCTTTCTAGTTCTTTTATCCTTATTTCTCTTTCTTTTGCTCCTTTTTTTCTTTACTTCCTTCTCTTATTTTCCTTTTTTCTTAGTTTTTCCGTCTCCGAGGCTTTTCTTTTTCTCCTTTTTTCTCTTGGCCCTTCTCCTTTTGTCTCCTTTTTTTCTTTTTTTTACTGTCCTCCTTTTTTCTTTACTTCTCTTTTTATTTTCCACTTTTTCTTTTTTTACTTCTTTCGCTTTTTTCCTCCTTTTCTTTTTTCCGTTTCTTCTTTCTCATTTTCTCCCCTCCTTTTCTTTCTCCTTTATCTTCCCCTTTTTCCGTTTTCTTTTCTTTCCCTTCTTTTCTTTCTCTTTCTTTCCCTTTTTCCTTTCTTTATTCCTACTCTTTTTTGTCTTCCCAGTTCTCTTTCTCTTCGTCCTTCTCTTTTCCCCCTTTTTTCTTTACAATTTTCTCTTCCCCTTCCTTCTCATCTTTTTCTTTCTTTGTTTCCTTATCTTTCCCCTTCTGCTCCTTCCTTTGTTGCTTCTTTTCTTCCTAATCTTTTACCTATTCCTTTTTCCTTTGCGGCCGCCGTGGTGTAGCGGTTAAGTGTTCGGCCTTCTCCACCAAGTCGTGGCGGTTCGATGCCCGGCAAAAGTAACATCAAAAATTATTTAGTAAAACAATTTTTCTAAACGGGGTCGCCTCTCGGCAGTAGTTTGGCAAACTCTCCGGGTGTATCTCTGCCATGAGAAGCTTCTCAGCAAAAAATTCATTTGCTTTGCAAGTGCCGTTCGGAGTCGGCAAAAAACTGTAGGTCCCGCCAACTTGTAGGAAAAACTCAAAAAGCAACACACCACAAGTTGGAAAGAGAAGCTCGGCTAAAAATCTCGTTAGAGATTATGATAACCTGTCGCCGCCATTAGTTTTTTTTTTTTTTAAATATCTCGACTAAACTGGACTAGGAACCGCACAGCTACAAACATACATACATACATATATCAGTTCAAATGGTTTAGGTTGTGGATCAAAGATGCCGACAGTTCACTGGCTCCGAAGTCTTTAGTTTAGTCCCTACCAAGTCAAGGACGTATATATCTAAAATCTTCCATGCTTGGACAGAGCTCCAAAGCCAGCTGCTTCACCGTTTGTGGTCCTGCGCGTCTTTCATTTGTCTAGTCTAGTCTCACAAAGGATTAACAGTCTAATGTGCATACTTTTCTTGGCAGAGACGGCAGCCAAAAGAACGACAAAGTTCTCAAGACAGTCGAGGATCTACGCTTGGTTTATTGAACATTTTTGAACTGACAGTAAAGGTCAAATTTAGCTGCTCGCAAGCTGTATAAACTAAAATATAAGTCCCGAAAATTATACCCAGATAAATTTGTTCCAAAAATTATAACACGTGTGTCCAAAAATTTAGGTTTTTATATGAGAGTACTATACATTAGAATTCGCCAACCGAGAAAAGCAAATCCTCAACTTGCCGGAATGTAGCTGGTGTATTGAGCTCTAAAGCGTTTAGCATAACGTTGTTGTATATTCCTTATTTAAAACCCAAACACATTATGGGGAAAAATAAAACAAAGAAAATCGTTGGTTTCCCTTTTCGCAGCAGAACATAAAAAAAGAAACACCAAAATTTAGCAGCAACTAACGACCGACATCAGCGTCCATTGACTGGCGCTTCTGGGCTACAACGACAAAAATATGCAAAAATTTACGTAAAAATAGCATAGAAAATACAATCGAAATTTATATGCGGGGCAAAAAGCAAATGAACGAATACATATTCCCTGCGACGAATAGACTGAGTGCGGAAACGTACAGGTTGTGAACGAGAAAATGGGGCAGAATGAAATAAAGACTATGATTGTCAATATTTCTAGGCATGTTTCCTTCTTAGCGAGTGGTGAAAGTATCCACACAGGAAAAGGTTTCGAAATTGATACTTTATGAATATTCAAATACGTTCTATAGCATTCGCATTCGCGAACAAGAACCATTACAAAAGACCACATCGTTCGCATTTGCGCATCATTAATTAAATAAAGGAACGGTCGTTTTCATAAGTCCCCTTTCGCCGGGCTTTTTGGCTTTATTCGGGATTGTTTTGGGATTATTTTGGAAGTTTTTCGCGAAAATTTTGAGACGGCTTTTGGAGTAATCGAGAGAAAAAATTCTTCGAGGGATTTATGGACTCCTAATAGTTGACGTCCGCAAGTACCGAAGAAGATTGAATGATGAGCTGTATGGGCTTTACGCAGACATCGACAGAGTTCAGGGAATTAAAACCCAGCGGCTTAGCTGGCTAGGCCACGTTGTGCGAATGAACGAAGATGCGGCGGCCCAGAAGGTATTCTTATCGGCACCCGCCGGAGGAAGTAGGTGAAGACAGAGACTACCACTCCGATGGCAGGACGAAGTGGAGACAGATCTACGCTGTCTCCAGTTGGCTGAATAAAGAACCGAATGTCGGAACAGGAAATTTTAAGTAAGCAAGATTTGACTTTATTCGGGAAACTATTTGGGAGCCATTTCAGGATTTTTTCGGGACCATTTCGGAGGGTTTTTGTGATTTTTTTTCCGAAGTTTTTTGGGATCATTGTGGGGCTTGTTGTAGATTGTTTTTGAATCATTTCGGGATTGTTTGGTATGTTAATTAATATCGGTATTGTTTTTAGGAAAATTTTAGGATTGTTTAGAGATTTTGATTAGATTTCGGCACAACTTCTGGCCATTTTCGGGATTTTTTGTGTATTAGTGGTTTTTTTTTTTTTAGTTTTTTATCTTTTTTATTTTTACTTTTTTTTATATTTTTATTTTTTTTTGTTTTTTATTTTTTTTTTTGTTTTTTATTTTTTTTTTTATTTTTTTTTTGTTTTTTATTTTTTTTTGTTTTTTTTTTTTTGTTTTTTATTTTTTTTTGTTTTTTTTATTTTTTGTTTTTTTTCAATTTTCAATTTCAATTTATTATTTTAGTACAATAAGATTTTTATCTTTTATAGTACAAAATTAAATTATTTTTTTCTTTTTGTTTTTATTTTTTTTTTGTTTTTATTTTTTTTTTGTTTTTATTTTTCTTTTTTGATTTTATTTTTCTTTTTTGTTTTAATTTTTTTTTATTTTTTTTTATTTTTATTTTTTTTTGTTTTTATTTTTTTTTTGTTTATTTTTTTTTGTTTTTATTTTTTTTTTTTGTTTTTATTTTTTTTGTTTTTATTTTTTTTTGTTTTTATTTTTTTTGTTTTTATTTTTTTTTTGTTTTTATTTTTTTTTGTTTTTATTTTTTTTATATTTATTTAACTTTAAATGGTTTTTTGTTTATTTTTATATTTAGAATTTAAAATTTTAATTTTTGTTTTTTTTTTCATTTTGTTTTGTTTTTTATTTTTTTAGGGAATAGCTAGTTTTATGAACTTAAAGTTTTTCCTTGTTAATTCTTTTAATTTTTTTTTATTTTTCTGTTTTTTATTTAATTTTTTTTTAATTTTTTTTTATTTTTTGTTTTTAGTTTGTATAGTTGGTTTTATAAACTTGAACTTTTTTCCTTGTTAATTCTTTTAATTTTTTATCTTTTCTTATTTTTTTAATTTTTTTTCTTTTTAATTTTTTTTTCTTTTTAATTTTTTTTTCTTTTAAACTTTTTTATTTTTATATTTTTTTTATTTTTATTTTTTTTCTTTTTAATTTTTATTTTTTTTTTCTTTTTAATTTTTATTTTTTTTTTCTTTTTAATTTTTATTTTTTTTTTCTTTTTAATTTTTATTTTTTTTTTCTTTTTAATTTTTTTTTTTTCATTTGAATTTTTTGTATTCTGTTTTTTTTTTTAGTCAAATAGGATTCATTTTTAAATAAACTACATACTTATATTTTTATCAGGAAGTTAAAAAACTGGAATTTCTGGATATTCTCTTTTAAAGCTTGTAGGTGATATGAGTTTCTATTTTTTTGTCAGCAGCTGTAATAACGTACGTTGGAAGCCAACACATACATTCTAGTATTTTTTACGGTTTATTTAACCGAGTACATTTCAAATATATACTTACTATAGAATATTTTGTTTTTTAAAAAATGTAAAAATTAAAAAAAAACTAAAAATATTTTTTAAAAAATAAGTTATAAGTTTTTCACTTAGTTTCTTATTTTTTATTTTCAATTCAAAACACTTGTCTTTTTTGCAGTTTTTGTACTTTATCACAAATATTCTCTGCAAAAACGCAAAATTTTTCCATTTGCCATTTAATTTTAATATTATTTTTGTTTTATTTAAAAAAAAAATTTTTTTCAGTATAACAAAGCTCATAAGCCGCACTAAATGATAAGATAGTACGATTTAACGTTTACTTTACGTCACCGCTTTATATTGAAAGATTGCGTCTGTGCTTACAGCAATTTTTTTGTTGTTGCTTTCTTACACATTTTTTGTATAGTTTTACGCGTCTCGTCAAAACAAAAAACATAGCAACAGCAAGCAGCATCACTAGACTTGCGCGTGCATTCTTCCTTCGGCCATCAACAATGGTTGCCCACAAATTCCAACAACTACAAATACATATTTGTATGTAAATGTGAAAAAATTCGCGACAACAAAGAAAAACCAAAGGGCACTTTTCGTCAAGAAGCAAAAATTGCTCTTTTTATTTCATTTTTATTTTGCATTTTTATTGCTCGATTTTTTGCTTTGCTTTCGTTAAGGACTTCTGGGCACTTGCTATGAATTCACTTTCTTTTTAAGAATTTAAAATACCATCTTTCTTAAACTTGGTATTTTTTTTTTTTGTCTTTTCTTTTTTTTATTTTTTTTTTTCAAATCCAATAACTTTTTTGTTTATTTTTTTTTTTTTTTTTCAAAACAATTTTTTAATTTTTTTTTTTAATTTTTATTTTTCAAAAAAAATTTGTTTATTTTTGTATTCGAATTTTTTTCACAAATTTTTATTTTTTTTTTGCAATTTCAAATTTTTTCACCCATTTACCTTAAAATTTTCACACACAAAAAAAATGGCATACCAAAATTTTGTACACCTTTTTCTTTCGTTTATTTTTTAACGAAATAATCACATGCCTTCACAATAAACAAAAACAATTTTATCAATATTTATTTATATTTTCTTGGCACACGCGCGTATTTTTCTACCATCCGCGGTCAGCACGCCAAAAATTTTTTCCGACTCTCGTACTCCGTCTAAGAAAATTTCAATGTAAAACTCAAAAAATTCAAACTGAAATATTCAACGTTAACCCGCAACAAACAGCAGGTCTTACCGCACCAACCAAACAAACGATTGTAACGTAAACAGCCAGCTAGTCAGCCAACAAACTCAACCAACTAGCAAACTCAGGCAAAGAGCCGTTTCAAGCAAAAGTCATTAGCACTCAATGCTCTCGCAGCCAACAAGCGAGTCTAGCAATTGTCTACTTTGTTTTGTGTTGACTTCTCACATATGCTCAGCTGACAAGAGCCGGTTATTTCATATAGCTGAATTATATTTGACTTCTCGCCAGCCATTCTCAATCAACTTTAGAATGTGAGTGTTTGATTGACTTTCTTTTTTTGGCGTGACAATTTCTCTTGGCAACTGTTGCTATTTGCTGGTTGCGGTTACGTGTTGGATCACCATCATATTTGCTCCAATTTTTACACACACACTCAAACATTTATGCGAAATTAACATTTCGTTTATCTTATCAATGGAGAATTGTTATTGCTGCTGTTGTCACGGTAGATTTGTAAAAGACGTCAAACGATCAACAAGTGACAGTTTCAAGTATATTTAAGGCACATTTTATTATAAGCAAGTTTGAAAAGAATGCCCGCTTAATCATCGAATTACCTTCAAAACAACAACACAAACTCAGTTATTGGTATCATTTTGTGGTAATTTTGGGATCATTTTGGGGTTATTTTGGGGTAATTTTGGGAACACTTTTGAGATAAGTTGGGGGAATTTCGGGATCATGTTTGGAGTAATTTTGAGATCAATCTGGGGTCATTTTGGGAACAATATAGGATAATTTTGGTAACAATTTGGGGTGATTTTCGGATCATTTTGTGGTAATTAAGGGATCATTTTGGGATCACTTTTGGATTATTTTGGGATAATTTTTGGAATAATCTTGGGGTAATTTTGGGAACATTTTGGGATCAACCTGGGGTAGTTATGGGATCACTTTTGGATCATTTTAGGGTAATGACGGGATCGCTTTGGGGTAATTTTAGGTTCATTTTGGGGCAATTTGAGATCACTTTACGTTCATTTGATCCCAAAATGACCCCTAAACGATCCCAAAATCATCCCAATTGATCTCAAAATGACCCCAAGTTGATCCCAACGTTTCCAGTGCTGTAAAATACGTGCCGGAAAATTCACACTCGCTTAGAATAAAACGCGTCTATAATAAAATTTTAAACAAAAATAAGCAAACATATTTTCATATAATACATATTTGACATATTTATTTTGTGTAAACAATGTGATTTATTTAATTATCTTGTTGATAATTTGCAATTTTTTAGCTTGCAAAATGCTGAATAAAAAATAAAGCGATAAGAATTTGCGAGTGAGAGTATAACTAATTAAGCCATACAAAATTTCGAGTGAGTTGATTTGATAATAAACGAGGAGAGAAATGCTGTGTCTCTCATACCAAAAAGTCTCAGTAGCTTAAAAGAAAATAAGAAGGAAATTCAGAAAAACTCACAACGAGGGTAATTCGAAAACCCCTCGTTTTTTTTTTTTTTTTAGTTTGGCGAGCAGTAATTCGAATTGAATCACGGTTGAGTTTTTTTTATCTATTTCAATCACGCGTTCAACGATAAAATTTGTTTAGGACTAGCTAAACCCCTGCAACCTTCGCTGGGCGCGAACTTTTCAGTATTTGGCCATTAGACCGTAACCGTGAATAAAAATTCTCAGCAAATTACATGGTACAACAAAATTGAAGTTCGGGAAAATCCCACCGGGTTTCTCAACGGTTTCTAAAGCTTTTGGGTTTGCTGAAACCGAATCTGAAATCAAATTATTGGGATCATCCTGGATTTTCTTTTCAGAGGGTGGTTTGTAAAAAGAGTTGGGCAGTTGTAAAAAAAATTTTGAATTAATTTATCAATTTTTCTGGGCTCAAGGAACCATAATTTAATTATGCAAGAGTAATTAATAGTGCAAGAGCATAGTTGCTCAGAACGCAAACGCAAATGAACGACGGTTGTGATTAAATTGTAAATCTCTTGCGCCTTCGTCTGTTTGTTTCTTTTTTTTTGTAGTTGTTAGAGAGTTAACATGTGTGGGAACACGAACGAAGGTTAAATGTCTATTGTCTTACTTCTCTTATTTGCATTTCTCTTATTACATTAAGATTTTGGTCGATATCTCAAAAACCATTCCCTTTCCCAAAACCTTTTGTATACAACATCCTCCACATTTCTAAGCGAACATTTTAAAACAAAAATTGTCAAAATTGGTTAGGTATTTACTTAGTTAGAGGGATACGAACAAAAAAAATTGAAAACTTCTTCGAGTCTAATATACTTTTTTTTGTGATTTGAATCATTAACTAAATTAAAGATACATTCAGAAAAAAGTTTCTTTATTTTGGCTCCAAAGACATGGCTTCCTTAAACTAAATAAAATATTCCTTAATTTAAAGACTTTTTTCCTCAATTTAAGGGAAAATTAAGGAAAAAAGTCTTTAAATAAGGGAAGCCATGTCTTTGGAGCCAAATAAAGGAAACTTATTTTTTGACTTGGCATCCCTGCGCTAGACTAAATTCATCCAGCTAAAACAAGATTATGTTTGAAAAAATATTACGGTTTTGTAGAAAAAAAAAAAAAATTACCGAGTTTGAAAACTGACCTCGTACTTTGGCGGCAGGTGAGACTACTGTTACCAAACGGCCTACCAAAGATTTTTGGGTTATCGACAAGCAGTACCCAATTTTTGCTGATGGACTCATATAATCGACAGAGCAAATCAAAGGTTCTTCTAAAATTGTGTGAAATTTTGAGACCTGGTACTGATATTATTTTTCACTTAGATATATTTCGATGCGCAATAGACTTGAATTTATTTAAGCGGAAGAGCACATGTGTATGTTTTATCACCAACATTATTCATTTATCAAAACTTAAAATGCATTATCGAGAAAACAAACAAATCAATTCGCATCACTCTATGACTCATAACAAATTTGAATAAATAAATAATAAGTCATTGCGTTTTAAATTCAGCGTTGTCGTTATCATTTTTATTCAGCAAATTCTAGCTTTAACAATTGTTTGAGATCTGAAATACCTCTCTTTGGAAATTATGAATGAATCGACACACACCAGCAAATATTTATGCAAACGTGGGAACAAAAATGAGTTTGTAAACTGAGAGAAGATCGAGATTCTCTTTGCTGCGATGAGATTATCACCTCTTCAAATTAGTTGCCTATTTTTAGGCATGCAGAAAATGTCAGACAGCACCGGTGGAAAATATGTAGTCAAAATTCTTGAGTAGCAATGAATGTTATAAAATAAATATTTGAGTAAATAAAAATATGTATGTGTGTATATCAAAAAACATCTCTTTTAAATCAAAAATAATCAAATAAACTCAAAATAGTTTTATTAATTTCGATTGTTTTTTTTTTTTTAGTTTTTCTTCAAGTACATAATCAATTGGAAAATTATTAAAAATTAAAAAACAATGATAATAATTGTTGAAATCATAAAATTTTTTTTTAGAACAAAAATTTTTTTTTTAAATTTTTTTTAAATTTTATTTTTTTTTTTATTTTTTTATTTATTTTTTTTTTTAAATTTTTTTTTTTAATTTTTTTTTTTTTTTAATTTTTTTTTTTTTTTGTTGTTATTTTTATTTTTTTTGTTTTGTTTAAATTTTTTTTATAAAAACAATATGTTTATGATTGTTTTTGGATTCTTTTATTAATTGAAAAAAAAAATCTTTTTTTTAATCAAAAGAACTATTTTGTGGTCATTTGGGGGGTTATTTTAGAATTATTTTATGGTCAATTTGGCGTAATTTTTGTGTTCAATTTAAAGTTATTTTGGGGTCATATGGAAGTCATTTTAGAATCATTTTGGGGCCATATTGGAGTTATTTTGTGCTCAAATCGGGATCATATACCCCCATATATTTTAGTACAAAATTGATCTCAAAATGATTTCAACATAACCCCAATATTACCCACAAATGACCCCGATAGGACTCCAAAATGATCCTTAAATAATTCTAAAATGACTCCCATATCTAAGACCCCAAAATGCCCCCATAAAATGATTCTAAAATAACCCCCATATGACCAGGAAAGGATCCCAAAATAACATGTATTCCACTCTTTTAGCGGCAGTTACAGTTCTATAAAGCTTTTTTTAAAGACTTGAGGAAATATTTACCAAAAATAAATATATATTATCTTAAGACTTTTTAAATATAAATTTCAGAATAAAAGTTTTTCATGACTTTTAAAAATAATGGGCCGTAATCATAGTCGAAATAAGTTAGAGTTTTTTTCGACTATGATTACAGCCCTATAACTAATTTGCGATAAAACTTATGTCATTTCAATTTTAACACTGTACACCAAAATTGCAGTTTTTGAAAATCCCACCGGGTTTCTCAACGGTTTCTGAAGCTTTAGGGTGTGCTTAATCCGAATCTTAGGTCAGATTTTTCGGGTCACCCTAGATTTTCTCTCCAGAGGGTGCTTCGTAAAGAGATCGGTAGTTGTAAAAAAATTTTTTTAATAATTTAAGATTTTTTCTGGGGTCAATGTACCATAATTTAATTTTGCTTTTTATATTTGGCGGCATACCAATGTTTCATAGTGCAAAAAATTGAGGTAGGTATAGTAAGTTATTGAGAAAAAGAAATTGTAAAAAGAAAAAAAGTTTTTTCACTACTACCGATCTCTGAACAAACCTAGGCAGACCCGGAAAATCTGACTTCAGTTTCGGATTCAGCACACCCAAAAGCTTTAGAAGCCGATGGGAAACCCGCGGGGCTGTTGCACAGTGTAGCTGTTATGAGAAATTGAATTAAAATTTTTAGAGCTGTTTCCTCAACCAACCTTCAAATTTAGTGGCGATTTTCAATTTATCCGCCACATCATCCACTGCTTTAAAGTGAACTTTAAAATTTAAAGTTAGGTTGAGAAAATGGTACTTGCAAGAACTAATTCTAATTTACTAACCTCTACTGTATATTTCACTTTTTTGCGTAAAAGTAACAACTGCATTATACCCATGATAAATATTAAACGCTCACTCACGCTTTGATTTAATACATAATCTTACACGATTTACAATTTTAAAACGAACAAACATTATTTTTTAACAAAAACTTTAACCGACATTTAACAAGCACATCAAAAACACCGCAAAACTATAAAGTAAACGCGTGTGAGAGAAAAAATTGCAAATTTTTGCGCTCTCTTTGCTTACATCTTCCAACACGTGTTGCTGTAAATAATAATTTTTTTTTAATAATAACAAATTTTAATAGCTAAGTTGTTATAATAAACGCTTCTACATATTTGCATAACCAGTTAGGCGCACGCTGTCCAACCGCCCAAACAACTTGTGTGTATTTTAATAATTTATTAACATTTTTTTTATTATTAATTTATTTTTAAACTAAGCGCCAGCGAGTCTCCGACGACGAAACGATTCACACGCCCACTAAACAAACTACTAACTACTAAAGTTGCGTGAGTGGATTTACCGCCACCTAACGGTTTATGGACAATGTTCTATTTTTGGGCATTTGGTAGTCAATTATAGTAGTAATTAGTTAACCCTTAAGTGGATCATGTTTGAAGATGAAAAAGGGCAAATATGAATAAAATGGAAATAAAGCTATTTTGATATCTTTTTGTTTTCTTTGTCAGCTCTTAGCAAGCGAAAAGGAATTTAGGTCAGAGACACTCTCATAAGCTAGTTCTTATATAGTATCGCTAATGGGAAGGCCCTGTCTTGACGAACAAGGCGCCAAGTATATCATTATACATGTTCTGATGTTCTGATGTATGGCTAAAAATCATGGATATAGTTGAGACAAAATGAAAATGAATGGAGAAAGACGGTCCGACCCAAAAGTAGTTCCAATTGCCACTCGATTCTGGAAAAGCCATGTGACGGTTCTTAAAAACGATGATGATTATGAAGATAAATTATTTAATAATCAAGCTTTTATACAACTATTCAATACGCAAACAGTTTCAATTTGATTTGCCAATTGACAATAACAGAAGGCGAGTCTATGCCGATTATCTTCATACGTCTTCGGCCACCAGTTGCCAATTAATCTCTACAAGCTGCGTAAATTTATATGTGTATTCAAGGCTGAGCTGTACTTTACATGACTCACTCGCAACTCGTTTGAAGACAATTTTGTGAAAATCTACAGCAACAAACTGCATTTGACGCGTTTGTTTGTTCGAAGATGGTTAGTAAAGAAACTAATAAACTTTTGAAACAAAAAAATAATAAAATTATTAACTAGTTAATTTTATAATATCAATTTAACACTTACTTGGATTTCAAGTAAAAGTTCCTGCTTTTTTCGACGTAACTCTATTAATAATTTCTGTTGTTCAGGCGTTAATTCTGCAAAAGAAGAAATTAATTAGAAACTCTAAATAATAAGCAAAGGTAATAATTGAGAAAATTGCACAACACCCGTTTGGTGTAGGCAATTAAATGACAGAAATGGACAGTGATAAGTGTGTCAAATAGCGAGGCAATAGAAAGAAATAAACACAACAAAGGCCGCTTGGTTAAGTTGATAGTTTCTATACTTCTTTGGCACACAAAAGAATAATTGTGATTTTGTTAGGAGGTTGGTCCGGCAGTGTCCGCGTGACAAATTAATCCCTCACTTTAAAAAGGACATGAGGAGCAGTCTAAAACTGACCTAGACCCATAAATTGTGGACTGCAGTAAACAAGGGAAAAGGGGAAGGTATTCTCAGGTGAAGCCTCTCAGCCTAATCAATCTTACATCCTTTGCTCTGAATGCATCGAATCCCGTCTACCTGCTGAGAGAGCTTTCAAATGAATAGAAGCGGTAGCTTGTGCTTTCTTCGACAATACGGCCCAGTATTACTACAGCAATTGCTAGCATAAAAGTTCACAGCCTTATCAGGGTGGAGATAGACTTCGGACAAGAACAGCCGAAACCTATACTAAAGACGGCAAGTAAGGGTGTAAGAGTAGGTCGCCTCCCCGTTGGTGCACCCTGGGTAACGCTAAATGACCTACATGGCCTATAAGGCTAGCTTCTTGTATTGCCGCTTCTACGAGAACGGTACCAGTACTTGTGATGGAACCATCGTGCCGAAACGACCCGGGCCGTTCTTTTATATCGACCCGGCCAAGAGCAATACACTCGGGGTGACCCTGTCTGACATTTAGGCAAGGCTACACCTCGCTACAACAACAACAACAACAACAACAACAACAACGGCACGTTTCAACTCAAGACAACAAATGGCTAACCACAAGGAAAAGTCCTTTTAAGCCTCTTGTGGACTCTAGTCGGGGATGAGCTCTTGCATATTTTTCATACAATGAGATTCGCTATCAGGATGGATGACAAAGTTGAAGGGTCTAAGAAGGTTCCTTAGGTGAATGACATCAATCGCCGTGGATGAAGTGTTGGTGGAATTTGTAAACAAGATTAAGTAGCACGGCGTCAATTGGGATTCTAAGCATTAAGGGCTTTGAGTACGCCTGAGGTAGGCATGTCTGTTGTAAGAGCTGAATAGCATCGAGAAATCCAAGCCACCAGCGCTCTACAAAAATGTTTGGTTTCACAAGAAGTTAACGGTTCAGAGGTGGTCAAGTCCTAGTCACAAGCACAACTTGTCGAGACATAAGTCACAGACTTCTGAGGGAGACAATTTCGATCTGTATACTGCAATAACTTAAACTCTTACTTATCCAGACTTAGTCCTGATATGCAGAATATTAGCCCAGTATGTGGTGTGCCGACGGATAAGCCTTTTTAACACCAACTTCACGATTTCTCCGCCCAACCCCAGAGAAATTGGATGATTATATCTAATATACTTCATGGCAATAACGTGTGTGACGTAGTGTTGAGTGAGATCGATCTAGAGCAGTGACCGGCACCGTGTTAGGGCTTAACATATGAAGAGCCTTGCGGATTAGGTGTTTAGAATGTGCCCGATGTAGGAATTCGTCTCGTAAGAGCTGACTAAAGTCCACTTCAATTCCGGCTGTGTGGGCAAAGAAATTGTTCCTAATTCAGTTGGACTGGTACCGCAAGGTGCTATTCAACGGAACGTACCGGTTTCATATTCGGCTAGGTCTATCAACATCAGTACAACTCTCCCTAGCTCGAAGTGTTCCTTTTTATTAGTTGTTGTTGTTATTGCTGTTGTTGGTGTTGTTGTTGTTAAGACAAAAATACTCTGCGCAATTGACAGTCCTTGGCCGGAAATGAACCCGGTTCGGTCCGGTACTCCCTTGCGGTATTGCCCGACTGTCTCGGGAGTGATTTGGTATGACCATTGGAACCTTCTAGGTCATGTCATCCCTCCATCCGGAGAGGGATGGATTAGAGGGTGGGTGATGAGAGGTGAGAGGCATCATATCCGTAGATCAACCATCGAGTTATCACGTCATTACCTATGTGCATATTAGTCGCCTCTTACGGCCGGTATGCCTACCTCGGCCATATTCTAAACCCATAAGCCGCAGGGGCATCTCTTTATTAGTGTATGCGTCGACTAGGCAGGGTGAATACTGGTACAACAACAAAAATAACAGCATATAAAGAACCAGCCCGGGAAGGGTAGGCCGTACATGTTAGGATTGATGAAAGGAGAACCTACGATGATGGTGCTGTTGTTGTTGTTGCTCTATTTACAAGAAAGGAAACGCATTTGTGACCTGTGACAGAGACAGAAAAGCCATATACGTTCGAAGCCTACATTTGATTTCTTTGAAATTTAACGCTATGAGACATGGGTTCACAAAACAGCTGAATAAGAAACTGAAATACCCACACAGATTATGTATATGAAAGCTTCTGATATCATCTATTTACCTACTTACGACAGTAGTTCAATGTCTATTTCTGTGCGCCTTTCATGCGTCTAATTCTTTTTGATCAAAGCTTTCTTTTGTTGAAATAACAAATTAGGTAATCCACTTCTACAGTTTGCCAATTAAGACAATTACCGAATGGCGCTACTCATAGGCATGTGGGTATGTTTGTGTTGTAGTAAGTATGTATGTTTGCTCGTATGCACATATGTTTGTAGCAAGATGCACGTAGGCGAAGGAGTGTCCCGCTGTAAAAGTGACAGCGCTTTAATAAAATACCTAAGCAAAATTTCTTAATAGGGATAACTGGATGACTCAATGAATGCAACAGGGCTGATGATGGCCATACATATATTGTATTGGAAATCTTTGAAGTCATTTCTGATAGTAAAATTGATTACAGAGCCATTACTAACACCATCACCTATTGGACTTCATACAAAAATGCTTAGAAATCAAGCTTGTTCCTGGACTTTCACCTGGCTTTTGTAAACTAAAAGAATATTGAACGTCAACAAAAGCGTTGGACACAGCTACAAACATTCATACATACATACATACACACAGAAAGATATGTATACGCTGCGAAGTAGCATTCCTCATTTTGAGATGCCGATATAACACCAAAAGTGCACCAATGCAGCCTATTAAAATGTAACCTTTCCAAATCATGCATAAAAATATTTTGAATGCTCGCTTTGGCACATAAATTATTTCTTGGCCATTGCAACAAATACTCTAAAATCGACAAGTATTTTCATGTTCATTCATTGAATTTTTAAATTTTATTTTTCCTTCATTTTCTACTCCACCATTCTTTTTCTTGGTGCGCTTATTTAATTTTTTACCTGGCGTTTGGAAGTCGTTTCGTCCAGCGGTTGATGCTTTCGAAATCGCACCGTACGATCGATTATCCATCGCACTTATCATTTTACCGAATGCACAGCTTTGTTTACCGCACAATTTTATAAATTTTAATTAATTAATTTCATTATAAATATTCACAATTTTCATAATACACAAAACACAAAATAAGGTAATTGTAGTGAACACAAAATCGGGAGTTTTTTTCATTCCTGATTCGACGCGTTTTCTTCTTCGCGTTTCTTGTTCAGCACAAAGTGGAAAGTCAAAAAATTCTTGTTGTGCAGCATTGCCATGCATAAAAAATATTGAGGTTGTGCAAACAGTTTAGAAGCCATTGTTTTTATACAGTGAAGCAAGAAAACAGTGGGACAGCTACTGGTTTGGGCTTTGAATTTTCTATGTTAAGGGCTGTTTACATTGTTCAACTTTGAAATCAATTTTCGTCGCATGTGCCGTTGATTCCAAATTGAATTGACTACCCGTTTACATTAATACATTTTTTTAAACTATTTTATTGTTGTTTATGTCATTGAAAAAAATTAATAAAAACAGAAAAATGGACAAAAGCCCAGACAGGCCAGACAGGTCCTCAACAGCATATACACACGGGCGGCGAAGATCTTTGTCAGCTCCCGTCCGTCGAATGTCGTCCTGCTACAACAATCACCAACTATTCCTGTTGAGGAATTCGATCTCCCGAGAGAGACCAGAGATACTCTCTTTCAACTCCGATATTGATAACTAAATGTTAATGGGCGAAGCTCTTACTAAGACAGACTCTAACCCCCTGCCCCTCGCAGCATACTCTTCTAACACCAATCTCAGCTTTGCCGACCCTATTTAAACAACAACGGAAATAGAGATCTATTCCAGCGGATACAAAATTATGGATCATTTTGGCTAGGAAATTCTTTACGAATCAAAGCCAACCAAATACGGAGCGCTCCCAAAAAGGAGCGAAAGGAGACTCTATGAAAGCTTTGTTCAAGGAGTCGTGGATCTACTCGATGGTTGATCTATGGATATGATGCCTCTCACCTCTCATTACCCATCTTCTCGTTCCTCACGGATGGAGGGATGACATGACCTAGAAGGTTCCACTGGTCATACCAAATCGCTACCACGACAGTCGGGCAGTACCGCAAGGGAGTACCGCAGCGTACCGGGGTAATATCCGGCCAAGGACTGTCAACTTCGGCATCACTCCCCAAAACCTTCGGGGAGTGTTTTGCTGTTAACAACACCAACAACAACAACAACAGTCGTCATAGGAGGGTCTACGGATTTAATTGAAAGTAGAAGGCAGCATGTGTCTCTCCAGATTTTATGAGGCGTGTGTCTCAGAGGAACACTTTTTTTATTATCTGAGGAAGTGAAAAGTAACATTTTTTCCAATATTTGCAAAAGACAGCCTCTTAGAAGCGCATCGCGAATAGAGTCCAAACAGAGCATCTTGCAGACTCTTCTGGTTGATTGAGATGGAAGACACTGGTTTTGTTCCTAGTGTTGGCGCTGAATATGGTTAAAAATGCCTAGGCGGATTCATGCCAAATAAAAAGATATAATTTGTTTTATGAAATTTTTGTTTAAATAAAATGAATTTAAATTTTATTTACAAAATTTTACATAAAAATCGGATATTCGCATACAAAAGTTGAATGCTAAGTTGAACCAAAGTCGGCTGACCTCCAACGAGTCGATTTTCAGAGTCAACGAGAAATTTTACGAAAAATTGATCAATGTAAACGGCCTTTTATGTAAAACTCTTGAATAAAATTTATGGCGGGAATGCCTTTCTAATTTGCAAACAAAAAACCGATAATGTAGAAAAATGTATTGATTTTTCGAAAACAGTCTACCTTTAAACTTGATTTCCCAACATTTTGATTTTGACTTTTTTAGCCCTTTTAATTTACCGTTTTCAAGAAAAGTCCAAAAACCTCAATTTTTACCTTTGACCCCGAATAAGCTTTTTAACACGCATACGATCGATAGAACTTTTGAAGATTTTTTCTGACGGCGAACCTAAGCTATTTACTCTGTTTTGATCGCACTATTTGTTCAACATATTTTTTTTTTTTGAATACCACAACATATTCGAAGTCAAAATTAAATTAGCTCTTTAAAATAGCGGTGGCTTTTAGACACAATTTCCAACTTTGGGTACCTCTGTTTCTTACTTAGGTACCTATGTTATTTCAACTCTGTTTATGTCTCATTGATATCAATAAAGGCTCATTTACACGAGTCCATTTACTGGTCCATTTTTTTTTTTCGTTCCACCGTGTAAACAGCAATTCGATCGATCGACACCTTGTAGGTATTTTAAGGTAGAAAGCAGTGTAACGACAAAAATCGACCAGCAAATCGACCCGTGTATATCAGTCTTAAGGCGTTGGGTCAGCTGATATACCCTGCTAACCAGCAGCGGATAAAATCTTGGGAAATTACTGGATCGCGCTTACCAAAACAGAGGATAAAAATCAATGGCTCATGTGTTCCAATTTTGTGATATTGGAGTTCTCCAATGGAAAGCCGATCATTGCTCCTGCTTTAAGGCTCACGGGTAAATTTTCTGGTCGATTTTTTGTCGTTCCACCATGTAAATAGCAATTCGATCGATCTACACCTTATATTTGAAGGTAGAAAGCAGTGAAACAGGGAAAAAACAACCCGTGTAAATCAGCCTTTATCGACAAATCTCACTACACGATCACTCTGGCAGCACTGCAAGGAGTAACAATATTGGAGTTCCTTGCAAAGTACTCTGACTAAAGGTACATCTCGGGATACCAGAAACAAAGCGAGGGTTGGAGTGGATGGTCCAGTCCTAGGCCATCGCAATGTTATTTGGAGCACAATTCCTCTGGTACTCCAATTGGAGTACTTTTTACCGAGCGAACTTAGTACTCTCGATTTTTGTAGGGTTATTATTTAATTTCTTATATTCTAAAATTTATATCTGTATTATTTTTAATGCAATTTATTTCAACGTTCATGTTGTTCCTAGGCACAGTTTCCAAAGATAATGTTGGACTCTTCCTTCGAATTTCTGTCTACCAGCATCTTCCACGCTCCTTCGTTTTTTACTTTTGGTCGCATAACAAATTTATCCAGTAGTCTATTTCACTTTAATCCCTTCACTTCTATTTTATTTTTTTCCGTTTGTGCTCCTCGCCAACTCTTTAGAGGCGACCTAATAGTACGTTTACACCCGCTGAACTTTGGCAAATTTGGCTCCTTTTCCCAGGCAAATCTCATTTTCCAAGTTTGGAATTCCATCACATTTGATCTCATTTGCCGAACAATACAATCCACAGTTCCTCAAAATAGCAACCCTGCGGGTGTTCCACATTTAGGATTGCGCAGCAAGAACCTAAAGCTTTCGGCAGAATCAGTCCGCCAATACGTCAGCTGCGTCACGTACGTCAATTTTAGAGCAATTTCTACTTTGACGTATCCGTCTTATCTGGCGTTACGCATACAAACATCCGCAGTCTACTTTGCTGTCAGTTATTTCGACGTACGTGACGTACGTCACGGATTGATTCTGCTTAACGCTTTAATGAGTAATTGACGTGTAATAACTTTTGCACTATGCACAGCTGCAAATAACAATTTCAACTAGTTTTTTTAGGCCTTTTGTCCTGGTGGAGAATTCTTGCAGGGAAGGTGAAGCCAAATGTAAATTTGCTAATGTAAACGGTGTCGAACTGGCTCATTTGAATACGCCAGATTTGGTGCGGTGTAAATGTACTATTAGTTTAACAAACTTTGTTTGAGACTGGATCCTTCAAAGTTGTATCTAATTAGGCCTTTATTGTATGACAGATTGGGCGCCGTCTGCGCCCTCTTGTGAGAAGTAGCCAAATCTTCAATACTTAAACGCATTATGAAGTGACAAATAGATGTCGCCGGTTGTGCTATATAGTGAAGAGCGAAACAGCAACGGGTGAAAGCAAGCTGAAGTGGCTGCCAGACTAGCAAAACTTAGTGCCTCAAGGAAATAAAAATAATTTCCGGTTTCTTTTTCGAAATTGTATACATTTTAGTTATTAACCTAAGCAATACTAAAATAGTTTACTTATTTACTTCATCGTCCCATGCACTTCCGCATTATGCGCTTGAAACTCTTGATACGAATTAGTTTTGAATGAGCTTGTAGTTTGTCCTTCTTTGCTGCACAGCTGACATTCGTAAATAAATTTTCCAGGATGTTTACCCGTTTTAAGTACATGTTTTCTCAAATTATCGAATGTGCTACACCGAAATGAGCAATGTGGACAGCTGTGAGGTTTTTCGCCCGTGTGGGCACGCATATGACGTTTAATGTGACCTTTGATGCGTGCCTTGAAATTACACTTATCGCATGCATATAATTTGGATGGTTCAAGATGAGAGCGTGAGTGTCTGCAAAGAGAAGAGAATAAGAAAGTTAAAAAAAAAGAAGAAAAAAACGGAGGAAGTCTGAAAGCAGCCTAGGTCGCCAAAATATTAAATCGATTTCACTGGTAAGGGATGATTTTCACATATTTGTCGTAAAATACCACCCTGAGTTGGTATCTAGCGTTGTTGGACCCGTATGAGTGACATAGATCCAGCCAGACAACCCAGGATCGCTGGTTTTTCTATGGAAATTTCAGTCTTAACAGTTTAACGGGGTCAGCTTTGGCTGTTTTCGAATACCCGACTTTTTACCATTTTTTTTAAGTAGTATCAGGTATTTTAAGACTTCGCTCGGAATTTTCTTTCACTCTTACTGCGATTTAATTTGTTTAGGCGGGTTGGTCCAACTTTGGCTGTTTTTAAATGGCGGATCTTTACACATGTGCCGTAGAATACTACCCTTAAGTAGTGTCAGGTATTTTCGGACTTGGTCCCATTACAAAAACCTCAGCCAGACACCTCAAAGCTCGGAAATTTTCTTTCACTCTTACTGCGATTTCACTTGTTTAAGCGAGTTTGTCCAGCTTTGGCTATTTTTAAATGGCGAATCTTTACGCATGTGTCGTAAACCGCTATTCCTAAGAAATACCAGGATCTTTCAGACTTCGCCCCATGGCAAAAACTTCTGCCAGACCCCTCAAAGCTCGGAAATTTTCTTTCACTCTTACTGCGATTTCACATGTTTAAGCGGGGTTGTCCAACTTTGGCTGTTTTAAATGGCGGATCTTTACACATGTGTCGTAGAACACTACCCCTAAGTGGTATCAAGAATTATCAGACTTGGTCCCATAACAGAAACTTCAGCCAGACACCTTAAAGCTCCGGGGCTTTTATTTTACTGTTAATTCGCTTTCATTTGGCTAAGCGAGTTTGTCGAACTTTGGCTAATTTCAAATGACGGATCTTTACCAATAACTCCCAACGAAAGTCTTGATAGTTTTAATATGGTTGGATGAAAGTTAAGTTGGTGTCATGCGGGACACACCACATGCCGGGCAAACATTCTGCACGTCTGAGCTCCGTGTGGAGAAATAAGAGCTTACCCTACTACATACTAAAAATGATTTGGAATCTGTAAGAATAAAGATTCGAAACGGTGACACCTTTCTTCCCTGCCGGTTAGAAGTTTATAATATGCCCGAGGTAGGTATGACTGTCGTGAGAGGCGACTAAAATCCACTTCGACCACGGCTATATGGCAACGAAATTGTTCCCAAGACACTCGGGCTAGTACCACAACGTGCTATTTACCGGAACGTACCAGATTCATATCCGACAAAGGATTGTCAACATCAGTACAACCCTACCTGGTCCGTCAAGTAACTTTTTATAAGTGGATCTTCCGACTAGGCAGGGTGGAGTACTGTTACAGTAACAACAACAAAAGATTGCTCCCAGGCAAGTCGTGGTCTTATCCATGTCTCTCTTCGCTTTCAGCGAAAGGTACTCCTGGTACATGATCTTCATCTCCCATACAGAAGCTGAACTGCATTTTAATAGGAAGTTCCTGCTCTTCTGCATGTACAGGTGGTGCTTTTGCATCAGGGTATACAACGAGTTCGAGCTGACATGAAAGTTTACTGTTTCTTTGCCTTCTCCTATAGAGCTCTCAGCAGGCGACTCGAAGTAATTGGTGATCCGTTTGTTAAGAAAGGGAGTATAGGTCGAGTCTTCTACTAGTGGCTCACAGTGTCAAAGTTGCGGTCCACAAATCCGACGGTCGAGCAGCGTTGTTGTCTTTCCGAACAGGACGGAGGACGAAAGGATCTTGAAAAGCTATACACAATTAGAGAGCAGCGTGACACTGCTCGACGCAAAAGTTGTACTTCCGACCTAGATGGAGGCCGTAAGCATCTTCAAAAGCGATACGAAATTAGGGAGAATTGTGCTTTCACTTCCAGTTAACATCAACGTCGAGGCTTACTCTCAGAGAAAGGAGTGGAAAATAATTCAGATGTATGGTTTTCTGACTAATCATATTTCGAGCCGACGAAAACTTAGTTTACAGAGTTTCGACGGCTTTTGGATTGTACCCTCAATCGGCGGGTCAACTAAGCATCTCTCATTATACGAGTATCTCCTCACTTTTCTTCTCGTTTTTCCTTAGACACAAGAATTATTTTCCATTACTTGTAAGCTAAGTAACTAATTGTGGGCAATAGGAGAATATCTGCAATTAGCGATCATTGGACAAGCTTTCTTACAGTTGTTATTGGTATTTTTAGTTAGTAATTGTTGTTGTTGTTGTTGTTGTTGTTGTTGTTGTTAAACGTGCAGTTTCCCTTTCTGACATTCATATGAACAAACATATATTCAAGTAAATATCAACTTTGATCTCTATTCGATTGGCTGTTGCGCTGTTCTTGGCAGAGATGGGGTCGCTTGACTTGGCGCGGTTCCCAAAATGAGGTGGCGAGGCACGCAGACCATTATTTGCTGCTAATTAAGCGCACCGCGTGCGCGCATACTCAAACAAACAAGCAAAGAATTAACAACCAACTAAACGCAGGAAAAAATGACCAATGCTCCACCGCGCTGAGCTCCTGCCAACTGAGGTCCTCTGAGCCAAGTGAAACATACACAGACGGACGCACATATGTAAGCTCGCATGGAAATATACACAGTGAGATATAACGCTTAACCGGACTCATTGTTGCCACGGTGGTTATCGATTCAGCAGCAGGCGGCTTCTGGAACGGCTTTGGTGGCAATTAATTCCACCAAACAGCAGTCCGTCCGTTCAACTGATAAATACTATGAATGTGCGCTTACAAACTGTATGACCAGTCGGTGCATCGATTGCCGGACGACGAGCTGCGTTGAATTGAGTTGAGTTGGTTGGTCCGCGCGCCACAAGAGACGGGTGGGCATTGGTCGGCGCGTTAGAGTCGTGTTTTGGTGATTTTAACTCACATTTCATTTCATTCGATTTGGACATTTTCATCTGATTTCATTTTGGTCGAATGGCGAATTAGACTCGATAGGTAATTGTTGGTGTTGTTCTTGTGTTTTTGGACTGTGTGCCTTGTGTGTTGGTTTGTCCAACAGTTCCAGAAATTCCTCAGCGACTCATTGCGTTTCGCATATGGCCATTGATTAGTTTGGTTTGTTATATTGGCATTCCAACTCCGATTGTAAGTCCCAAGTTCGTGTATTTATTTCGTCCGTATATATCATTATTTATTTGGTTTTTTTTTTTTTTTTTTGGTTTGGCTGAGTTGGGTCGCTTGAAGCTCGAGCGCGGCAATGATGTGTCGTCTCATCAATAGATCGATCTGCATGTGCAAGTTTCTTTTTAAATTAACAATTAACTGTGTTTGAACAGCGGAGTTTTGTTGGCTATCGTCGTCGTTTTGGGTTTTGCTGTTTGGATTCACATCAAAAGAGTTTTTTGGCTGGCTATTTCTGACCACTAAAGGACGGCAACGGCGTCCAGCCACTCAAGGAACTCGTTCGGAAGCTGGGTCGACTTCATAACTAAAATGGAATTAGAACCCAGAGTTTCTCATTATTATGCTTCACATACATAGCCATCAACTGAACTTCAGTTTTTGAAGATGACCTACCGGAAAAGTGTGTCTGAAGAATTCGTCCTAATTGTAAGCATACGTCATCATCATCATCGCCACTAGTACGCCAGTCGTCGCATTTAATCGTCCCCTGACGACAATTGCAAACATCAAGGGAGAGAGTTCAAGTCTTCCTCCACCTGCTTTTTCCAACTCAGTCGAGGACTCCGCTTTCGCCTCTACCGAATTCAGATGGCGACAGGAAAAATTTCTAGGCTGGAGCTTCTCTGTCCATTCGCACACGACAGGCCCAGTGGGACCATCTGCGTAAAGCTCGGACAGATTATCGTTAAATTTACTTCGATAGTCGCCGTTGCCATCCCGGGAAGGACCACAAATCTTCTGAAGGTCTTTTCTCGCGAATTCTCCAAGGACCATCTCATCGACTCGAGAAACTGTCATGATTCCGAGACACGCATCAGTTCAGGTATGACGAGAGGCTGAGAGTGTAATCTTAGTTCGTCGAGACAGGACTTTACTTCGCAATTGCCTGCTCAGTCCAAAGTAACGCTTTTTGGCAAGAGTGATTCTCCGTTAAATACGGTGTTCACGCTGTTTCCCAAACATTACATCTTCAGCCAAAGCTTCTGATAGCGTTTTTGAGCATTATTTTTTTCAGGCAGCATTTCAAGGTCTTCGCGCTCACGCCTTTCGGTCTCTCTTTCTTTTATCCAAAAAGGCGTCTCTCTTCTTTCATTGCCTCACGAAAGCGCTCCCACACACTGTGGGTTGCGCCCGTTTGCAACGAGTGCCTGTAAAAAGTCCTTCTTGTCCGAGCCAGTACTGCATTCCATACTTGCTCTTGCGGGCTCGCTGCAACCATACAGTGGCCTCATCGGCAGTATGTAATGAGAGAGAGGGATATGCTCCCATCGCTCGGCTACTCCGGGAGATTATAGTACCACCTACCAATGCAACGATTTCCCTTGTTATCAGTCATAAAAGGGCATTAAAGTCCAACGTGATACCTACAATCCGAAATAGTGCGTAGGTGACTAGCTTCGGTAAAGGCTGTGGACCATATCCCAGCTGGGTCCCCGAACCTTGGACCATGGTGTTTTCCAGAACCACGCTTCTTCGACAGTTTGCCAGAGGTGCCGGAAGGTGCTAATTCGCTCCTTCTTAAGTTCATATGGAAAAGTAAGTGGTTCAGGAAGGATTAATGGAGAAATACCTGGTTGGACGAATTTGCCCATTCGATGCTCGCACTGACAGCTTGGTAGTATAGAATATTCCCTGAGCATTCCATCACATTCTTGGTGCAAGGGACTTCTCTACTAGCTGAAGAATACCTGCATATGGTCATGGAATGTCATCACAAATAGACCAAGGCTAGAAGGTTTAATACTAAACTATGCGAGCTCTCGCAGAAATCATAACCAACGCAAGCATCTAGTAGACTCGACTATAATGAGTGGACGTGCTACGATGAGACCCCTGCCGGTTTGGGGTTTAGAAAATGCCAACATATGTAATGACGTGCTACTCGATGGCTGATCTCCGGATATGACGCCTCTTACCTCTCATTACCCATCTTCACCTTCGGAGAGTGTTATAACTGTTAAAAACAACAACAAGGGGCGTGCTTAGACTAAGCTTGTTTTTCGGACACTCAAGCTTTCTTAGATCACATAATTACCTAATCACCCTCTTTAGAGCTTAGATGGGCTCGCAAAGAAAATATGCAAGATGGAGTATAGCTCTTTGGAAAAGGTCTTTATTACAGACTGGGCCTTTTCTGCCTTCGATTTCGTCTGATGGAGGACAAGAACTCCAACAGAACCCAAAAGAGTAAGACGGGCTAGTTGAAATGGCTTCGGAAATGAGCCATCTTCAAAGAATTCGGCACAAAAAATCACATCAACCCACCCTACACACCGAAAATCATGTAAAAAATGGCCATACCAGACAAGGATATGAACGTGTCTCGCAAGCGCGCCAAGCTCGAACACGCATGTAAAATTGTAATAAACCAAATGCGAACAATGCAATGATCCAAATCAGAGGGAATCGCAGCTACCATACGAGCGCGCATATTTCAAGGTTAAATTGACTTCAATAACCGCCACCGCATTTACACAACATTATCGTATCGTGGCGTACAGGCTGTGGGACAGACAGATCGACAGGGCTGAGACAATGTACACGCTGGCAAGCCATCAGCCGGCAAGTATTGCGCCCGCGCTTTGAGGATCATCATTATCATCGTCTCTGTACATCACCATCACACATAAGACAATGTTTACGAGCAGCACCGCCGACGGACAGTCTTTAAGCACGTCCATCCAACACAACTTCGTACAGATTTTAGATCGTATAAGTTCAGCGCTTGTGTTTCGTCTATATTCTCCACATTCTCATCGTCATCTTCATGATCATCATAGTCATCATCTTCAGCGCTTCGACAACATGAATCCGATCAGGGGCGGACAGTGTATTACAACAACAATAATAACTCACTACTGGCGATACGAGGCAACGAGTCAGTGGCAGCCAATTGGCTAAAGCAATCCAATGTTGTTGGCTTCTGGCGATCTTTCTTTCTGCATGATTGTGCAACAGAGGCCATTGAAGTTTGTTGGCGGCGACTGTTGCAAAATATTATAGGAATTCAATGCGCATATCAAATCGATCGATAAGTCACGATTCCTGAGGGTATGGCTTGGAATTCGCTTGTCGATTTGTTGGTTGGCTGGCTGACTTGGGTTGGCTTTGTGGCGAGCTTGTTGTTAAAATTTCAATTTTTTTGTTTACTTTTATTTTTTTTCTTGCTTCAAATTTATTCCCTTTTCTTTCTTTAGCCTTCGTATGCATTTGCTTACTTTTAAAACAGCGGCGACGAGAATTATGCGATGCAGTGAAATGTCAGTAGCGGCAGCTGTGACTTTTTCTAAGCCTATCAGATAGTTTTTTTGCTTCTTCTTCTTCTTTGGTCACTTGTAAATAAAATGTTCTCCGATCACAATTTATGCATGGCAGCACTGCGAAACGCTGCGAACCTGCCGTCGGTTGTTTTTTTTTTTACCTTGGGTTTTTTTTTTTTTCAAAGCTTATCTTCCGAGCTTAGTGCCCCTGAGCAATTGTTGGCGCTCTAGCTACCAGCAATGTGGCACTCATCGGACTCAGGTTTGTGTACACTATGTAAAGCTGAGTAGCTGCAGCGCAAGCCGTTCAAGTCGCACCAAGTTGAAAGCGCCAAGTGGACCAAAATAAGTAGCGAATTAAGCTGATCATTATTGCAGGTTATTGTGAGGCATGGATTGACTTTGGTAGTCAAAGGTAGTTATTAGTACCAACTGTGTGAAAAGACAGGGTGCCAGTTTTGAAGAACGGCTTTGGGGTTTCTTCACCGCCTAACTGATGGGCTGTAGTGCTGTAGTCTTATATCTCTATTCATTTTTCGTCTTATCTTCCATGCCTTCCGAGTCTCCTTTTTGTTTTTGTTCTGACCTTTCCTCCATCTTCTTATAGAATATTCTCCAAATTGTGTGTCCTATTTATAATATTTTTGCTAATCTTAGGCTTATAGGGCCCGGCAGACAAGTTCACTCTGACGCATCTGTTTCCCTGCTCTCCTATACTTTCCAAACCTAGCTCCGTCTTTATCTTTCTCGTTTTTCTCTTTCTCCTTTTCGCTTTCTTATTGTCTTTTTCTTTCTATTCCTCTTTCCATTCCACTGTATCCCTAACCCTAACCATATCCCTATCCCTATCTCTATCCCTATCGCTATCGCTATCGCTATCGCTATCGCTATCGCTATCGCTATCGCTATCGCTATCGCTATCGCTATCGCTATCGCTATCGCTATCGCTATCGCTATCGCTATCGCTATCGCTATCGCTATCGCTATCGCTATCGCTATCGCTATCGCTATCCCTATCCCTATCCCTATCCCTATCCCTATCCCTATCCCTATCCCTATCCCTATCCCTATCCCTATCCCTATCCCTATCCCTATCCCTATCCCTATCCCTATCCCTATCCCTATCCCTATCCCTATCCCTATCCCTATCCCTATCCCTATCCCTATCCCTATCCCTATCCCTATCACTATCCCTATCCTCATCCCTTCATATCTTCCAGAGATACGCAATTCGAAAATTCTTATTTTTTGGAAGAAAGCTGCAATAGTCCCCATCGGTCCCATTTGTGCTAGAAAAGGGGAAATTTGGATTTCCTCGACTTTTGACCCCGGTTGTGGCTCTAGGTCGAGAACTATAAAATTAAAAAAAATAGCTATTTTCATTGTCGAAGGGGAACTTCGTGACAAAGAAAAGTCCCAAAAAAAAAAATGAAGGTGAACTTAAGCTGTTCCACGCAAAAATTTGGTTCTGAGGGAAGTTTGTTGTTTTGAATGTCTATATTGATCGGACTATAATTATTTACCCATTTTTAACATTCTACGATGAACACTTTGAGATATATATGTAGGATTTCTCCTATCTTCATGCAAATTAAAGTCACTTTTAGTTACCCATGTGGGGTTTGGTAATCATTTATTTAACATATGATAGTCAGTTTACATCGGCTTTTATATTAAGCTAATAGAACCCGGCACAACACATTTTATTATAAGTCACATTTTAACAATTATATTTTATGCACGAGTGGACAACTTACTGCGGCGACGGTTGACAATGAATTAGCTAATTCAAGGAGCCGTTAGAATAAGTCAGCCATTACTTTAATAAGCATTCGTTAAGTTAGGGTTGTGTGTTTAGCTACTATCGGTGTTGCCGGCAGTTGATGCTGCCACCCGATCCTACATTCGGCCCTCCTGACTCGTCATTCGACTCGAATGATGACACGCTCGGAGATTCGGTTGCAGACTCCATTGTCTGCGAATACGCAGCTACTGCGAATGTGCTCTTTGTACCCTCGTGGTTCCCCACCCTGCGGACCTCGTGTCGATCGCGATTCAGGACCTTCGGAATCTTGTAAGGACCTAAGAACTTCCGTCTCAACTTTAAACCTGCCCCGAAATGTGTGCGCTTAGAGTCACTTGTTTCAGGATATCGTTTCCGATCACCGCTGCATATGCCATGTCCCGATTTTTGACCACGTGGAATCTAACCTTCAACTCCATTCCGTCAATGGTAACTCCACTGGCAAAACTACCTAAGGTGGTTAACCTGCCTCGACCTACACCAACTATGTTGCGTCGATCCATGTCCAGCTCGATATCTTCATCCAGCTTAAGCAAGGTGTCATAACGCATCAAACAAAGGTCACATCCGGTATCAACCAACGCGGAAACTGTAACCTGGTCAAACGTCACATCAACGAAGACACCCTTACCAGCCACACCTAGCCTACGACATACTTCATCACCTAGAGTATTCGCATTATGGCTCTCCATCTTAATCGCAGCTGGGGCACTAGGACAGTCGGTAGATTGATGCCCTGGTTTACCACATCTAAAACATTTGAACGGCTCATGACACTCGTTCGCCAGGTGAGAAGTACTTCCGCACTTGAAGCATTTTCTTACCCTTTCTTTACGCACACCCTTTTCAGTGGGACTTTTCTTACCCACGATCGACGGACTCGGATTTGGATTAGTCACTTGGTGGCGACTAGGCCAAATCTTCTCGTATATCTTAATTTGCTCCTTTAATTCAACTACGGACTTTGCCAAGTACAAGTTCATTATATTCTGTCTGGAATCGGGGATTCCCTCATTAAAATATTCGATAAGGCTCGGCGCATCCAGTCCTATCGGATTCCCGATCTCCATCAAAGAATATAAGTATTCCCGGTAGTCTTCATGGGTTAGCTTCCGCCTATTCATCAACGCCCTATGCACGTCTATCGACGATACTCTAGTGCCGAATTCGACTTTTAGCGCTTGCACCAACGAACTCCAACAAGTAACACCCCGTTGACTGCGCACAAACATTTTTGCTGCTCCTTTCAAAAGTTGCTTCGCGTATATAAACTTTTGGAGTTCGTTCCACTGTACCGCACTAGCATTTTGCTCAAAATCTGCCAGCCATTCTTCTATCTCTGGCGAACCCGACCCACTAAAAGATGTTAACGAATCTTCAATGTCGCGCAAGGTAAAGGAAGCACGCGTATGTAAACTACTTGGTATAGCCCTTGATGGGGACGAACCAGCATTGTCGTAAATGGAACCTACATCTTCATCACCGCTCGCGTCATCATCTTCACTGTCAGGATTTAAACCGTAATGTTCCAAAAGTCGGTCTTGCAACGTGACTTTCCGACCGGTAGTACCTAAACCTAACTCCGATAATTTTTGTTTAAGTCCAACGACATTCAATTCTAAAATCTCTTTACTCTCCATTGTCGGCCGATTCCACTTACAACAACAACAAATCTAAGTTATTCTATTTTTCTTTGGTCAAATCAAAATTCAGTTTTTACAAAATTCAATTAAAATCTCAATAACCGGGCTCATTAGATTATGTACAATCTTTACATTCGTCATAGATTCACGTATTATTTTACGAAAGTAACAGAGCTCACTTATCATAAACATACGTATTAATTGCAATTTCATATAAACGACCATACCTCAGTGTACACCAACACATATCAAACATATACCGTCACCTCTGTTGCTAAGCTCTGCTGCTACAATTCACCTGTCAGTCACATCACCTCTGCTTACTTTCCGCTGCTCTGTCACTGCGTCAAACTTTTGGGTCTGCTCTGCTCACTCAAGAACCGTTGTGGCTTTTGGCCCGCTATAGCACTTTCTGGTACAGCTTGATGGCTGTGCTATGGCCTGATTTCGATTAACGGCTCTTGTAATACTCAGCTTCTTTTACATATTATGCCGTGGTTGCAACCAAAAGATTTTTCGTTGCTTTTATTGTTTTTAGCAACCATTCAAGTTTGCGCGGGCATCTACGCAATCAATAAATTTATCGTTTATTTAGTTCTTTAAAATTTCAACGTTTTAGCACACTCTATTACTTATGTAGGCGTTTCTATTTATTTCGCCATACCATTTCTGACACCACTTGTAGGATTTCTCCTATCTTCATGCAAATTAAAGTCACTTTTAGTTACCCATGTGGGGTATGGTAATCATTTATTTAACATATGATAGTCAGTTTACATCGGCTTTTATATTAGGGGTCGTGCATATATGACGTCACGCGATTTTTGGTAGTTTTTGACCCCCCCCCCCTCCCCCCATGTCACACCCAGTCACAAACGCCAGACCCCCCCCTCCCCCTCGAATGTCACATCACACCCTTAATAAATATAAATTCAATATTTATTTGACATAAAATCTGATACATATTTAGAATTTTTATATTAATTATTAAATAATATTTGCCAATCGAAAGAATGAAAACGTGCTAAATTTGAAAACGTTCATGGACGTTGCACGCTAGAAAACATGCAAAAAATAACGTGACATCACGTAAGTGCTACTCCCCCCCTCCCCCCATGTCACATTTCGTCACAAATCGCAGACCCCTCCCCCCCCTCAAAGAGCGTGACGTCATATATGCACGACCCCTTAAGCTAATAGAACCCGGCACAACACATTTTATTATAAGTCACATTTTAACAATTATATTTTATGCACGAGTGGACAACTTACTGCGGCGACGGTTGACAATGAATTAGCTAATTCAAGGAGCCGTTAGAATAAGTCAGCCATTACTTTAATAAGCATTCGTTAAGTTAGGGTTGTGTGTTTAGCTACTATCGGTGTTGCCGGCAGTTGATGCTGCCACCCGATCCTACATATATATATATGCTATAGCATAAAAAATTGTCCTTTGTCCGGATTGTGAATCTAAACCATCCTCGAACCTACCTGAGTACCCACAAAAGGGTGTTTTGGAGGAGTTTGGTGATTTTACAACATGGGTCATGTCAACTTTTCCTACTTGAATAACTAACAACCTATTGTTACTCATACGCCGCGTATGGCCTCTAAAAAGTGCACTATAATTGTAAAATTTCAAGATATACACAATTATTTTTGCTGGAAAAAATGCAATCTACTAAAACACTTTTGAAATTGCAATGTCCCTTTCTCGTCAATACGTTTTTGTAATATACTGATAAAGGATCCTGTTGTCCTTATAAAAATTCAAATGCAGAAATTTGTTGCACAGTTCTTTTTTATTAAACACTGAAAACATCTAAAGTACTCACCTTTTTAAATGCAATAAACTTTTGCCTTCATAATTGCATGATGGTTGTTTGCATTTGAGTTGTTCCTCGGCATGTGATGCGGCATGAATTCGCAGTAAAGTCGCATTAGCGGCAACATACTTGCAACCCTCATAGCTGCAAGCATTTTCACGGCTCCCTGGCGGCATTGAGATATGAGTAGCGCTGTGTTTCTTTAACATATAGCTGCGAAAGAAAGAAATTGTAAGGCATTAAGGAAATAACGTGAAAAAGCTGTGAGAAAATATGCGAAGTTCGTCCTGTGGCCGAACTTTCCCAATTTTACCCCCTTTGAGAGAAGTCACCCACCATCAAGTTTTACTTGGACACTGTGGATCATCACTTAACAAAATCCTGACTGAAAAAAGCAACACACTTGTTACGTCCTCTTCTAGGCCGACCACCCGAATAGTCAACGACCCGCAGCTTTAGACAACATTCCATAGTCGACAAGACCTTACTTGTACCTACATACTAACTACCTAACTAAATATTTTTAAACAAATTTTTTAATTACATTAAATCAAAGCAAAAGTAATTCGTATCCAAAGTCACGTACCAATTGTGATGTACGCCGGCACGTTCAATGCCCTCCCCCCCTTCCCCAACCCAAAAAACATATAAAAACAGGCACCATAAATAGCGAGTACAAATGCAAAACTTCCAATGCAACAACAGCAACAACACTTGGTACAGAGAGTACACCCCAATCACCAACCGAAGTCACAGCGAGTGTCCACTAACATCTGCAGATGGACGACCGGAGACGGAGCGTTGACGCTGAGCGTTACTCACGGCATTTTACAATCACCACAAATGGAGACACAACGAGAGATGCTACACACGCGTGTGTATAAAATGTCCGAAATGTGTAGAAAATTGTAGGCAAAAGTTTTTGCAAACATCAATTACGAATGCTAATTAATCGGAACAACAGACGGTCGACTAGAAGATGGACCGACGTTGTTGGGCGATGAAGGTGTTGAAGGGAGTTTTGTACTTTTACTAGATAGTGAGGGACTAACAAAGGTTTGGCTTGAAAGGTTGTTGGGTTTTCTTTCGATTGTTTTCTATATGTTACTGTTGTTGTTGTTGTAGTTAACAGTGCTTCGCACTGCCTAGAGTGCATGATCATTCCGAGATCTTCATCAAGCTCTTCTAAAGCAAGTCCAAGGAAACGAGCAGTTTCAAAAGGGTTGGCCCAAACCGAAAGAGGGGGGGCACTCCACATTTCCGATATGGATCGATATGAATCGCCTATATTGGCCGTTTTCCTTGGTTTAAAAAGAAGCACCACTGTTGCTCGTTTCCATATTGCAGGAATTACAAAAGTGTTTAGTGAAAGAGTAAACAGAGCCGCTAGATATTTGTGTCCCTCGTGGCAGAGATGTTTGATGATTTTGAAGGCCTAGCCTATCTGATAGGCTCCTTGACTTTAGAGGCAGTGATGACAAAAGGCGTGTCGTTCTTGTATTTATGCGCCTGTCGTATGGTCATGTGTTTAGCTGTATCGAAGGGAGGATGTATTATGAATTGCCGACAGAAATAGTTGGAGCTTCCTCTAGGGTTTGCTTGACCCTGTCACCACGATGGAAATGTCCGGCGAACTGTAGCGAGTAACTGCTCTAGTTGGTGCATCTTCAGTGTACAGAAAGCCGCATCATCTATCTGTTTCGCAAGTGCATACCCTATACTGTCTGCTGGCAGGTTTGACGGAGACGAATGAATTTTCTTAGGTGTTGGCAGGCTGAGACCAAGATAGTGTTGAGCTGCCGCGAGGTGCGAGCTACAGTCTGGGACTTGTGTGGCGGGCATTGCAGGAGTACTGCTAGTCGTTAAGACGTTGCTAGTGTTGTAGCTGTTAGAAGCTAAGGGGCGGTAAGCTCGATATAATCGTTCCGTAGCTGAGAGTACGAAGAGGCGCCTGGCAGCCAGAGAAGATTGCCTACATCGAAGAATAGCTTTTGAAAACAAATGCTAGATATTTAGGGCTGAGTAGGCAATTGAGAAGTAAAGTCCTCTCTTCGACCAACAATAACATCACTCTATAAGTCACTTATCGTACCCGTCCTGCTATATGGTGCGGAGGCATGGCGGACTTGGGAGTATTCGAGAGAAAAATTCTTCGAACGTTTTATGGACCCCGAAAAGTTGGCTACCGCGATAATTAGAACCCAGCGGCTACGATGGCTAGGTTATGTTATGCGAATGAACGAAGACGTTCCGGCCCGGAAAGTATTCTTATCGGCACCGCCCCTGGAAGTAGAGCAAGACGTAAACCACTAGTCCGATGGCAAGATCAAGTGAAGGCAGATCTACGATCGCGCGGTGTCTTCAATTGTCGCCAGTTGGTTCAACAAAGAACCGACGGGCGAAACACAACCCTCTCTTCCAAGAAATCGTGGCTGATCATCCTTCGATGTTCAAGGTAGCTAGATCTAACGATGCAGTAAGCAGTAATATATTGAGTTTAAAGGGATTAACTTTTCCTATTATATCAGGCCGTCTGTAAACTTTCATCAGTCCCCCCAATAGAATACAAGTGTATGTAAGTAGCTATGCAATCGTATGTAAATTCCTTGTTTTTATTGTGAACACCATCGCAAAGGAGTACTGTCCAGCAGACGTTGTCACAAAAGTTTTTCTAATTACTAGTGACATTTCGAGAAATGCGAGAAAAATGAACTGAAGCATGAGCTGAATATATAATTTGATTGATTTTTCAATTGCTATTTGAAAATGCATTACTTAGGTTGTTAAAATGAAATAAAAAAATTGATTCAATACACAGAGAAAAATGAGCTGGGAATGGATAAGAATTGACCGCGATTTTGGTTGAATCAACAGATATTTGGTTGATATAACTATATTTTGGTTGATATGACCAAATCACTGTCAATTCTTATCCATCGCCAGCTCAATTTTCTCTGTGTGTAGGTGAGTGTGTACTGGCCCTTAAAGAATTCATATAAAGAGAAGATCTTTCTTGCTTTAATGGATACTTAACGAACTAGGCGATTTTGGATCAGCGAAGTATCCAAGGAAATTCATGATAATTTTTCCCTACAGTGTACCTATCCTCAGAAAGATCTATAAGTATCTTGATTTGTTGGTTGGATCATATTAAGCGAATCCATAAAGATAATTTCGGCGATGGTAGCAGCAGAGACAAAGCATGCTGCGACGTCAGGTGAGGATAGGGTTGCCAGACGTCCTTCTCTCGGAAGGACATGTCCTTCTTTTTATTGCAATATCCTTCCCTGTCCTTCCAAACGAAAAAGTATAGAAATGTCCTTCTTTTTAAGTTTTGTCCTTCTTTTCCCGTTTTTTTACTAGGGGCTTGAGATTAGTATCTAGTTATACTAAAACAAGTAAGGAAAGCTGTCTTCGGCCGTGCCGAAGGCTAAATACCTTTCATGAATAAGCGTCACGATTTTCACTGTTTGATCCCAGTACAACCTGTGTGAATTTAAATTTAGCTCAACCGAAATTATCGGAACTATCGATTATACGGGGGCGATGTGTTATATTGGTCCAATCTCATTGATTTTTAACACCTACATTCCACATTCTAAAATAGCAGTAGCTACGAAATTTTACTTTCCTGCCTATATAATTACAGGAGTTATCTACCAAAATCCGTTTATCGGAACAATCGATTGTATGGGGGCTATGTGAAATATTTACCCCATCTCGATGATTTTCAACATCCATATTTCACATATAAAAATAGCGATACTTCCTAAATTTCATGTTCCTACGTTTTTAATTACAGGAGTTATACCCCAAAATCCGTTTATCGGAACAATCGATTGTATGGGGGCTATGTGAAATATTTATCCGATCTCGATGATTTTCAACATCGATATTATACATATAAAAATAGCGATACTTCAAAATTTCACGTTCCTACGTTTTTAATTACAGGAGTTATAGCCCAAAATCCGTTTATCGGAATAATCGATTGTATGGGAGCTATGTGAAATATTTATCTCATCTCAATGATTTTCAACATCGATATTTCACATATAAAAATAGCAATACCTACAAAATTTCACATTCCTAGCTCTTAAATTAAAGGAGTTATAGCCCAAAATCCGTTTATCGGAACAATCGATTGTATGGGAGCTATATGTAATATCGGTCCGATCTTGCTGGTTCCGACAAATGATTCCTATATTGGAAAATGATGGCCGCATACAAAATATCAGCCAAATATCTCAAAAACTGAGGGACTAGTTTGCGTTCAAACAGACAGACGGACAGACGGACATGGCTAAATCAACTCATCTCGTCATCCTGATCATTTCGGTATACTTATTGATGGGTCTATCTCTTCTTCTTCTCATACTTACAAACATCGGACCAAAGTTATAATACCATTTCATGTTCATGAAAGGTATAATGAAAGTAGGCTACAAAACTGCATACTCGAAAAAAATCTGAAAAATTTTTTGATGAGATTCGTCGAGTTTCGGGAATTTTTTTTGGAATTTTGCACAAAGTTTTAAGTGCAAAATATTAATGTTTTTTAATTTTAATTATAGAAATTTTTAGTGTTGTATTATCTGTGCATTTATTTTTTGTTTCTTTGCATTTAAATGAGAATAGGTGCCAAATATATGTACATATATGTACATTAACCTTTGCTTAATTAACAATAATAACTTTGTTACGTGCTGGCCTTTGGGTGGAGGCTGCTATGACCCCTGGCGTCCACTCACCCTCGCGTAGCATACCCCGGGAAAGCCGTGCAGGTATGCTTGCATAAGCACGAGCTAGCTCGCCGGACTGTGGGGTGGATTGTTGGCTTCCCGAGGTACGTCAGCCGCACCATACAAAAAAAAATCATACCTGACCGCATATCACTTGCACTTCAGGTCTGTAAGCGCTGCCCTCCCCCCTTTTCCCCCCTTTTCCGGCCACAGATGCTATTTTGGCCGGGCCACTCTAGACCCTCCCTTCCATGGTCGGCAGTGGCAAACGATTTTTGCCGACCCCAATAGTGTCCCCTATGCGCCCCTTTAGCACATCCCCCTCTTAGTCCCTGTCCAGTCCGTCCGTCCCCACCACATCTGTAAAGAAGAACACTTAATTTCGATTAACAAATTATCAATACATGTTGTGTTTATTACATGGCATTCAAGAAATATGCGAAAATGTGGTTGTATATAAATGCATACCCTTCATGGGTTTTGACTTACGTTCTAAGTCTATACTAGTGTGTACAGAGGTGTGCGTAATCCTAACTATACTATGCCTATGTACCTACTCGCTAGGGGTATGCTGCTTTGAAGACGGAGTGCGTGGGTGTATGGGTGCGTGCCTGCCCGACCCCGCTAGGCCGTACGCCGCTGGATTATGGTCCCCTAAATGTCGGGACACCGGTTTGTGATGAGCTCACGCACTCATGTACCCACTCCTCGTACTCCAAAACTCGAGCACTTAAAGTTACACAATCTTTAGTCAATAAAAATCAAAAGTTAGAAAATATATAAAATAGGAAAATATAGAAGCGAAACTTTTGAACAAACGAATGAAAATATATACCCCGCGATGGGTTTTACTTATGCCCTAGGCTTATGTGTATGTACGCTTACATATACGCGTTTGAAATACCCGCGATCGTCCACTTTAGTGGTACATCGTTCCGCACCCTGAGTGTGCAAGTGTATGTGGGTGTGGTTTACTTGGCCTTAAGGGCCCGAGGCTGTTGGCGACCTACGACCTGAGGTCGTGGACGCCCGTGCCCAACGTTCACACCCACCTAAACCCTCACACTCGGTGCGCGGATTCGTGAACTGAAAATTTATAAAAATAGTAACTAGACCAAAATTCAAATAATAGATGGTATTACAATGTGTGTGTGTGTGTGTGTATATGTGTCTGTCCGCCTTTGAGGCGTTATGACTTTTCCCGGGGTGTGAGCACGAGCGTGTGTGTCCTCACTCGACCCTGTCAGGCCACTATGACCCCCCCAAATTCGGGATGCTGGTTGTTGGCACACACGCACTTACATACTCACACTCCGAGTAGCCATGTAGGTATACATCAAATGTCTATACTATGAACTAAAACAAATTTTAAATGGCAAGCAAAAATGTATGGAAATGCAAATGGCATACGATAAAACTATGGAACCTGATGGGGCTTGAGACCTATGGCTCCACAGAGGTCGCAGGCTTCGTCCAAAATCCCCCTTGGTTGGCACTAAGTGGTACCATACGATCTAATTTACCAAGCTATACCCCCGCCCGGGCCTACAAGACGTCTTGTAACAGGGTCAAGGGATTGCGTTACCAATTGGTCACTCAAAGAAAAAGAAGGAGGGGAAGGAAACAACTATCCCCAAACTGGGAGGTTGTGAGACGATGCCGTCGACCCACGCACCGTTACGCCCGTTCCGAAATATACAATAGTGGTCGTGAACGACCTAATTTTTCCAGCCACACCAGCTGGAAAACCCCCTTACAACTTGATGAAGTGATCGCGCTTATGGCCCGCCACTTCCCCCTGGCCCCGACTATACAATATGTGCTTAAACCTAAAAACCTGTTGCTGCTGCGTTGTTGACGATGTGGTCGTTGTTGCTGCTTGCTGGTGCTGGCTGTACCGCCGTGGTGGGTGTAAATTCAAGATAGTGGCCAGTGGCCGTGACTTTGGCTGCGCTACTGCTTGTCACGCTGCTGCTGGGGTATGTGATGGTGGTAGCACTGACGCACGGTTTTCATTAGCGTGGACGCTGCAGTTCTGACGGTGTCAAAACCCTGGGCACGCTCAAGATGGTGGTGGTAGCCGCTTTGATGTGAACTGTGGTGCTGGAGAAACTATGGCCGCGTTCCAGATGGTGGAGGCGGCCAGCGTAGTTGTTGTGGATGGATTTTTCCAACGCTGCCCCGTTTCCGTGGCTGCAGTCGATGCTTATGCCGCCAGCGCTTATTGCCGTGGCGTGTACCTTGGCAATTCCCAAGTTCCCGGAATTGTTACCTGGAAACTATAAAACCCCAATCAGCAACTTCTAAATTTTTCTATTGTTTCTTTCAGGTGACTTACCCTTGGTGGAGATGTGTCTGGCCAATCGTGGGAGCAACCTTTTCCCCTAACCTCTAATGTAAGGCTATTTATGAGGAGCGCAATTTGTTTCCGCCTTTGTCCTTACTTTTGGAACACTTATAGCGCCAACTAAATTGCCTCGACTGGTGTACTCCCCACGATGTTTGGTGATTGGCTTGGCTGGCAAATTTGCTGGTGATCGGTCCGGCTGCTGGTGATAGAAAGGCCGCGGAAACGGAAATTGCCCGCCAGGTTGCTGTCAAACTGACACCTGTCATTCGATGACGTGGCAGGAAGCGTTCGGAATACCGCGCTGCCAGATCGCTCGAATGGTTTCGAAGCACAGGGTGAACGCAACAGGGCGAGCGCAGCAGTCCGTCCTTGCTTGGCCAGGCGCTCGAAAGGCTGGTCGCCCAGTGCCACTTCCTTCTTACCGTCGCAAGTCCTTCGCGTGGTAAATGCCCACGGAGCGTCCAGCTGCATCTCCCACCTCGTACAACGCGTTTCCCTTGGACGACAGGATCATGGATCGCAGATACTTCGGCGCAAGCTTGGCATTGAATCCTTCCGTGGCACTACTCAACTTGAAATTCCGCCGATACACGATCTCGCCTTCCCGGTACTTCACTGGACGAGCCCTGGTATTGTATGTCTGCTGTCCTTTCCTGTAGGCCTCTTCCAGGTTCTTTATCAGCTTCTCTCTCATGAGCCACGCACGGTCCCCTCTCTGCACGACGTCCATGCCTTCTTCTCGCAGTGCCTCGAGTCGTCGCAGAGTTTCGTACGCTCTGCCGTGCTGCACCATCGTTTGCCCGAATACGGCTGTGTACGGCTCGACTCTGATGGCCTCATGTACCGCGCTCCGCATTGCGAAAGCCGCCAATGACACGTGTTCATCCCAACTGCTCTGGTCCGCACCCGCGATATATGTGCGCAGCATGGCGAGCAGCGACCGATTGACCCTCTCGGACGCGTTCGCCTGCGGCGCATATGGCGCGGTCTTCACGTGGTTCACTCCGTAACTCCTCAGGAATCCCACAAATGAATCCGCTACAAATTGCCGGCCGTTGTCGGAGTGTAAAGTCTCCGGCACGCCAAAAATATGAAAAATCTCCGTCTCAAGATACTTTACTACCTCTTGTGCAGTTGCCTGCCTCATGGGCTTAAAAAATACAAACTTAGTGAAGTGGTCCAGAACTACGAAGATCACCGTATTTCCCGATCGCGACCGCGGGTACGGCCCGCAGAAGTCCACATAGAGCCTCTGAAACGGCCGCTCCGTCCGAAAACGATCTGTCATTGGCGGTCTCGATGAAATGTTCGGCGCTTTGGCGCACTTACATAGCTCGCATCTCGCGACGAAGTTTCGTACGGCTCCAGCCATCCCCGGCCAGAATACCTTGCTCCTCAGCCTGTGTAGCGTTTTCGCTGTACCGCCATGACCCGCAGATCGATCCCCGTGCGCCTCTTCCAGCAAACTCTGTTTCAGTCCCTCTGGTACCCATATTCCCCACACTGTTTCTTCCTCGTCTTCCGCGCGCCTTGGGCGCACCCTCTTGTATATGATGCCATCGACGACTCGCAGGTCCGGTAAACGTTCGGCGTTCTGTGCAATCTGACGCCCAAGCGCTAAATATTCTTCGCTGATGAATTCCGGTGAGGTGAAGTCGATCTCGGCCATGGTTTCCAGCTCGCCCACCTCCTCCATATGCATCCGGCTTAGAGTATCTGGGACAACGTTCTGCGCGCCTTTCCTATGCTCTATCTTGAAATCGAAGCCCTGTAGCTTCAGGCTCCATCTAGCCAACCGTCCCGAGAGATCTTTCTGTCCCATGAGCCATTTCAGACTCATGTGATCAGTGATCACTGTGAATGGAAGACCTTCCAGATATGCGCGGAACTTTTTAACGCTTACGACCGCGGCTAGGCACTCCAGCTCCGTAATGGTGTAGTTTCGCTGGGCGGAATTCAGCTTCTGCGACATGAACGCGATCGGTCGCTCGTTGCCTTCGTCATCTTTCTGGAATAGAACGCTGCCTATCCCTTGTGTGGACGCGTCGCACTGTACGTAGAAGTGCTTGCTGAAGTCGGGATTGACGAGTACCTCGGCTGAGGTGAGCGCTGCTTTCAGCCGCTCGAACGCCTCCACTGCTTCCGGTGTCATCGCGAACGTCTTGGCTTTGCGCAGGCATTCCGTCATCGGCGCGGCGATTGTGGCGAAGTTTGAGATGAATCTCCGGTACCATCCGCACATGCCTAGAAAGCGGCGTAGCTGCTTGATAGTGGTTGGTACCGGGAACTCCACAATTGCGCGCACCTTCTCAGGATCCGTCTTCAGCTCACCCTGCCCTACTATGAAGCCCAAATACTTCAGCTCGCGATGGCAAAACTTGGACTTGTTTACGTTGATAGTGAGACCAGCACTGGCGAGACACTCGGCTACTTCCGTCAGGTGCACTAGATGGGACTCGAAGTCCGGGGAACACACCAGCAGATCGTCGATGTAGACGAAGACGTTCTCCCTTAGACGCGAGGGGATCACCTTGTCCATCAGTCTGCACAACCGCTGACTGGCGTTGCACAGGCCGAAGGGCATCACTTTAAAGTGATACAATGGTCGGCCCGGAACAGTGAACGCGGTGAATTCCCTCGACGCCGGCTCCAACGGGATCTGCCAGAAGGCGTCCTTCAAATCGATCCCCGAGATGAAGTGCGTCTCCCGCAAACGCGCCAGGATTCCTTCCACGTGTTGTGTTGGATATGCATCCGCGACCTCGATCGTGTGTTCTAGGAGATGCGTCCTTCCGAGACCAAGTTCTGTGAACGATGGAAACAACCCTTTCACGCGCTCTAACTCCTTGCTCTGGTCGGTGGTCAGGTCCAGTTGTCCCTGGGTCTCCAATTCTGAGATAACCATGGGCGCCACCCCAAAGGTATCCCAGAAGTCGATCCCCAGGTACAACTCCTGCTTTAAACTGGGCACTAGATATAGCGTCATTGGCTTCAGCTTCCCGCGCCAACCTATCTCCACCTCGACCTTGCCGACCACAGCTTGCGCTTTCCCGTCTGCCGTCTTTAAATGTTCCCTAAGCTTGAGCAACTTGCCCCCCATTTTCTTCTCCCATGCGGGTGCCACCGAGCCGAAGCAGCTTATAGAGGCTCCGCTATCCAACAAGCCTTGCATCTTTACTCCTTCTATTTCCACTTGCACGTACGGTCGCTTGTCGACGGCGTCGCGAATTACAGTTTCCTCAACTGCCTTCGCCACGCGCCGCTTGTCTCGCGCGCGCTTGCGTATTTTGATGACCTTCCTCCATTTTCTGCTCGGTCCGTACTCTGCCACTTCTGCCGCGCTTCCATCGTCGCTCACAGGATACAACCCTGAAGAGGTCTCGAATGGCAGCGCTCGTTCACCCTCTGCTACTTTCGCCGCGCTCTTTTCGTCGCTCACAGGATACAACCCTGAAGAGGTCTCGAAAATCCGCGCTCGTGCCGCGTCGTACCTGGCCTGTCGCTCGCTTAGAGATGGACGTGCTGTTGTCCCGTGCGCGCTTTCCCCCACGCGCTTACTATTAAAAAAAGTCTTTGATTGGTTTAAAAAAATTGTATTGTCTGGTTTCTTCAAAATTTGGTTAAAAGGCAAAATTACTTCTCCGGGGTTGACCGACGCTGACAGGGCTCCCCGGTCTTCCTGTCGCTCTCCTGGTTTTTCGCCTGGCATCCTTCGCAGAGCTGTTTGCTGGGCAAGTTGCACTTGTAGCAAATCATGCTGTGTAGACGCCCATCGCAACTGTGTCCGCCTGCGCGTTCCTGTGATTTGTCCTCGCTCTTGGGCTTCAGGTCGCTCGAAGGCTCCTTCCGCATCGGCCTATCTCTGGTGGGCCTGTGAAACGCTTCCAGCGTCTCTGGCTCTGCCTCAGCGCGGTCGTCCTCCAGCTCTTCGAGCGCCTTTCTGCGATACGGCTTTGTCTCGTACTCAGCCAAGTGCTTCTCTGCCCGGCGGCACTCTCTCCTGAGATCCTCCAGCGACTCGATCCGGCAACCAAAGATGAGGTTCTTTATCCGCGGCTTCAGATTCCTGCGCATCAGGTTGACTAGGCTTTGCTCCGGCAGCCGGGTCCGCATCGTCAGCTCCATACCCCGAACCACCGCGTAGAACTCCTCAAACTTTTCGTTGTACTCCTGCTTGCGCTCGTTCATCGCTTGGCGGATTTCTTCATCGCAGTCCGCCTTTCTGAACTGCTCCACAATCGCCTTTCGAAACGCCTGAAAGTCCACAAAACTGTCGTCCGGATGCTCCTCGGTGTACAGCCAGTACCATTCCTGCGCCTGACCTTCTAACAGCAGATGGAAATTCGCAAATAAGTCCTGAGCCGAAATGTTGTGTTTTTTCCGAAGCGTTTCCACACGGAAAAGGAAGCGCTCGATCGGGACCGCTTTTGGGCCCGCGTCGAACTTGAGGCGCCAATCGCGTATGGCCTTTGTAGCCGATCTTTCGTATTGCGCGCCCGCCCTGTTGTGCCTATCTGCTGCTCGTGAGCCTGGTGTTCTTTGCGCGCTGGTGACGCGCTCGCCGCCGCACTGTTCGCGTTCGTCCGCGGTAGCATTCGCCGCGCTTGCATCCGCGTCCTGCAACCATTCCTCGCGCCGCGTTGCCTCTAGCGCGCCCCTGCTTTCACCCTCCAAATCTGCTAGTCTGCTTGATAAAATGTTGATGTCCTTTCTGAATATTTGCGCCACCTCCTTGACCGCTTGGGTTGTCGAGCGGCTCATCGCTAGCTGATACTGGAAGAACATTTCTTCGAACTTCCGCATCAGCGTTTCTCCTACCGCGTCAGCCGTCGCGCACTCCGGGCTTGATGTTACCTGCGGTGGCTGTACACGCGCCCCCAATACTTCTGCCGCGTCTCCACGCGCGCCTGCTTCGTTATGCGCGCCCGCCTCGTTACGCCCGCCCGCGTCGCCATTCTCCCCGCCGCGGTACTGCGCTTCTAAGTGCGCCATTCCGTTCTCCAAGTTGTTGACGCTATCCGCGTCCAAGTTGTCGTCGCCACCTACGCCCACGCTGCTACGCCGCTCCACCTTACTCGGATCCTTTGACATGTCGCCGCGCGCTGATTAACAAAAACGCTGATGCAGACGAAGTTGAATAAAAACTAACCCAAAATATCACCTGCGCTCTCGAACTACGCCGAGCGCTTAACAAATGATCGCAAAAAAAAAAAAATCGAAAACAAACTCTTGAAAAAAGTACTGTCAAAAACTCAAACTCCAATTACCCATAAACCCGAAATATACGTGGTACATATACGTGGTTTATAGACGTGTATATTTATGTGTTTGTATGTGTGTTTATTATCAGCCTACGTATGTGCCAGTAAACCGAGTGCGAAATAAAAAAAATAATAGAAAAAATGAAAATAAACTTTACGAAATGAAACTTTGTGCCTTCTTTACTCGATGTGGTGTCCGTCCGCCTAGCGTCGTCCGTCTATTCCAGTTCCCCCAAAAGCAGTCTGGTCCCCCACCCCCAAGCAGCCGCAGATACTATCAGCCGGCGCCAAAGTTGGCCAACTGAGCTACCTACTCCGCTTAACTCCCCCGTTGGGATTCTTCCACGAACACTATCGTCCACTCTTAAACTGGCAAAACGAGCTGCCCGCGGACCTGATCCCTCGTGGCCAAGGTCAGAAGTCGCCACTATTGTCCAGCCTAAACAACACCAAAACAAGCTGGCTGACCCCTGGTCCCCCGTCCACGAAACCCCCTGCATCGATACTATTGGCCAGCTAAACGAAGCCAAACCAAGCTACCGATGTGTACAGAAAGTAAAATTTTTAAATTTGAAAATATAAATTGAAATCTTAGAAGAAGATTTAAATTGAAAAATGAAGATCCCACCAAGCAAACGCTAACAGTCCCGAAGTGTGTCCGAAATCCTCTAAGGCTCCACTCACTGTGGGGCCCAACGTTGGGCGCCATTTCTGTTACGTGCTGGCCTTTGGGTGGAGGCTGCTATGACCCCTGGCGTCCACTCACCCTCGCGTAGCATACCCCGGGAAAGCCGTGCAGGTATGCTTGCATAAGCACGAGCTAGCTCGCCGGACTGTGGGGTGGATTGTTGGCTTCCCGAGGTACGTCAGCCGCACCATACAAAAAAAAATCATACCTGACCGCATATCACTTGCACTTCAGGTCTGTAAGCGCTGCCCTCCCCCCTTTTCCCCCCTTTTCCGGCCACAGATGCTATTTTGGCCGGGCCACTCTAGACCCTCCCTTCCATGGTCGGCAGTGGCAAACGATTTTTGCCGACCCCAATAGTGTCCCCTATGCGCCCCTTTAGCACATCCCCCTCTTAGTCCCTGTCCAGTCCGTCCGTCCCCACCACATCTGTAAAGAAGAACACTTAATTTCGATTAACAAATTATCAATACATGTTGTGTTTATTACATGGCATTCAAGAAATATGCGAAAATGTGGTTGTATATAAATGCATACCCTTCATGGGTTTTGACTTACGTTCTAAGTCTATACTAGTGTGTACAGAGGTGTGCGTAATCCTAACTATACTATGCCTATGTACCTACTCGCTAGGGGTATGCTGCTTTGAAGACGGAGTGCGTGGGTGTATGGGTGCGTGCCTGCCCGACCCCGCTAGGCCGTACGCCGCTGGATTATGGTCCCCTAAATGTCGGGACACCGGTTTGTGATGAGCTCACGCACTCATGTACCCACTCCTCGTACTCCAAAACTCGAGCACTTAAAGTTACACAATCTTTAGTCAATAAAAATCAAAAGTTAGAAAATATATAAAATAGGAAAATATAGAAGCGAAACTTTTGAACAAACGAATGAAAATATATACCCCGCGATGGGTTTTACTTATGCCCTAGGCTTATGTGTATGTACGCTTACATATACGCGTTTGAAATACCCGCGATCGTCCACTTTAGTGGTACATCGTTCCGCACCCTGAGTGTGCAAGTGTATGTGGGTGTGGTTTACTTGGCCTTAAGGGCCCGAGGCTGTTGGCGACCTACGACCTGAGGTCGTGGACGCCCGTGCCCAACGTTCACACCCACCTAAACCCTCACACTCGGTGCGCGGATTCGTGAACTGAAAATTTATAAAAATAGTAACTAGACCAAAATTCAAATAATAGATGGTATTACAATGTGTGTGTGTGTGTGTGTATATGTGTCTGTCCGCCTTTGAGGCGTTATGACTTTTCCCGGGGTGTGAGCACGAGCGTGTGTGTCCTCACTCGACCCTGTCAGGCCACTATGACCCCCCCAAATTCGGGATGCTGGTTGTTGGCACACACGCACTTACATACTCACACTCCGAGTAGCCATGTAGGTATACATCAAATGTCTATACTATGAACTAAAACAAATTTTAAATGGCAAGCAAAAATGTATGGAAATGCAAATGGCATACGATAAAACTATGGAACCTGATGGGGCTTGAGACCTATGGCTCCACAGAGGTCGCAGGCTTCGTCCAAAATCCCCCTTGGTTGGCACTAAGTGGTACCATACGATCTAATTTACCAAGCTATACCCCCGCCCGGGCCTACAAGACGTCTTGTAACAGGGTCAAGGGATTGCGTTACCAATTGGTCACTCAAAGAAAAAGAAGGAGGGGAAGGAAACAACTATCCCCAAACTGGGAGGTTGTGAGACGATGCCGTCGACCCACGCACCGTTACGCCCGTTCCGAAATATACAATAGTGGTCGTGAACGACCTAATTTTTCCAGCCACACCAGCTGGAAAACCCCCTTACAACTTGATGAAGTGATCGCGCTTATGGCCCGCCACTTCCCCCTGGCCCCGACTATACAATATGTGCTTAAACCTAAAAACCTGTTGCTGCTGCGTTGTTGACGATGTGGTCGTTGTTGCTGCTTGCTGGTGCTGGCTGTACCGCCGTGGTGGGTGTAAATTCAAGATAGTGGCCAGTGGCCGTGACTTTGGCTGCGCTACTGCTTGTCACGCTGCTGCTGGGGTATGTGATGGTGGTAGCACTGACGCACGGTTTTCATTAGCGTGGACGCTGCAGTTCTGACGGTGTCAAAACCCTGGGCACGCTCAAGATGGTGGTGGTAGCCGCTTTGATGTGAACTGTGGTGCTGGAGAAACTATGGCCGCGTTCCAGATGGTGGAGGCGGCCAGCGTAGTTGTTGTGGATGGATTTTTCCAACGCTGCCCCGTTTCCGTGGCTGCAGTCGATGCTTATGCCGCCAGCGCTTATTGCCGTGGCGTGTACCTTGGCAATTCCCAAGTTCCCGGAATTGTTACCTGGAAACTATAAAACCCCAATCAGCAACTTCTAAATTTTTCTATTGTTTCTTTCAGGTGACTTACCCTTGGTGGAGATGTGTCTGGCCAATCGTGGGAGCAACCTTTTCCCCTAACCTCTAATGTAAGGCTATTTATGAGGAGCGCAATTTGTTTCCGCCTTTGTCCTTACTTTTGGAACACTTATAGCGCCAACTAAATTGCCTCGACTGGTGTACTCCCCACGATGTTTGGTGATTGGCTTGGCTGGCAAATTTGCTGGTGATCGGTCCGGCTGCTGGTGATAGAAAGGCCGCGGAAACGGAAATTGCCCGCCAGGTTGCTGTCAAACTGACACCTGTCATTCGATGACGTGGCAGGAAGCGTTCGGAATACCGCGCTGCCAGATCGCTCGAATGGTTTCGAAGCACAGGGTGAACGCAACAACTTTTTTACTTTACTGTTCCTTTGATATGTTTCTAAAAAATTTTAAAATGAAAGGCCTAGTAAGAGCAGTTATAAAAAAATGTTCGCATTTGTTGTTGTTTGAGAATGTTTTAAACCTTTGGCATTTCTCAAAGTTTTTAAAAAATTTCATAAGTGTCAAATACGGTTCTACCATTAAAGCGGGTATTACACGATATGCTTTGTCAGATGTATATGCCACTTTTTGGTGTGGATACAAATACAAACCTTGTAAACACAAAAGAGAAATGTCTTCTGACAAATCATATGTACGAACATAAGGTTTCTATTTCCATCGGACATAGCGTGTAAACGCAAAGCAAATTAAGCGAATTTGACACACATATGAGTACATATGGATCGAAAACGTGACAGGTACATATGACAATACACATCGTGTATAACAACCTTAAGGTATTTGTATGTTGGCCGTTAGCAATTTTTTGGGATTAGTCCAAACGCAAAACCTTCAATAACTCATTATACTAAATAGTTGACTAGTGCCACTTTCAAAAGTAAGGGCTGATTCACACGGGTCGATTTTCTAGTCGATTTTTGGCGTTCAACTGCTTTCCACTTTTAAATACAAAGTGTAGATCGATCGAATTGCTATTTACACGGTGGAACGACTAATAATCGACCAGAAAATCGGCACGTGTAAATTAGCCTTAACGGATCAGTGTATATTGATTTTTGATTAATTAGTAATTATACTTTATTCGTCTTTTGATATCCTAGATATCCTTGCTTGTTTGTACACGATCTCAAATATGAGAATAAATCTTTACCTTAATTCACAAAGGCCCTAATTGACATAAAAAAAAATTTACAGGAGAAGCAAAAACTAAATTTTTTTTACATTGAACGCATATAGCTTTTTAAATTTGGAATATCTCCGTTATTACTGCTAGTAACTCCTTAAAATTTGTAGTGAGTGTGTATTTTACTATATCATACTTAAAAATGTGAAACAGTCATTTTCGAAAAATGTGTCAATTAGGGCCTTTGTAAATTAAGGTAACGAAATGTATGTTCGCTTTTTGTTAATTTAAAACAATAAATTATCCACAAAAAACCGTCCTTCTTTTTTTACGTTTGTCCTTCTTTTTTTCTATCGAAATAGATATGTCCTTCTCTTTCCACCTTACAATCTGGCAACCCTAGGATGAATTGGGTGCCCTTCTAGGTCCCATCCCTCAAGAAACATTTGTTCTAACTTGATTCCACATTAAAACGAAGAAAGCTCCTTTTTGCCTCGGTTTGTCTTGTCAATCGACACAACAATTGTTCCGACTCAAAATCACGCATCTATTTACTTGAAACCCTTAACAACGCCTTGATAAAGCTTCCGCTTCCTTATACCGTGCATATTGCATTAATAACAAAAACAACAATAACACCTTCATATAAAAGAAAATAAAACTTCTTATGGATACTGCATAAAGGAAGCAAAGTACCGAGAACAATACAGCATCCATCGAGACGACAAAGATTAAGCAGCACAACAATCGAATGTGAGTTGAAGAAAGTAGATTTTAATATTTAAGATTATACTCCAACAAGTCACCCTCGCGCTCTCTCGAGAAAGGCTGCTCGCACACAGGTGCACCTTTCTATTTGTCATTGGAGCGACAAACAAAAACAAACACGGTAATGGCTGACGAAATGTTTCACACTTGAAGGCGTAACTTTTGTTGTTACTACGAATATGTAGCATGTCAAGTTTTTGCACTGAGACCGTTACTTCCTGCAGAAAGCTTTGTCTGACTTGCATTCGAGAGTGTTGGTACGGATTGCTGACAGTGTTGGCATGTACGAACAGCTGCAATATTAGCACCTTGGGTCTCAAGATGCATGTGTCGGGATGTTTTGATGCTCGCGGATGGGTATAGATACCGGGATTTCGGGGTTGTAAAAAGTAAAAAAAATAAAATAAAACAAAATAAAAAGATATAAAAAAATAAATAGAAATGAAATAAATAAACAAAATAAAACGAAATAAAATAAAAAAAAATTAAAAAAAATTAAGTAAAATAAAATTAAATTAAATACCTAAAACAAAATAAAATAAAAAAATAATAAAAAAAATAAAATAAAATAAAATAAAATAAAATAAAATTAAATTAAATTAAAAAAATTAATTAAAATAAAATGAGTAAAATAAATAAATTAAATTAAAAAAATTAAATAAAATAAAATGAATAGAATAAATAACAAAAAAGTTTAAAAAAAAATATAAAAAAAATAAATTAACAAAATAAAAAAAAATATAAAATGAAATAAAAAAAATAAAATATAACAAAAAAAAAATAAAGTAAAAAATTAAAGAAAATAAAAAAACATAAAGAAAAAAAAATAAAATGAATTAATATAATGAAAAATAAGATAAAACAAAATAAAATACAATAAAAAAGAAAAATGAAATAAAAAAATTTGAAATAGAACAAAAATAAAAATCAGAATAAAACAAAATAAATTTCAAAACTAATGGTCAAAAGAGACTAAGTCCAAAATTTATAATTATCACACAATTGACCGGAAAACATTAAAAAAAAAAAATATATATTAAAATAAAATAAAAAAATAGAAAAAAATGAATAAATGAAAAAATATTTACAAATAAAATAAAAAAGTAAACAGATAAAAAAATGAATAAAATGAAATAAAAACCAGAAGGAAACGAAATAAATAAAAAAAATATATATAAAAAAAAAACAAAAAAAAACTTACAAAAAAAAATATATATATAATTTCAGGTATTTAGAATTGTCCCGCCATTGGTTCGATCTAACATATGTACATATGCTAACCTCTAGCCGGTCAGCTGATTACAAACAAGTTTTGAGTACCCGACGTTTCTGTACTCTGAAATCACACTTTCGGGATTCTCATCTGTAAACTTTGTCTCATCAAAAGCTACGCGCTTTTGTTGCTCTAACATTTTACCTGCTGCTGCTGCACCTGTCAACTTGAGCATGTCATTCATTTCGCATGTAAACACAACACACCCACGCCAAAGTAACGCGCTACCAACCACAAAGCATACACAAGAACAAAAACAAAATATGCTGAGCTTAAGGGTACGCGGCTATGGGCAATGCGCGTCCGGGCTCAGGATACTCATTGTCAGCTGTAACAAGGTGATGATGATGGGAAGCTGGGGTTGGGCGTAAACGTGCAAAACAATGCACAAAATAGGTGTCGCTTTCAGTTGTAGGGTGGATTCATTGTGATTGTTGTGTAAAGACATCGCTTACACTAACACACGCGCATATACAGCTATAGGATAGCATATAAAGGATAAGAAAATTGTTGTTTTAGCGCATCTTGCAAAGTCTTCAAATGCCACCAAATGTGTGGCGCATCTTAACTTTAACTTCCTGTTCTTAGCGCACTGCACTGTGGGGTATTTGGAAGGAGATTGGCGCAAAATTTAATATCTTTGCAACGGTTAGGGATTGAGCAGGCAAAGTTTTAAAGTATGAGTTAATTCGAATTTAAGTAAGACACGCTACTGAGATTTTTTTAATAATGTCCTCTTTCAGAATTTTTTCAAAACCAAACGAAAATTCAAAATAATTTCAGTTGAGGCGTGGTGTTCTTCAACAAAAGTTTGAAATTGATCGGTTTTTTTAAAAAGTTATGAGATAGGGTGTTTTTGAATATTTTTTGGAAATCCGGAGATCTTTCATTCAAACGTTGAAATAGTACTTTAGGGTTTAAATAGAGAGTTTTCCAAAACTTTTTATCTCAGAATTGTTTTCAAAAACACTCTATTTTAGCATCATCGATAATGCCCAATTTTAAAATTTGGTTCAAGAACTCCTTGTCTCGACGAAAATTCAATACATTTTCAACGGAGATGTCGATATATTCTAGAGGTTTAATTTTACATAAAAAAAGCTACAAAAAATTTGTACTTATTTCAAAAAGGTTTTTTTTTCAAAGCTTGATTTTCAAGTTTTTTTACTATTACTTATTTGAAATTTTCCATATTCGAAAAAAACTGAGTTATTAGATTTTTCGAAAATGTGTTTTTTGAGATTTTTCAGCAAAATTTTCTCAAAACAACCCATAGTGCATAGCGCTTATGGCCACCCCACTTCTTCTCCTTGCATGCTCATCTTTTTTGCTGCACATTGTTAGTTTGTTCTCAAAACTCGCATAAATATTTATGACACAAACAGTTAACGTTTATTATTCTAGTTGTTGTTATTTGTTTGTTAATTTCGTATTCCAATAAGACGTAGTGCCATCTTTCTTACAGCACACACAAACATATCCACACATATACACAATGGCATATCCTTTCGCACATTTCCTACTTAAGGTGCGAGTAATTACATGCATAACGCCCTTCGTCACACATCACGCGCTCTTCTTCTTACTCTGCCTCTTGTAAAGTCTTGTATTTAAGTACAAGTGTTGTTGTTGTACATTTAAACTATCACGTTTTGTACTTGCAACACCAATAACGCCATTGCTACAGCTGCATCATCTTCATCATTGTCATCATATGCCATTCTATACTATGCTATGCTATGTTGTGCCATTCTATGCCAAGCACGGATTATTGCATTTCTAATTAGCGAACTTTCTTAAATTTACAAGGCACATAAGATGTCGTTATTCGCGTATTGCATACCAAAAATTTTGTTTGAAGACTTTGGCTTTGGATTTACGTTGAAAGTTGTAAATATTTGGATATCCTTAAACTGGAAGCTTAAATGCGTGCGCTTTAAAGGGTGGTGAGTTGATATAAGCTATAAATTTTTAAGCCCCCTACAGCTCTTTATCAACTATGTAGTTGGATATTAGTTTTTTAGGAAATGAAACGGCTGACTCAGACGAAATTAAAGTGAAACCCCAAGGAACCAACCAAAAATGTTTAAATCGAATCAATCGAGTGGAGTTCCCCGCATTATAACCCCTTCCTACAGCTCTACATCAACTAGTTATTAACGTTTTAGGCAATGAAACCGCTGATTCAGACGAAAGGAGAAGTAAAACCTCGAAGAAATCCAACCAAATATAACTTAACTGCTGATCGGAACTTTAAGGTCGCCAAACAGTTACTTGAAGGTTCCTCTTACGACTTTGGAAATTTTTCCTGATTACAATAGGCAAATAGATATTAACATCTGCTCAATCACTTCATAGTTTAATAAAACTACTACACGGGTAAGTATTTTTAATCTGCCGACTGGAACTTTAAGGTCGCCGATCAGTTACTTGAAGTGACTTTGAATTTTCCTGATTGCATTAGGCAAAACAGACTTTAACATCTGCTCAATCACTTCATTATTTCATGAACTGTACGGCTAAGTACTCTTTATCTGCCGACCGGAACTTTAAGGTCGCCGACTAGTTACTTGAATGTTTTTTTTTGCGACTTTGAAGTTTTTTTCCTGATTGCGTTACGTAAAATAGATAGTAACATCTGCTCGATCACCTTATAATATTATATCTATATATTGTAGGCCCCAAAATTCATCAACTGCTGACGGGAACTTTAAGGTCGCCAGTGACCTGAGGGTTTTTTGCGGTTTCGAATTTTTGTCCTGATTGCATTAGGTAAAATAGACTTTGACATCTGCTCAATCACTTTACATGAAGATACTGTCGTCTGAGTTTGTATATTGTAGGCCCAAAAATTGCAGAAGTACAGACTGGAACTTTAAGGTCGTCGACCAGTTACTTGAATGTTTCTTTTGCGACTTGAATTTTTTTATGATTGCATTCGGTAAAATAGACTTTAACATCTGCTCAACCAATTTAAAATTTCATGAAGATGCTGTACGGCTCAGTATTCTTTATCTGACGACCGGAATTTTAAGGTCGCCGACCAGTTACTTGAAGGTTTCTGTTCCGGATTTGAACTTTTTCCTGATTGCATTAGGCAAAACAGACTTAACATTTTCTCAATCACTTCATGATTTCATGAAAAAAGTAGTAGAAAGTGAATTTTTGTACTGTGGGACCAAATATCCTTTAACTGCTGACAGGGACTTTAAGGTCGCCGACAAGTGACTTGAAGCTTTTTTTTTTGCGGCTTTGGGCTTTTTCTTTGTTGTATTAGTTAAAATGGATTCCAACATCTAATATAGTAAGGGCTGAATTTTAGTAGAGAGAGAGCCTATATGCATTAACTGTTCACCGGAACTTTAAAGTCGCTGACCAGTGGTTTCATGGCTTCTGCGGCTTTGAACCCTTGTACTGATTTCATTAGGTAAAATAGACTTTAACATCACCTCAATCTCTTCATAAATATGTGACGATGGTAGAAACTGGATTTTCGTACCGTGGGGCAAAATATACCATAACTGCTGACCGGAACTTTAAGGTCCCAGACAACTGACTTGGAGGTTTTTTTGCGGCTTTGAACCTTCGTCCATCATAATTACAGTAAGATAGTAAAGGCTGAATTTTCGTACTGTGGAGCAAAATATAGCTTAACTGCTCACCGGAACTTCAAAGTCGCCGACCAGTGACTTGAAGATCTTCTGCGGCTTTGGACCTTTGTCCTGGTTGCATTAAGGTGATGACCCAATGTACGCTTGTTTTGCTTGCCTTGCTTAGCTAGGCAGGATGAGACAAACAAGACTACAACAAGACAAATAGTGAAGCGTATAAAGAGCTGTCAAATAGAGATTTGGGCTATTCGACGCTTTAAAGCGCTTCAAGCAAGCATGGTAAGGCTGCTACTGGGCCAGCTTTCATATATTTCAGTAGAGTTCAAACGAATTTTGACATTTCTCGAGGCAAAGCCAGCAAAGCATGCCGGCATTGGGCCATCAGGTCTAGGAAAAATTGACTTTAACATCACCTCAACCACTTTATAATTACATTAAGATTGCATAAGCTGGACTGTACTGTGGGGCAAAATATACTTTAACTGCTGGCCGGAACTTTAAGGTCGCAAACTACTGACTTGGAAGGTTTTTTTTGCGGCTTTGAACTTTCGTCCCGATTGAGTTAGCTAAAATAGACTTTAACAATTACTTCGTAATCATGAAGATATTAGAAGCGATACTATTGAACTATTTCTTAATGGCTCACCGGGACTTTAAAGTCGCCGACCAGTGCATTGAAGGCGTTTTGAGGCTTTGAACTTTTTCCGTGATGGTAGTAGGCGAAATAGCCTTTAACATCTGCTTTTCAAAGCTTGCAAGTCAATCACTTCATAACTGAATGAAAGAGAAGACAACATTTATAAACCATTAAACAAAAACTAAATATTAATGCCAGAAAAGCAGAATAAATATACAACAAACATAATTTTAAGTTAGCGGCAACTGTCAATGCTCCTTGTAAACTTAAGTAGGGACGAATGCATGAGGTGATGTGATATCACGGGGGTGCGGTGCTTGTCTGCTTTTATGCATCAACAACACAATCTTGTAATTCTCCATAGATTTGCTCATTTTCTTGCTTTAATGTTGCCATTATCCTTGCTACTCAAAAAAAAAAAAAAGAAAAAAATACAAGAACAACTCAGAGCCTTTTGTTAGCTGATGTGATGCGCATTCGAGGCACCAGCTCACCGCGGCGGAAGTAGGAGGGTGTGGGTACAGCAGAGAGAATGGGACAAATTAAAGTCACAACTTTTCAAAGCGCGACTACAAAGTGACATTTCACATATCAGCAACAATATCAGCCATCACCAACACAGTCAACAGCATCAACAGCACATCACTGGTGCACCAAGAAAATGCCAACACCTTGGCTATATTGCACCTGTGCTGATGCGCTGCACCACCCGCCTACACACAGCTACTTAGGTGCTTAACATATTTTTCGATTGTTGTTTTTTTATTTTTGTTACTTGCAACTGATTGTTGTGCTTTTCACTAAAGCACACAGCCGTGTTATCATTAGAAATGCATGACAATGTCGGTGGTTGACAGCGTTATCCTGAATGATGTTCAAGATGAGAGGTAGCAACTGAAGGAGTCGTGAGACGGCCAGGTATTTGCTGACATTTTGTTGTACGCTTCGCTGATTCGAGCTGTTGCTTTGTACTATTTTGCCGTTTGCAGTAAACACAAATTTAGATTAAAGATTGAAACTTTGTTAATGTTGCGCATTACTAAAGGATACTTTTTTTTTTGTATCTACTTTAGTTGTTGTAACTTCTGTGTTTTGTTGTTCACTTTTGGGTTGTAAATGTCAAATGAGCAGCAGACGGAAACGGTGCATTTAGAATATTTATATGCGCAACTCGTTTGATGTGTTTCTTTAGAAAAAGTTTGGATTTTGGTGATGCAGCAGATTGGTTGTGAGAAGAGGAAGTGAACGTAAAAGATGGTGGCCAACGCTTTCACATCGTCGTATTTACCAACATAAACTTTTTAAAATAGATTTTCGAAAAAATAATAAATAGGTGGCAACTTTATAAATCATCTCGGGTGGCAACACCCAAGTAGAAATCAGGGTTGGGCCACTTCGAATAAAAAATTATTCAAATAAGAAATAAAAAATTATTCATCATTTATAAAATTTTGAGTGATGAGTGACCTGTTAGTTTTTATTCAATCACATAGTTACCAAAATGATCCCGAAATGACACAAAAATGATCCTAAAATAATCTCAATATGACCCCAAAATGCTCCCAAAATGATAACAAAAATGATTACAAAATGATCCTAAAATAATCCCAAACCGACCCCAAAATGATCCCACAAAAAGATTTTAAAACTATCCCAAAATAATCCAAAAATGATTCCAAAATAAACCCAAAATCATTCCAAAATGAGCCAAAAATTATCCCAATACGATTCCAAAATGACCCCGAAATGATCCCAAAAATGATTCCAAAACGATCCCACAATGGCCCCAAAAATACCCAAATTGGCCCCAAAATAATCCCAAAATGATTCCAAAATTCCTGAAAAATTACCCCAAATTGACCCCTAAACGATCCCAAAATCACCACAAAATCATTCCAAAATTACACCAAAATGATTCCAAAATCATCCCCAAATCACCCCAAAATAATACCAGAATGATCTCAAAATGGCAACATCCTAAGCGAGAGTCTTATAGTACATTTACACTGCACCAAACTTGGCTTTTTTCCATACAAATCTCATTTTCCAAATTTGGAACTTCGTCACATTTGACCTCATTTCACCAAATTTGCCAAACAATACAATCCACCGTTCATCGAAATAGCAACCCTGCAGGCGTCCCAAATGGGCCAATTCTACCAGGAAACGACAGAAAGACTTCTTGACTCTTCCATTATTATTACTCTACAGATGTTTGAAACATCAGATTCTTGCAGGTAAGGTGAAGCCAAATGCAAATTTGCCAATGTAAACGGTGTCGAAGTGGCTAATTTGAATTCGCCAAATTTGGTGCAGTGTAAATGTACTATTAGAATCAAGCATTCTCTCTCTATACGGAATTTCATCAAACGGTTCCTGAGATAGTACCGGATATACAATAGCTCGTTTAAAGTTGTATGATATTAGATTAGGTTAGGCGACCGCAGAGGCACCCTTAGGCCAGTTTTAGAAGGCCTATTGTGATACCAACAACACTAGGAAAATCAAGCCACCAGATTGTCGGTATTCTCCACATAAGAGAATCACGGGTTTGGCATTCCTAACCGACACCGGTACTCCTCCTCGAATCATTTAGATGACTTGATTAAGACCATCAAGTTCCTTATGTCAAGCTTGGATATTTGCCACTCTGTGGATTGTAGCCATCCGCTTGACGGAATGTGTGCTCCTTCAGCATTAGTTTTCATGTGGCAAAGGCCATACCTAAGCGTTCTATATCCCAAAGAACCTCCTTGGTCGTTCCCGGCCTAGCAAGTTCGCCTGCGCTACAGTTTTCCTCAATGTTCCTGTGTCCCGGGACCCATGTGAGGTTCACTAGATTCTGTTAGGTCATCTCGTGAAGTTGCACGAGTAGGAGCCAAGGGATTTGATGACCGCTTGGCTATCGCTGAAAATAAAGATATCCTGTCCGATAGTACGTTTACCTATCCAAACCTCGGCGTCCATGAATGCTGAGTCTTCAGTCTCCCAGTCTTCCCTACAGGGAATATCTATTTTGAAGTAGATATCTCCAAGTGTTGTGGTCGCACAACGAACTGTGCTCAGAGGGAGAAACCAATAAGATCCCCGAATACTGGAGTGTCCAGTAGTGCTTGCGCCCCAGCCGGACGATTCGCTTATACGCAGGGCCGATGCTGCTGTCAGATATAAAGGAAAATGCCAAGTATGAGTATATCTTCAATGCAATAGCAATACGAAAGAGTTGAAATTTTAGCTACAAATTGTCCGAGCATCTACCGACACCCTGCATCTCAAGCGCAATGCAGTGCATAGTGATTATTTGGTTAAATTTATTTTAGTGCTCATTTAAAATTATTGTCGCTGTATTTTTGATGTAGATACTTTTCTTTTACGACTAACGAGCCAAACGACAACGACGACAGTAAGTATGTACTTTCTAGCCAACTAAATAGCTGCCAGTGGCCACAATCTCATTTCAACTGCACCCATTTTGCACCCAATCGGGGTTGGGTACATCGCAAATACTCTTGCACCAACAATGGTTATGGGCGGCAACAAAAGCCTTTGCTGCTGCTGCTGTTTGAATCTAGCACTGGCTAACTGGTTGACTGGTTGAATGGTCGTCGGCTGTCTTCTAAGTTTAAGCTCGTCACTCACTCACACGCCGCTGACCTGCTCCATGGCCATTGTATATGAGTGTAGTATATTTGTGCAATGCTTTTTAGTTGCAGTTCTTCTAGCTGTTATGGAGGCATTGGTCCACTGCACTTAAGCAGCAGTAGCGCAGCAGCAGCAGCATTGAAAATTTAAAGCTTTTGCCCACTTGCTCATCAGTCGAGCTGACATGTAGCGCCGCACTGCTCCTTTTCCAAGGCAAACAATGTTTTGCAATTTCAATGCGCAGCAATTCACTTTTATTGAAATGGCGCAAATGTGTTGTGAAGTTGGCTGCTGTTGTCGCTCTTCATTTCTTTTCAAAACTATGGTATATACTTTCATACACACACATACATGCACATGGGAATAACTAAAAAGTTTTTCCTATTCTTTTAATTCTTATTTTATTTTATCTCGTTCCGGGGTTGGACAAAACTTATAGCCAGTTGTGCTCAAATAAACGTAAAAAAATAATATAAAAAGAAACAAAAAACTGAATAATAAAGTGAAAAAAATTATAAAAAAAATAAAACAAACATAATCAAGAAAAAAAATAAAAAAAAAGGAATAAAAAATTATTTTTAATTTAAAATGTTTTTTAAATGAACTAAAAACTGGAAAATAATTTCCCCTCTGCCTACATAGATTCTTCACCACGTAAAGCTTATCCGGAACATTTGTGAGTTGGAATTCTTATAGGTATTAAATAGTACTTGGAGTTTGAAATGTATAAAAACATTGGCGCATGATAAAGATGGTTCGCATTAATTTCTAACAATCTTATTACCGATTTGAGCTTTTCTAAACAAAAAAAAAATCTTTTCACGATATAGCAAGCGTGCAATTCTAATATTCGAAATTTCGATGTTGTTGATGGCGCTGAAAACGCATTATAGCATGCGGCATTATAGTATGCGTACGAAATATTCAGATAGCTATAAGGAAGTTAAGCCGATAAATAGGACTTTTGCAATTAAAGCAATATTTTGGATTTTTTTTTTCGTATAATGCATTGTCAGCGAAACCTGAACGATGGTGAAAATTTCAAAACCCTAGCTCAACGGGAAGTTAGTTCAAAATCCAAAGCAAAATCTCTGGAAATGAAACTTTACAAATATCTCTACCCGTGCGCCACCTATCTGAATTATTTTTTTGTTATATTGCGTGGGGGCAGAAAACTAAACGTTGGTGAAAATATCATGATTCTACCTCAACGGGAAGTTCGTTGAAAAACGGATTAATCGACACAGAAAACAGACCTTCGCATTTCTTAAATAGAGTGACTCACGCGCCACCTAACGGGTCCAATTTGTTTTTGAACATTTGGAAATTGATTAAGTAATACACACGCTAAATATCAGATAAATCGGTCCATAATTAGGATTTTCAGTTTTTATTACCCCGATCTCAGCTCCACCTAGCGGATTTTTTTTTAATGAAAATATTTCTTTTCATAGTAGTAATACATATTCCGAATTTCAGCCAAATCGGATCATAAATGCGATTTTTGAAAATATAGCGACCCACGCGCCACCTATCGAATTTTTTTTTTCATAATATTGCATTGTCATCGTGACCTGAACTGTGGTGAAAATTTCAAGACCCTAGCAGAACAGGAAGTTGGTTCAAAATCGAATGCAAAAATCCGGGCACAAGAACGACGAAAGCGACCTAATAAAAACATTTTAAAAATACTAAAAAAATAAAAAAAGAGAATGAAAAAAATTAAAAAAAAAATTTAATCAAATAAAAAAAAGAAATAAAATGAAATGAAGTAAAAAAGCAGAAAAAAAAATAGAATAAAAAAACAAAAAACTCTGTAGAATAAAAAAAAAATAAAAATTAAAGTAAAATAAAATGAAATAAAATTTCTGCTTTATTTTATATAAAAAAAAGTGAAAAAAAAATATATTAAAAAAATATATAAAAAAATTAAATAAAATGAAAAAAATAATAAAATAAAATAAAAAAAATTTTTAAAATTAAATAAAATGGAATAAAATAAAATAAAGCATAAATAAAAAAAAAATTAAATAAAAGAAAATATAATAAAATAAGATAAAATTAAATAAACAAATAAAAAATTTAACAAAATAAAAAAATAAAATGAAATGAAATAATATAAAGCATAACTAAAAAAATGAAAAAAAAAATAAAATAAAGTAAAAAGAAAAATATGTAAGAAAAAAAAATAAAAAATACAAAAAAATAATAATAAAATAAAAAAAATAAAAAAATTTAATAAAAATATGAAAAAAAATAAAATGAAATAAAAAAATGAAATAAAATAAAACAAAATAAGAAAAATAAAATAAAAAAAATAAAATAAAAAATAAAATATGATAAAATAAAATGAAATAAAAGAAAATAAAATTAAATGAAATAAAATAAAGCAGAACTAAAAAAATGACAAAAAGAAAAAAAAAATAAAAAAAATATATAAAGAAAAAAAATTTAAAAAAAAATATATAAAAAAATTTAAATTAAATAAAATGGAATAAAATAAAATAAAAAAATAGAAATGAAATAAAAAATTTAAAAAAAATAGAATGAAAAAAATCAACTCAAATAAAAAGAAATAAAAAAATTAAAAAAAAAAATAAATAAAAAAATAAGAAAAAAATACATAAAGTAAAAAAAAATAACCTAAAAAATAAAATATAATAAAAAGAAAATGAAATGAAATAAAATAAAGCAGAACTAACAAAAAATAAAAGAAAAAAAAAAAAAAAAACAAATGAAACAAAAAAATAAAATAAAACAGAACTAAAAAAAATTGAAAAATTATTTTGAAAAATAGATAAAAAAATTAAATGGAAAATATAATAAAAAAAAATAAAAAAATTTATAATAAAATAAAAAGAAGAATTAAAAAAGAAGAAAAAAATTTAAGAAAAAAAAGTTAAAAATAAAAAAAAATAAAAATAAAATTAAAAATAAGTTGAAAAAAAAAATAAAAAAATAAAATAAAATAAAAAAATAAAATAAAAAAATAAAATAAAAAAATAAGAAAAAAAATTTAAAAAATAGAAATGAAATAAAAAAATTGAAAAAAATAGAATGAAAAAAATCAAATAACATAATAGAAAGAAATAAAAAAATTAAATAAAAAAATAAAAAAAAAATACATAAAGTAAAAAAAAATAACCTAAAAAATAAAATATAAAAAAAAAGAAAAAGAAATGAAATGAAATGAAATAAAATAAAGCAGAACTAACAAAAAAAAAAATAAAAGAAAATAGAATAAAAAATAAAATAAAATAAGATAAAATTAAAAGAAAAAAATAAAAAATTAAACAAAATAAAAAAATTAAGAAAATAATAAAAAAATAAAAATAAAATAAATAATAAGGAAAAAAAAACAAATGAAACAAAAAAAATAAAATAAAACATAACTAAAAAAAATTGAAAAATTATTTTGAAAAATAGAATAAAAAAAATTAAATGGAAAATATAATAAAAAAAAATAAAAAAATTTATAATAAAATAAAAAGAAGAATTAAAAAAGAAGAAAAAAAATTTAAGAAAAAAAAGAAAAAAAAAATAAAAAATAAAAAAAATAAAAATAAAATTGAAAATAAGTTGAAAAAAAAAAATTTAAAAACAGATAAAATAGAACAAAAAATAAAAAAAATAAATTAAAATAAAATTAAAGTAAAAGAAAATACAAATTAAAAATGTCAATTTTTAATATTAATTAAAAGAAAAAAAAAAATAATAAAAACTAAAGTAAAATAAAAAAAGATAAAAATATAAATATTATTATTTTTTTTATGAAAATAGAAGTAAGGGAAAGGAAAAGAGATATTAGACCAGTCGCTTCTGAAAAACCCAACAACTGCCTATAAAATGCTCCACAGAACTCAAATTTGCCTATTCTTTTAGTTTTTCTCAACTATTTCTGTTTTTATTTTTTTTTTCTTATTTCGTCGCTTTGGCGCTTATTTTATTTTACCATATTTTTCTTTAGTTATTTCTATATTGCATCATACTGCAAGTTCTGTTCGAGAGTTTATTTAACGTCCTTTGCACACTCACACACACACACCAAAACCAACATTCGTTCACTTTCCTAACAACAACGTTCCGCACGGAACTCGAGCTACACTGTTCATGACACCAAGTGCAGTGCAATTCATTTTAATGGCCTCCAAATGCCATACAACTCAACTTACAATTCATTTTAAATGCTTTCAGTCAGACATTGCAATGCACATTGATGTGGTGCCACAAGCCTGATCAATTCATATGCCCAAACCTTACGTCTTACCAAAAACCCCCCTCGTCTTCGCTAGTTTTGTGCTTGAGTTTCACGCATTAGGAATTCGTTTGTTGGTATTTTTCATTTTTCAATTTTGTTCATTTTTCTTTCATTTTCTCATGATGTTCGTCACTTGAGACTCAATTTAGCAAAACTTCAATTCAAAAAGCGCCAACAAAGCAATCCACAACGACAGTTTGACGACGACCAAGAGCAATGTTGTTGTTGGGGTTTGGTTTGCAGTTGCTGGTGTTGGGTGGCGCTGAAAAAGAATTTGGATTGTAGAGACTAAAAGACCATAACAAATAGTGTCAGCGCAAGTCGGTCCTATTATAAAGCTCAGAAATCCTCAATTTTGGTATATTTTTTATTTATTCAATTTTTTTTCATCATGCATTCTTCTTCTTGCTCAAATGCAACGGACATGTTATTAATTCGCACATATGCACCATATAATGGTCAATATGGGAGCTGCATATTTGCAAACATACCCTCGCATCGACTATGACTTGTGCAATTATGCAACACCTCAGGCGACGACGGAGAATATGACAATTAATCTCAAGAGGTTTTGCTTCCTTTGCCCTTTGGTGCATATGATTTTTGCATTTAGGATGAGCTTAGAGGCTGAATGAGTGCATATCCACGAGGGTGGGCTATTAAGCGCATACTTGGGGGCAAAGGTTGTGAATGAAGGATGGTCGAGTACAAAATACCGCTCGAAAGACTAAGATAGGTATCATCTGAATATGAAGCTTACTCAGGGGTGATAGCATATACCTACTGCAATGTCCCGCATAATACCCAATGCTGCTTCTTAGGTTTTCCTTCTTAAATTAATGAGCCTGGTCGAAACTGTTTGGGATGGAAAGGAAAGGAAAGGAAAGGAGAAGAAAGGAAAGGAAAAGAAAGGAAAGGAAAGGAAAGGAAAGGAAAGGAAAGGAAAGGAAAGGAAAGGAAAGGAAAGGAAAGGAAAGGAAAGGAAAGGAAAGGAAAGGAAAGGAAAGGAAAGGAAAGGAAAGGAAAGGAAAGGAATGGAAAGGAAAGGAAAGGAAAGGAAAGGAAAGGAAAGGAAAGGAAAGGAAAGGAAAGGAAAGGAAAGGAAAGGAAAGGAAAGGAAAGGAAAGGAAAGGAAAGGAAAGGAAAGGAAAGGAAAGGAAAGGAAAGGAAAGGAAAGGAAAGGAAAGGAAAGGAAAGGAAAGGAAAGGAAAGGAAAGGAAAGGAAAGGAGAGGAAAGGAAATAAAATGAAAGGAAACTACGGGAATGAAAAGGAAAGGAAAAAGGAGAAAGGAGGAAAGAAAAGAAAGGGAAAGCAAAGGAAAGGAAAGGAAAGGGACAGGAGGGGAATGGAAACGAAAGGAAAGCACAAGAAGTGAAAGGATAGGAAGGGAAAGTAAAAAAGGAAAGGAGAGAAGAGTAAGGGAAAGGAAAGGAAAGGAAAGGAAACGAAGAGAATGGAAAGGGAAGGGAAAAGGAGAGAAGAGGACAGAAAAGAATGAAAAGAAATATAAAGGAAAGGAAAGCAAAGAAAAGGAAAGGAAGGACAAGTACAGGAAAGAAAAGAAGAAATTGAAGAAGGTGAAGAAAATGACACCCTAGAAAAAAGTAAATTAAAAAATTTAAAAAAATGTGAAGAAAGGAAAAATATATCGAAAAGTAAAAGAAAAATAGTTAAATGAAAGGAAAGAGACTTCAAAAACGTAGTCAATTAGAATAAGGCTTTGTGGTTGAACTTCAACAACAGTACTTATCGAATAACCCTGTTATCATAATCATGTATGGGCTGTCTCAAATATATTTTTTTAAATTTTATATCAAGGAATAATTTGTTTCGTTTTTTCCACAGCGAAACTTATTTATTTCGAAACAATTGCATTCTTATAGCGCATCTAATTGTGAAAATTCTGTGGCCTGAAGTGCAATTCGAACGCAACAAATTCAGAGCGCAACTAAAAAGAAATAATAAAAGAAAGCAGGACATACTTTGCTTAGAGGCGAATGTGGAGGTGGAGATGCTAGATAGCATTTTGCATTCTCTAGCGAAAAACCGCGAATGTGATTTGTGCATGCATTGCATACTTTGAGGCGTTTAATGAACACATGGGGAATGGGAAAATAATCACAGGGTACGCCATAGAGTAATGCATGTGAGTACTCGCATGGCCGACAATATATGCCACACATGAATGTGGCTTGAATGAATGTTGCAAGCGCTCTCCGACAATATATGCCACACATGAATGTGGCTTGAATGAATGTTGCAAGCGCTCTTATGCAACACCCTCGTCGCCTCACATTTTTCGTTAATGAATTATTTGGTCATCTTATTTATTTTCATTTTCTTCTAGAGTGCAGTAGATATTTTGGTTTTCCTTTTTTGTTATTTACCAATTTTTTCCATTGCCTTTATTTAGAAAGGAATTTTCAATTTGTGGCTGGTCTGCTGTATCTTAATTTTGGCGACATTTAATTTCGCAAAATACATAAATGGTTTTTTTTTTTTTGCTGAATTTGTATGGCTGCTGTTTCGCATTATTGTTTTTATTATTTCACTTAGTTGTATGGGTGGTACTGTACTTAATTGTGGTTGGCGAGGAAACTATTTTTGGTTTATTATTTTCGGGCGACATGCAAACACATTTTAATATTCACAAATTTTTGGTTTGGATCAAGTAGGTACCTTGTAACACTAGGGTTCGGAATTATTCATTTATGAACATTCAATTACGTTCTTTTGCATTCTCATTCACGAACATGAACATTAGAAAAAAATTTGCATTCGCGTTCGTGAATAAGAACGCATCAAAAAATCCACAACGTTCACGTTCATGAATGCAATAGCGAATGATTCACACATGCCTTCTCGAATCTATGTATGAACACACTTCTTCTCTTCTTCCGTAAGTGATCCCAAAAAGATGGAAAAATAATCCCGAAAAAGTCCAAAAACATCCCGAAATGATCCGAAAACAATCTCAAAGTGATACCGAAATGATTCAGAAACAATCCCGAAAAAGTCGAAAAATAATCCCGTAATGTTCCGAAAACAATCCCGAAAAAGTCCCGAAGACAATCCCGAAAATTCCTGAAAATAATCCCGAAATGATTCAGAAACAATCCCGAAAAAGTCGAAAAATAATCCCGTAATGTTCCGAAAACAATCCCGAAAAAGTCCCGAAGACAATCCCGAAAATTCCTGAAAATAATCCCGAAATAGTCCCTAAAAACTATTGCAAAATAGTACCGAAAAATGGCCCCTAAAAAGGTCTTTCATATGCCCGAATAAAACCCAGAAGTCCCGTTAATGATTCGCGAATGCATTCATGATTTTTTTTTTAATAATGTTAATGTCCGCGAATGTGAGTGAACAAGAGTGATTGTTTTCAAACCCTGAGTAACACCCATTCAGCAGTTTTGTAAATTGTTTTCATTTCCACTCGTTTTTCGGGTGATTTCGGTTTTGCAAAGTGTTTCCGTTTCGGTTTTGGCTATGTTATTCAATATGGCTTTCGCGCTCGTTTTCACTTTAGTTTTACTTTCGGTCCCATTTCAGTTTTGTTTCTCAAAATTATCTTCCTTTTTATTACTCTGATTTCTGTTTCATTCCGGTTTCGCTTTTTTCTTCGAAATTAATTTCATTTTAATGTTTACTCTCGTTTCGTTACGGGGTCGGTTTCATTCTTTGTAGTTCATTTCATTTTCACTCTGGATTCTTTTGGTTTTCATTCTTCAAAATTAGTTCACATCACATTAGATTCCGTTTCTTTCCGATTTCGTTACATTTTGTTTTGTGTTTTGAAAATTAATCACAGTCGTTTCATATTTAAAATTAATAAAGTCTAATTTCAGTTTCATTTCAACTTTGTTCCGTTTAAGGTTTCATTTCAACTTCGTTCCGTTTAAGGTTTTATCAAAATTAAGTTCACTTCATTCCAAATTTGTTCCGCTTCAGGTTTTATTATTGAAAATTAATTGACACTAGTGTCCGTTTCATTCCGATTTCGTTACATTTTTGTCATTCCAGTTTCGTTCCGTTTAAGGTTTTATTCTTCGAAATAAAATTCCCGTAACCGAATTTGCTGTTTGCTTGCCGTTTCCTTTAGCTCACGGGTTTTTTTCTTAAAATAAACTTCGATTTCGCCTCGCTCTAGGTTTGTTTGTTTGGTTTTATCTCTTTCGGGTCTGTTTCTATGGTTTGCACTTTGTTTTGATTTCGGTTTCATTCCGTTCTGGGTGTTATTAGTTAGTCACTTGTAATTCCATCTAGTTTTCTTTACGTTCCGGCTTTTTTCCGTTTCCTCAAAATCAGTTTGCTCCAGTTTCCGTTTCATTTCGTTCCGTTTAACACTTAATTTTGCAAAATTAACTCACACTCCGCTTCTTTTATTTGGTTTCCATTTTGTTTCGAGCTTGTTTTCATTCGCTTACGGTCCACTAAAGGTTCTATTCTTCTAAATTACTTAATTCGTTTTTATTTGGTTTCGTTTCGTTCCGCCTACGCTTTTAACTAAAATTCTCTTTCTTACATTCCAAAAAAATTTGTTGTTTCAATAAAATCTCGACCGAATTTCGAAATACTCATAGTAATTTCATAAACTAATAAATTTTCCATAATACTCACCCTGTGTTGAATGTTTTCGTACACTGGGTGCAAGCAAAGTTCCCACCACTACCAGTCTTCCTTTTCTGAACTTGAATAGTTTCCTCCTCTCCGGATAAAGTTTCAGTTTTTTTCGGTTGTACCATTTCATGCGCGCGCTTAATATGATCCTTGAGATTGTGACGACGCGAAAACTTCATGTCACATAACTCACAAACGAATATTTTCTCGTTCGTATGCTGGCGAAGATGACAGCGTAACGAATGCTTACGAAACTCTTTCGAACAAATCGGGCAAGCGATAACTTGATTCTTAGACATTGGACCATACGAGTGATGAAGACGATGAAAGATTAACTCCGATTCATAGGGAGCGCTGGAGAGGAATGGAGGAAAGCGTTAGTTTAATTTTGCTGAACTGACAAAAATTTCTACAAAAAATTGCACGAACAACAACTCTACAAACCCAAACTCTGCAAGTTACTGGAAGAGGGTTTCTTTATTTTCTAACCAAATTTCAAAAAGATTGCAGAGAACAAGGAACACCTATCTTTGAAATATTTTTTAAAAAACTCTACAAAGAACTTAAATGTATTCTACAAAATATTATTAACAATTTTCGACAAATATATTGGCAAACTATGCACAAAAGGAATTTCAAGAAAAATTCTATTAATTATTTTTCAAGGTAAAGTCTACGGCAACCAGTCATAAACTCTACAAAAAACTTGAAGGTGCTCCACAGAAAGTTTTAGACACAATTTGACAAAAAAACTGCCAAACTTTAAACAAAAGGCTTTACAAATTTTCATTAATAACTATACAATTAAGTCTACGTAAACCAAATCCAAAACTCTACAAAGAACTTCAAGGTCTTTAACAGAAAAATTTTAACAAAAATTTTACAAAGAAAATGGTTAACCCTTTACAAAAGGTGCTGAAAAACAAATTCTATCAATCACTCGACAGAGTTAAGTCTACGTAGAACAAATTTAAAACTCTACAAAGAATTTAGAGGCTTTCTACAGAAAAAAAGAAAACAAAATTTGACAAAGAAAATCGTAAAATACAAAATAATTTGCAAGGAGAGTTCTATTAATAACTTTGAAAAGAAAAACCTATGTGGACCAAATCTCTACAAACTCTACAAACAACTTGTGGTGTTCCACAGAACACTTACAACAAAATTTGAAGCTAAAAACCCACACAAAGTTTCAAAAAACTCTACAACAAACACTCTGAAGAACTTTGAAAGAAGAGTTCTACAAACAAGTCTATATAAAGAACCCTACATAAAAACTCTACAAAAAAACAAGTGCAAAACACTTAACGCACCTGAAATCGCACGCTTCACAGCGCCACTTGTTAGATCTCGGCACCTCGTCATTTCTCTCAGCAAGTGCTGCCTTGGAAGTGCTCGCTTTTGGCTGACACAGACGCGTGTGACGTCCAAGCGCTTGTGCCGAGGCAAAACTCTCACCGCAACTCAAACATACGTGACGCAGTAGCGGATGCATTACATCACGATGATCAGCCAGAGAATTCTTATCTGGAAAGAGCTCATCACAATCTTTGCACTTCATTTCGCGTGCCTCAGACTTTTGGACTTTCTCGATGGGTTTGGGTTCTGTCTTAACAACAGCAGTACTGCGACTGGGCTCGCCTTTTGGATGCGAAAGTTCATGTAACATGGCTTCAACCTCCGACGAAGCGCTGCAATTGATAAAGGATGTTGAGAAACTAAAAAATTAAAGAGAAACTCAAGTGGGCTTACTTACATGAAATCACATTTGTCACAGTTCTTCACATCCTCCATCCCAATCTTGTTCTTATTACGCGCTATCCCACTCTTTTCAGCCGCTGCAGCACAGTTGCGATGCTCCGCCGTCTTGCGATGTCTGCGCGCCTTACACGGCGTATTGAATTCCAGCTTGCAGATGGAACAAAAATATTTGCTAATACTGTGTACGTTCTTCTCATGACGCTGCAGCGCGACTTTGGAACGAAAATCCACCGCGCACAATTCACACGGGAAGCGACACTGGTAGCTATCAGAAGCTGTACCGCATAGCTCCTTGCCTGGATGACACAGCTGCATGTGCCTGCGTAACTCAGCATTGTAGCGAAAACTCTCACGACAACGGCTACAATCCAAGCTCAGCTTTTTGCTAATACAAATTGGCACCGAACGATTTATAGCAAATATGACCTCTTTGTGATCGGAGCTAAGCAAATGGCGACGCATTTGGTTGTTGTCCTCACAAGTGACAATAGCTGCACCAAAACTTGCCCAGTCCCTCAGAGGCGTCCAAGTGTTCAGGTGAGCTCCAGTGCTGAAGAAATGTTTCCTCGGTGTTGGCATAGAAGTGACAGGGTCGGCACTGGAATGGCGACTGCAACACCACCGAGTGTATATGCTCCAAGATCATATGCAGCGATTTGGCAGGGTTCATTTGCATGCGCCGATAATGATAGTGCGAAATCAAATGTTTGCCCACAAGATGGCGCAACATGCTGTGCTTGCAGAGTTGACATTTTATGAAGGTTGGGCGCCTTTTACGTTTCTTCACTGCGCCAACACCACCTCCGCTAGCAACCTGCTTGTGCTCCGCTAGCTCCAACAGAAAACTTTTACTCAGCTCAACAGTTTGTAAGTCTCCGATTGCGGCTTTTTCCAGCTGTTGCTCAGGCTCGGCGCGTTTCAAATGATAGCCGGTCTTCAAGTGATTCTCATAATTTGTTTTATTCTTCAAACGTCTGCAGCAAATATTGCACCAATACTCTTGATTGGCCGTCTTGGCCAGCTCGACCACTTCCTCTTTGTATTCAAGTCTTTGCATCTTGGTACCCGGTATCCATTTCCCTTTTGTGTGTTCTTCTGGTGGATGTTGGCCGTCATGCGCTTCGGCGCCGCCCTCCACTAACTCATCGACTGCTTCATCCCAATGTGGTGATAGCCGTGTGAGTTGAGTGTGTGCTACGTTTAGTGTGGGCCGTTGCTCAGGACGCCATTTTCCGCCGGTATGCGTGGCCGGCACGACTGGTGGTGAATGCGGCTGCATTGTTGGTGGCTTCCACTTGCCACCTGACGCATGTCCCTCCGCTATTGGATCATAATCATCATCATCGTCGTCCATATCCACATCAACATCATCTTCATCCTCCTCACTCGCCTCAGGTGATTCATGCTCAAAAGTTATGGGTTTGTATACCTCATAGGACGACTTCTCTTGTTGCGCATTGCTTCCGCCCGCTTGCGCATCTGTCATCCAAGGCTCATCCGCGCCCTCAATATGCTCAACATGTTCTATTTTGGCTTGTCGCGTACCAGACGTACTTAGGCCCTGCTTTCCGCTCGTTGAGTGGTGTCCAGTAGATTGTACGCTCTGAAGTTGTAGTGAGGAGAAGAACACATCGGCACCCAGCTCATACGGAAGTTCGTAAGCAGCATCCGAGAGTGATTTGGAAGTTTTTCCACCGTGTGGTGAGTGTTTAGCATATGACTCGGGTTCCGTAAAAGCAAAAGCATCATAGGTATGATCGAGATGTGCTCGTGGTGTGGATATAATTTCTCTATGCACAGCGTGGTGTGGTGAGACTTCATCACTTTTACTGGGTACGACAGCGCTATTGAGACTGGTACATTGCGTTTTTCGGTGTTCGATGTATGCTTCCAGGCCGACAATGGTCGACTTGCATTTGATGCAGAGATGTCTATCATCCAAATCGGCGTCGATCATTTTGAGTAGGTTTTAGGAGTATTCTGAAAGAGACAAAGAGGGGTAAAGAATATAAGAATATTTATTGCTGAAAAGGTCCAAGATGGGCAGAGGTTTTGGTAATGGAGATATTTGGGACCATAAAGGGGTCATTTTGCGATTATTTTGTGGTCATTTTGGGATAATTTTGCGGTCATTTCGGAACGTTAGAACGATTTCGACCAAATTTGGCATACGCGTTATGCTTGATTCTAAGACTTCCCATTTGGGTGTGGCCACTTGGAATGGCTTACAAGGTTGCCACCTATTTCATTTTTAAAATAATATAAAAAAATAATATAAAATTAAAAAAAAATAAAATAAAATAAAATAAAACAAAATAAATAAAAAAATAAAATGAAATAAAAAAATAAAAAAAAAATAAAATATTAGAAATAAAATAAAATAAAACGAAATAAAATTAAAAAAAAAAAATTTTAAAAAAATTAAAAAAAAATTAAATAAAATAAAATTAAAAAAAAAAATAAATAAAAAAAAATACATAAATTGAAATAAAAATAATAAAAAAAATATAAAAAAATAAAAAAAATGAAAAAAAAAATAAAATAAAATGAAATGAAATAAAAAAAAAAATAATAAATAAAAAAAAAAAAACAAATAAAATAAAATAAAACAAAGTAATATAAAATGAAAAGAAATAAAATAAAATGAAATAAAGTAATATAAAATGAAAAGAAATAAAATAAAATGAAATAAAACAAAATAAATAAAAAAATAAAATGAAATAAAAAATAAAAAAAATAAAATATAAGAAATAAAATAAAATAAAACGAAATAAAATTAAAAAAAAATAAAAAAAATTAAAAAAAAAATAAAATAAAATAAAATAAAAAAAAAATAAATAAAAAAATTAAAAAATTAAAAAAAAAATGAAATAAAAAAAATAAAATAAAATGAAAAAAAAGCTCAGCCGATTATAAGTTTAATTAAATAAATAAAATAAATAAAATAAATAAAATAAAAAAAATAAAATAAAAAATTAAAAAAAAAAATAAAAACAAATAAATTAAAATAAAATAAAATAAAATAAAATAAAATAAAATAAAATAAAATAAAATAAAATAAAATAAAATAAAATAAAATAAAATAAAATAAAATAAAATAAAATAAAATAAAATAAAATAAAATAAAATAAAATAAAATAAAATAAAATAAAATAAAATAAAATAAAATAAAATAAAATAAAATAAAATAAAATAAAATAAAATAAAATAAAATAAAATAAAATAAAATAAAATAAAATAAAATAAAATAAAATAAAAAATAAAATAAAATAAAATGAAATAAAAAAATAAAAATAAAAAAATTAAATAAAACGAAATGAATTAAAAAAAATTAAAAAATAAAATAAAATAAAATAATATAAAATAGAATAAAAAATAATTTAAAATAACATAAAATAAAATAATAAAATAAAATAAAAAGGTAAAAAAAAATTTAAAAAATTTAATTAAAAAAAACAAAAAAAAATAAAATAAATAAAATAAAATAAAAAATATAAAATAAGATAAAATAAAAATTATATTTACTTTAATTTATTTAAAATTTAAATAATTTAGTTTAATTTAATTTAACTTTATTTTATTTTATTAAACTTAATTTAATTTAATCTTATTTAATCAATTAAACGCAGATAGTATGGCCATGGAGGGCGACTTTTATCAGCTTTTATATTTAAGACAATCATTTTAGCTGTGATATTGGCCTTGCTGACCGCTTCATTATCGTGAAATATACCTCTCACTCACTGCGCTTTATCGAAATGCCATTCATGTGTTCCCTCCTATTTATTAGCGCATTGTAGCGCTCCCATAATTTGTGATGATCGCTGATCGCGTCGAAGGCGCAAAAGTGCCATAATCTGTGCTGCTAATTGCACATAGATTGTCAGATGTTTGAGCGATAATCGAGCGTCACCAAAAGAGCAATAAAGCCATATCTACACTAGCAATCGCTGTAAAAGAGTGCGTTTGCAATCTTTCTCCCGCGCGCTACAACCATCCAATAATAAAGTAACAACAACTAACAAATGTGTTGCTGTCATGAAACTTCGCGCGCGCACCTAGGCGTGGTGTATGCATCAAAAGCGCTACATGGTAACGGCACGACAACTCTATTCGCGTACCAATCAATAGCGGCGGACTAGCGTCGGTGGCATTGTCATTGCGCACTTCTACTTCTTGCCTAAAAGTTCTAGGTCTTCTGCGCGTACATTGTCTTTGAGAAGTTCTCAGCGCATTGCTGCTTTGCGCGATTGCAGTGATTCTGATCGCGCTTATTTATTTCAAATTGACTCATTTGGCAATATTAATAATTTAAAGCGCAAGCACAAACGCATTGCGCGCACACGCAAACGAATTGAACGCGCCGACTAAAAGCCACATTAATTTTGAATGATATTTTTATTGTTTCTGTTTTAACTTCATTCGAATCGTACGTCGTATCTCTTCCGGTATCGGTTAGGGCATAGAGCGCTCAATGTGCACATCGAGACGTTGGACTTTTATTAGTTGAGCGTCGGCAACCGTGTCTAGTCGTTCGATCGATCGGCCTATTTGTTGCCGCCTCAGTAGTCATAAGTTGTAGTAAAAATGTGGCACATTGTACCTGCTGAGATTTGTGTGCGCGCGCGCATTCGCATCATTTTTCTACACCGCCAAATGGTCAAAGGATCAGGACAGCGCGTTGTAAAGCAATGGAATCATCAGCAGGCGCGCCGTCGCCGCCGCTTGTAACTCAGAAATCATTACATAAGGAATGTGCGATACTTTATGGATTTGCGCGCGTCAACGTGTAAACGTAGAGAGTGGGCAGTAATAGAGTAAGTTGCGCCTAGTCTTACAAATATTATTTTTGTATGTAAGTGTGCTTGCAAATCGTCCAGTAAGTCGAAGCTTTTGCGTAGTCAATGCCATGGCCAATAGCGTTGGGCTCATTGATTTAGCGCGCCTAACTTATGGTCAACGATTTGCATTGGTAATGTGTGTCGTAATTTGTTGCAATTTTTAACGTTTTACCTCAGAGAGCTTTGACGAAGTACTGCTATCATGAAATGCTCGTAAATCAAAAGCGCGTTTATACAAAGCATGGGAAACGAGGTCCTTGCATTAAAGATTCGAAGTGATGAAGTTTTAGCGAAGAAAGAGGGACACTGAATTTCAACTAAAAAGTAAAAAATATTTACGATACAACGAGCTTTTTTACTGTTGATGAAAAGCTGAAAAAGCTCTTACCCTCAGGTATAGCTTAGGAATATATCGATTTTGATATTTTTATCCGAGAAAAAGCTTAAGGAAAGATGGGAATGATCTTTTGATGCCTGGCATTACTTGGTGGTTAAAAAAGCTTTTTGTTACAGACAGTCATTCGGAGCTTTTAAAAGCACTGAGGTAAAAGCTTTATCAAGTGAACAAACAAACAAATGTAGGAGAATCACTGATTAGCTAAATGTCAAAAAGCTAAAAAAAGCTCTTCCTAGAAAGTATAGCTTAGGACCCGTTTAATTATTACAAATTTGAGAAAACTGTAATTTTGTGGCGATTCCAAGCGACATCTGGAAAGAACGGACATTTTATTTTTGAAAGCTTTTTGTTTCAGACTCTTATCCGAAGCTTTTAGAAACACTGAGGTAAAAGCATTATAAATGTAACATAAAAGATCGAGTATTTATAGCGTAAGAAAACCACTTTTAACCTCGAAGAAAGATAAAAAGTAACATTATTCACGGTGCAACCAGCTAAGGGAGTAAATGTGAAAAAGCTCTTACATGCAAGAAAGCTTAGTGGCCTACCATTTTTAGATATCATAAATTTGAAAGAATTGGAGTTTTTTGTCAATTCCAAGCGAAATTGAAAAGCCTGCATACTTTTGCTAAAAAGCGTTTTGTTTTAGACAGTCATTTAGTCTTTTAAAAACACTGAGTCAAAACACAAACAAAAGTCAAAAAAATTGCGAACGATATTATTTAAGGTACAGCGAGCTTCTTTGCGCTATGTGTGAGACTATATGTAAAAAAGCTCAAAAAAAGCTCTTACTAACAAGAATCGTTATTAGGAACGCACCGCTTTAAAAATAAAAACTTTAAGAAAACTTGGGAGCCTATTATTTTAAGATATTATAAATTTGAATGAGTTGGAGTTTTTATGACGATTCCAAGCGGCACCTGAAACGGCAGGACTTTTTTGTCTAAAAGCTTTTTGCTTCAGACACTGATTCAGAGCTTTTCAAAACACCAACGTTGAAGCTTTAAATAGTTAGCATAACGATCGACCTTATATAACGTAGGAGAATCACTATTAAGCTGAATAAAAGATGGAGAGCGACACAAATTAAGGTAGCACGAGCTTTTTTTACTGTTTGTGAAGAACTGTATCTGAAAAGGTCAAAAGTTTAGCTTGGTCATATAAAGCTTCTAGCGTATAAAGTAATACTACACCATGTACCCTAGAGCTTTTCAAACTATTCGAGCAAACTTCTGGCCCGGGCGACGTAACCCAACCACTTCTGATTGCATGGCTCCTCAAGTCGAAAATATTGACCCCTTCTAGTATAAGAAAGAATCCTTTATAATAATATTTTTCTACAGCACATTATAAGTATTTAAGTTATTTCTTCTGTTATTTCCATAAAAATAAACATTACTTTAACCCTTTCTACGCCAACTTATTCATACTACAGCGCGAGGTGGCCTAAAGTATGTTGTCGAACAAGATGTTCAGACGCACTTGTCGCGACAAGAGTAAAAATGACAGCAAATGAGTGGGAGCCCGAGTGGGTGCATGATGTGGCAACCAGTATATGCAGTGGTAGAGGCAGCTACGAAGGAAGGTGTAGAAAGGGCTACAGCTATCAGACCATTGCGCATAATTCTTGACTATCGTCACGGCAATTTCTATTATACAAACAGGAATTAAATAATAAAAACGATAGATATGATGACAAAAACATCAGCAATATGAAATACAATAATAGAACCATAGAAACAAGAACAACAACAATACATATTTATAGCTGCACAAACAGTCATGTAACAATTGTCATTTCAAACATATACAAAAAAATTAGAATAAAAGCATTTGGAACACTGATCCATGCGAATGTGAATTGAAGTTACAGCATCAGATATTGGCAGTGAGGGTTATTGCTAATGGTGTAGGGGAGGAGAGAGGAGACTTTTGGTGGCAGCTTAAAAAGTGCAAAAACACAATTGCGACCATTATTCGCATTTGTGACACCCGCTGACGGCATCGTCATCAACATCACAACAACGGTAATGGCGTTAAAATAACAAAAAAAAAAAAATGCGTGTAGCCAATACACGTGAGAGAAGTTAACTTCTTAAATTCAGAAATAACCAGGGAACCGATCAACCGGCAACCCTAAGTTGCAATCCTGCCTCAAATTATCATATTTGGAGTACGGCCAAAAATAGTTTTCATTTGATACCCATATTGGCATATCTAGCTCCATATTTAAAAAACATTGGGTAAGGTGGCTACCCTGTAAACCGCCCAAAGTGGCAACACCAACGCATACATATAATCTTAGAATGAATCAAATTGGCTATGTGCCAAATTTTATCAAAATCGGTCAAGCAGGTAGCAACCCTAAGTTGCAGCCCAGCTTCAAATTATCTGATTTGGAATACGGTCGAAAATACCTTTCATTTGATACCCATATGAGCATATCTAGCTCTATATTAAAAAAAAGGATAGGTGGCAACCCTGTAAACCGCCTCAAGTGGCAACACCTATGTATATAATTTTAGCATGTATCAAATTGTCTATATGCCAAATTTTATCCAAAACGCTCAAGCAGTTCCCGAGATATACGAACAAATAAATAAATTGCAGTTAGGTGGCAACCCTAAGTAGCAAGCCTGCTTGAAATTATCTGATTGGAATACGGTCGAAAATACCTTTCATTTGATGCCCATATTGGTATATCTATGTATCTCTATATTTAAAAAATGGGGATAGGTGGCAGCCCTGTAAACCGCCCTAATTGGCAACACCCATGATTTCTGCTCGGCCTCACTATTATAATTTGTGCAATGTAAGCTAGATCCTAGAATTTCACCTCCTATTTGATTTGCACAGCTAAACAACGTGGCGAAAATCGCCTACGCCTGAATGTTTCTATTTCCGTTGCATCATCAGCCATTTTCTCACATTTTACTCTCAATCAAAACCTCTTATCGCCGCCTAAGAAGTTAACTTCAAAAACAGCAACTAACACATGAAATGAAATGCCAACAACTTTGCTGGTAACAGCGAGGAGATATGGGGTGATGTTTGCAACATTATTGGTGTAGTACGAGGGACGCTTGGTTAGTGTTATGTCCAAGGAACTGGCTCCAGCTAGGATCTGATCTCTCGTGTTTCAAATGATCGAAGTGAGAAGCTGACATTAGGTTCCTAGAGCACTGCTCGGATAACCTCGATCCTTTCAAGGTACACACTGAGGTAAGACAATTTCACAGAATCCAGAACGTATCATATAATTTCCGCACATTTAAAAGGAAACCTTCTATATTGATGTTAGACAAGAACAATTTTTAACATTTTTTTCAAAACAGATTTGGATTGTGGAATGAAAGAGCAGTATGGAGGAAACCGGTGAGTCTCCAACTTTCCACCAAGTCTTCAAGAAACTCGAAATATTACAAAACCATCCACTCAGGTTTCTATCAGCTGTCCCTCGTATACTATATACATTTTTGACATATACAGGGTCTATCACAGGAACCAGAGCGCAAAAGCGTAGCAAAGAGAAGTGCAAGTTCCCAAAATCCAGTTTACTATAGCATTACCACTGGAGCTCAGCTCTATTTGCAGAAGTAAGTTAAGCTTTCAATAACTCAAGTCGTGATAAGTGTTAGAATGTCTTTACCTCAATACTTATTATGGACCCTGTATACGAGTACATATATGTGAATGAAGGACATCGTAGATTTACACATACACAAGCGAGCTAGATTTACATGCAACGCGATGTGGCAATAATCGCAATGCGAATAAAACAAGCTTGAGCCGAAACCACAACACCAACAACAACATGAGCCAAGAGCCAACATCGTCAAAGCAACATCAACTGCCGCGCACCAATTGGAATATATACTCGTACTAACACTCAATGCAGAAAAACCAAAACAACAATAACACTGCGACCATTAAAAAGGAGTTATCACCCAATTTAGTACCACAAGCCGGGGAGTACACATACAACAAACAGAGCTATGTATTTGCATGGGGTGTGACTGTACATACATGGAGTTGAAAAAAAAAAAAAATTTAAAATAAATACAAGCTCGCATAGAAATAGAAAAATAATACAATAGCAACAACAATTCAATGTGTGGTAAAATGTACAGCAGCAGTTCATGACGTTTTCCGACAAATTTAGAAGTTTATCCTGAACAACAAATAAATGTTGTATGCATATAAAAAAACAACAACAAAGCCAGCGACACAATTGAGTTGTTGGTGAATATGAATATACGCTATGCAACGCTTAACTCTCAGGGTTGGGCACATTGGGGGCGATGAGGACGATTGCAATAATAAGAGTTTATATGCCTATGATATCTCTGAATGGGTGTGTGTGTGTGTGCTCTTCTACAACATGTGGCACAGTCACAATTCAGGATTTTTTAATTGCCTCAACCAACAACATACCAGAATTCGATGACAAAAATATTCAAATTGACGCAGAAGGCCACTCAATTTCGCGCAAAATTGCCAACCAATCGACAAACGACACAATCGAAAACCGATCGAAATGAAGTGAAACGACGCGAATAGGATTAAAAACCATTATGATTCGTTAAATTCGTATGAAATATGTTTTGTGCAGCTTTTTGTTGTTATTTGTTTAACAATTGTTCCATATGAGCTTTGACAATTGTTCGCATGTGTTCATATTTATAAGCCCACATAGAACTTTTTCTGGGGGAGATTTGTATTTGAAATTATAGCTAAAAATTTTGTTTAATTCAGTGCAGCAATTAAAATGAAATTATTGCTTGATGACAGAATATGGCCAATGAAACAATACTTTGTGGACCTGCTGAGGTCGAAAAGCTAAATTCAGACAAAAAAAAAAAAAAAATAAAAAATATAAAAAATAAAAAAAATTAAAAAATAGAGAATAAAATAAAATAAAATAAAATAAAATAAAACAAAAAGATACAAAAAATAAAAAAAATTAAAAAAAAAAATCAAAAAAGATAAAAAATAGAAAAATAAAAAATAAAATAAAACAAAATAAAATAAAACAAAAAGATACAAAAAATAAAAAAAATTTAAAAAAAATCAAAAAAGATAAAAAATAGAAAAATAAAAACTAAAATAAAACAAAATAAAATAAAATGAAATAAAATAAAACTAAATTAAAAAAAAAAATAAAGTTAAATAAAATTAAATGAAATGAAATGAAATAAAATAAAATAAAACAAAAAAAACAAAATAAAATAAAAAAACATAATAAAATAAAATAAAATAAAATAAAATAAAATAAAATAAAATAAAATAAAATAAAATAAAATAAAATAAAATAAAACATAATAAAATAAAATAAAATAAAATAAAATAAAATAAAACAAAATAAAATAAAATAAATTCAAATAAAATAAAACAAAATAAAATAAAACAAAATAAAATAAAATAAATTCAAATAAAATAAAATAATATAAAAAAAATAATTAAAAAAAAATAAAATAAAAGAAAATTAAAAAAAAGAAAAATTAAAAATAAAATAATAAAAAAATAAAGTCAAATAAAACAAAATAAAGTGAAAAAAAAAAAATAAATAAATAATATAAAAAAAAAATATAAACCAACATAAACTTTTGTAAATAGATTTCCGAAAAAATATCAAATAGGTGGGCAACTTTATAAGCCGCCTCAAGTGGCAACACTCAAGTAGAAAATCTTCGAATGAAGGATCCATCCACATCAGGGTTGGGCCACTTCTAATAAAAAATTATTTAAATAAAAACTAAAAAAATTATTCATCATTTATAAAGTTTTGAGTGATGAGTGACCGGTTAGTTTTTATTCAATTACAATGTTACCAAATTGATCAAAAAATTATACCAAAAGGATTCTCAACTGATCCTAAACTGACCCCAAAATCACCCCAAAATGTTCCCACAGTGACGCTAAACGGACTCTAAAATGATTCCGAATTGAGCCCAAAATGATCCCGAAATGACCCCTAAATTAATCCCAAAATTATCCCAAAAATTATTCAAAATTGACCCCAAAATCATTCCTAATTGACCTTAACATTATCCCCAATTGACCCAAAAATTATCCCAAATATAACAACAAAATTATCTCAAAATTATTTTAAAATGACCCGAAATGATGCCAAAATGACCCCAAAATACAACCAAAAAGATCCCAAAATGATATCAAGATAGTACCGGATATACAAATATTATACGGTAAGACGGCAACCCTGGGTGACAACCTTACTTGAAATTATTGTAGTTGGTATGTCGACGAAAATACCTTTCATTTGATACCCAGATTGGCATAGCTCGCTCAGCACTTAAAAAAAATTGAGATAGTTGGCAACCCTAAGTGGCAACAACGAAGTCGAATGTCTTAGAGTTCAGCATATCATCGAAATCGTTCAAACAGTTCTCGAGATAGTACGGGATATTTACGCCGATAAAGTTCGTATATGGTCTTAACTTTAGGGTCTCAAGTATAACTTGACCTTTTAGATGAATATGAATGGTTTTGCGATACTACAATATTTCAAAGGACCTTGCTAATAGGAACAACAGTCGCCAATCTTGTCTCAGTTCTAAAGCTACGAAAGACATCCAAGTGAATTATCTACGGTCGTGTTTTTTTCTTCATCTTGCTTCTTTCTTTGAGACTGGTACGATTCTCTCTATTATTATTCGAGTCCCACTGGGTCTTTAGTATAAAACTCTCACTGTAAGAATCAACTGTTTTTTTTTTTTTTTTGTGAGCGACTTTCTATTCAAGTCTATCTCCTTTCTTCTGCGAAATCCACCATTTTCCTTCTGCGCCAAATAAAGTCATAATACGCCTTCAAGATGACGCCAAAAATTCACTACAATTCGTGTATTGTAGCATAGTTTCGGGCTCTTGACATTATCAACTCGACTTTGACTTCAACTGACTCTTTGACTGTGACTGATCTCATTTAACCCAACACACACACACTTTAATATATTTAGAGCGAGGATGCCATAAATGCCAAAAGCTCAGATTTGTATATGCCTTATTTTGTTGTTGGTGTTGTCGTTGTTGCTGATGTAGCTGCCAGACGGTGCTTAGTCGTAAATTTGTTGAAAATTTTGCTATTTAAAAGCAATTACAAACGACGAGTCGTGTTTATGCCACACATGCGAGCGTGTACTATAAGCGTACATAATAAGCCATTATCATTTATCACGGCGTACGTATACCACGCAACAACAATAACAACAACCAGAGCAGAAAGGGTGAGTAAAATATATATTCATTACCTCCACCCACTAACGCCATCATTAGTTGACTTGCAAAGCAACTGCAAGCCGACTAATTACCAGAGTTGCAAAAATGTTGTTTAAATACTCACTCACACAGTGATAGGAACACACACATACACACATGTGTTCTGCTGTACGCCGCAATGCGTATAAATAACTGCAACGTGTTTCGTTAAGCAACGCAACGTTAATTGTTAAACAAACGTACCCAACGTTTATCACTCATAAAACAGAGTAGACAATGACAACAACAAAAAGAGCAAAAAAGCAACAACAATAATAATTATAACAACATGGTAGCAGCAACAAATTAGAAGAATGAAAAAGTGTAAACGTGCAAGGATAATTGTCGCACTGAATCTCTGTTTCCTAAAAAGCTCACTTGGCTCCTCTTCATCTTTTTGTTGCTGTTGTCAAACACGTCATAGCACAGTGTACGATTTTGAAGTTTGTGTATATGAAACCTTTTCTTTTGAACAGCATACACCAAAGTCAGGCGTTTCTGCAAGGGTCACGCCCCTTTGCGAATTTTTATACCTTTCATGAAGATGAAATGGTATTAAAACTTTGGTCCGATGTTTGCAAGTATGAGCAAAAGAAGAGAAGAAGGACCCATCAATAAGTATACCGAAGTGATCAGGATGACGAGATGAGTTTATTTAGCCATGCCCGTCTGTCCGTCTGTCTGTCTGTCTGCCCATCTGTCTGCATGAACGCAAACTAGTCCCCCAGTTTTTGAGATATTTGGCTGAAATTTTGAATGCGGCCACCATTTTGTAATATAGCAATAATTTGTCGGAACCAGCAAGATCGGACCGATATTACATATCTATAGCTCCCATAGAACCGATTATTCCGATAAACGCATTTTGGGCTATAACTCCTGTAATTAAACAGGTATAAACGTGAAATTTTGTAGGTATGGATATTTTTATATGTGCAATATCGATGTTGAATATCATTTAAATGAGATAAATATTTCACATAGCCCCCATACAATCGATTGTTCCGATAACCGGATTTTGGTAGATAACTCCTGTAATTAGATAGGTAGGAACGTGAAATTTTGTAATTATTGCTCTTTTAGAATTTGGAATGTCGATGTTAAAAATCAATGAGATTGGACCAATATAAAACACCGCCCCCAATATAATCGATAGTTCCGATAATTTCGGTATGAGCTAAAGTTAAATTCACACGCTGTACTGGGGAGCGAACAGTGAAAATCGTGACGCTTATTCATGAAGGGTATATAGTCTTCGGCACAGCAGAAGACAGCTTTTAAATTTTTTTATTTTATTTTATTTTAGTTATTTAGTTTTTATTTTATTTTCTTTTATTTTTTTTATTTTATTTTATTGATTTTATTAATTAATTTTTTTTTTTTTTTTAATTTTCCTTTTTATTTTTTTATTTAATTTAATTTTATTTTTATTTAATTTTTATATTTTTTTTTAATTTTTAATTTTTATTTTTTTTAATTTATTATTTTTTGTTCATTTATTTTAATCATTTTGAATTTTTTTATTTTATTTAATTTTTTTAATTTTATTTTATTATATTGTATTTTTTTAAATTTATTTTTTTTTTTAATTTTATTGAATTTTTTTTTTATTTTTTAATTTTACTTTTTTATTTTTATTTTATATTTTATTGCATTTTATTTGTCAGAAAATCTTAATTTGTGAGGCTATTAGCAAGTTCATTCAAAATTAATTTAATCAAACTTCCTTAATTTTTTCACATATTTTGGTTGCCTCAAATCCTGAAATCACTCATAGTACACCGCTGCGTATGAGTAACGTAACCTATCATTAGCGGCAAGCCAAGTCAGCGCGCGCTAACGACCACGTACATAGTCCTTAAGCGCTAAGTGGTGTAGCACAATTGAAGAAGAAACATATAGCCAATCTTTGTACTGCTTTACGCACCCGCTTCCCGCCTACCTTTCCGCTTCTCAACACGCGCTACTTGCATTCTTCTGTCACATATCTCGTTTGTGCTCCTTGTTTGCTTTTTGAGCAATGTGGCAGCTGTGCATCATGGCGGAAGTATTTGTACAACAAGTGCCACACCTCAGTCATTTGTATGCATTGGTAAGTGTATGTGAGTGTGTATGTGTAAGTATATGTGTAATTGTTGTCAGCGAAGCATTTAACCTCAGAACATAAACGACGACGACGAGGCTTCATATGAATTCTTGGCATTTTATGGACACACGCACACACTTGCGCGCACACACACACACATGTGCTCGCTACACTTCATGCACTTAATATTAACTATGTATGCATGTACGTGTAAAATTATTAACAACCATGAAGCAATAACAGAAATAGAAACAGCAACATCGTTCATATGAATGGCGGCGCACAGGATACGTGTCACGCCGCTCACCTCTCCCCCCCTCGCACATACTCAAACCACGTAGTGCGCATCATTTCATACTCAGCACCACTCTACCTTTGTGTCACATATGGTCGGAATGACACTTCTAATTCCGTTTACAAGTGTCTTCACAATCACCAAAGCCTAGCGCTAGAGCCACCATCAACACAAACAACGCCACCCATACTTCCTGTCCACCATCACAAGGCTACGAATGATAGCTAAATGTGAGCAAGTATCATCTCTCAATGTCGTCTAAAACCACGCCACTGTGACATTTTGCGGTGTACAGACGTAATAAACTTCATTTTGGACAGTTCGTAAAACACTAAAGAATGTTGCGGCTCCGACGAGTGCTTTGTTGCTGGAGTTCTACACTGAGTTCGCGCTTACAAATGGGATGCGTGATTGCTTTGTTGTTTGGTTAGTTAAATTGTTGGTTCGTTAGTTCTTTAGTTCATTGTATCATTGGTTGGTTGCTTGTTTCGTTGTTGGCGACATCACACACATACATAGACAAACGCCATATGTAACTTGAAGAGCTTAGTTAATTTACTACTGCCGAATGTTGTGGCACGTGAGTCAATGAAAAACTTGCTGAAAGTCAAATAAAAGTTAGATGAAAAACAAACAAGAAGTTTCAAATATACCTATATGTATGAGGTCTACTAGTTTAAGCTTAAGTATCTGGGGGATCGAGCTTGTTCGATGTTTTAAACTTTCAAAATAGGTTTCCGAAAAAAAGACCAAATAAGTGGCAACTTTATGAACCGCCTCAATTAAAAAATCCAAGTAGTAAATTTTAGCTTGAAAATATTTCATCCAAATCGGTAGTAAGGTGGCAACTCTAGGTGCCAACTAATTTTAATACCCTAAAATAAACCCAAAATGATCACAAAATGATTCCAAAATAACCGCAAAATGATCCCAAAATAATACCAAAATTACCCCAAAAAGTCCCTTAAATGATCCCAAAATGATCCGAAAATTACCACAAAATTTCTCAAAATGATCCAAAATTGAAACCAAAATTACCCCTAAATGATCCCAAAATAATCCTAAAATAATCTGAAAATGATCCCAAAATGGCCTGAAAATATAAAAACACAATACGGTGAAATGGTAACCCTACTTGAAAATATTTTAGTTGGTAGGTCACCGAAAATACCTTTCATTTGATACCCATATTGGCATATCTTATTCAATATTAAAAAAAAAAAAATGAAATAGGTGGCAACCTTGTAAAACCCCCAAGTGGCAACACCCAAGTGTATAGTCTTAGAATCAAGCATACTATCTATATGCCAGATTTCATTCAAATCGGTCTAGCAGTTCTCGATATAGTACCGGATATACAAATAAACTGCGGTAAGGTGGCAACCCTAAGTGGCAACCCTATTTCAAAAATTTTTAGTTGGCATGCCGCCGTAAATACCTCTACTTTTATACCCATACTGCCATATCTTGCTCCATAATTCAAACAAATTTATATAGGTGGCAACCTTGTTAAACCCCTCAAGTGGCAACACCCAAGTGGATAGTCTTAGAATCAAGCATACTATCTATATGCCAGATTTCATTCAAATCGGTCTAGCAGTTATCGAGATTGTACCGGATATACAAATATACTCCGGTAAGGTGGCAACCTTAAGTGGCAACCCTACTTGAAAATATTTTAGTTGGTAGGTCGCCGAAAATTACCACAAAATTTCCCAAAATGATCCAAAATTGAAACCAAAATTAACCCTAAATGATCCCAAAATAATCCTAAAATAATCTGAAATTGATCCCAAAATGACCTGAAAATATAAAAACACAATACGGTGAAATGGTAACCCTACTTGAAAATATTTTAGTTGGTAGGTCGCCGAAAATACCTTTCATTTGGTACCCATATTGTCATATCTTACTCAATATTAAAAAAAAATGAAATATGTGGCAACCCTGTAAAATAACCCAAGTGGCAACCCATAAGTGGATAGTCTTAGAATCAATCATACTATCTATATGCCAAAATTCATCGAAATCCGTCAAGCGGTTCTCGGGATAGTATCGGATATACAAATATACTGCGTTAAGGTGTCATCCGTATGCGACAACCTTACTCGAAAATATTTTAGTTCGTATGTCGAATATGCCTTTTATTTGATACCCATATTGGCATATCTTGCTCTATAATTCCAGTCAGCATTGCTAAAATAGTTTTAGGTGCGATGCTCTGGGGTCAAGGTGGGATGAAGGTAAGTAAACGTTTAATTGAGAGAGTGTTGGTAGGTGGTTGGTAGCTAGGTCAGTTTTCTTCAACTGGCTGACTATCGTGTCAACTTCTGCTTTGGTTACTGTACCCTGTTCCCTACATACTGGACCGCAGATTCTCTCTGCTAAGAATTGCGCTAATACAAAGGCGATAATGTCTTGACATGAGGTATAAAAATGTAAGTTATTTGAAGGATGCCGAGTTCGAAGATTAGGCTGAAATTAGACTGTGGAGTGGTAGCCATCCCGGGTCTCAAGGACTCCTGCCTATCCACTGAGCTCACCTTGTTCTTAGCCGAGTTCGAAGAATAGGTTGGTCCCCTATGTGACGCGAATGTGTACAATAAAAGAGAAACCCCCAGGGATAGGTCTAATCATCTCCCTTGCTATTTGATAAAAGAACCTATGTACGGTCAATTCGTCGATTACCAGGTCGTAATTAAAGTTCCTGAAGATGCTGCCCCCCGTTCTTGAAACCTTACGCCCTTCGACCTCAAGTTTTGTTTTCAAGCTATGCGGTTCTCTTCCCTCTCCGCGCCACTGTAACGCTCAAATAAACCGTACCTTGTGCCTATACGGATCTTAGCCCTGTAGGCTACTTTCCCGAAACGCGCTCGATCTTTCCTATCGTACTATTTCTTCTCCCGGGTTCGCACTGCGGAGTGGCTATAAATTAAAATTGCAGAGTTCTAAAACTTTAGGAACACCCTAGTGAAAGAACAAATATTATCAATTTAAAATTTCTTTTACTGTCAACGCTTTAAGTTTTATTGCTGAGGGCGACGCGACGCATCACCTGCATTTGGCTAGAAACAAAATTCCACCCGACGCGTTGCTGATTATTTCTCTCAATGCATTTTGTATTTTGGTCGCTGCAACTACTATTACTTTTGTTATTGTATTTTTTCCAATAATTATTGCACTCACTTTTATGAGCGGTAATGATTGTCACAGCGCTTTGTGATATCGATTGCATTTATATTTTTATATCCACCGCCAGGTACATTTTCAGAACAATTTTAGTTTAAGCTCATCAACGCCGCGTCACAACCACCTTAACGCGCGCAGACCGCCACTTTAACCACAAAACGCTTATTGGCTCCATTTCACGCTCGTATAAGTGCATAAAATTTTACGACCTTTTAATACCTTTAGTTGAATGTAACGCGCATCAATGCGTTTATCACAAAATGCATGCCGCCGCGTCGCGACCTCCTTGGCGCGCTGTGATTCCGCTCGCCTCTTTACTTTCTGTTGCGCCATCTTTGATGATGGAATTTCACTGGACCTTTTTATTTTATGATTTTTGCAAATTAAGGAAATTTATATTGAAAGTAGTGTAAATTTGGCACGACAGCCACAACCCAATCAAAAGCATCTTAATCGTATGTACATGCATACTTTTATAAGTATGTCCATCCATTTTGTGACATTCATCCGCGCTCCGTTGTTGTCGTCGCATTTTTGTAGTGCGCGCGCTGACAGTTGATCCGGCGCGTCCATTAAATGACAAACCAATCCAATACGCACCAGGCGCGCAACGTATGTATATATTTAATGAGCGCATTTATTTGGCCGATGCGTTGCAATTTTTTATTTTTTATTTTTGTTGTTGTTGCTGCTCCTGCTGCTGTCATTTGCACGTATGCACTCATGATCCCAAATTATTGGCATTTTTATTAAATTAATGCAATCGATTTGCATTTTTATTCATGCCGGTAATTTACATTGAATAATTTATTGCGCATGCGCTCGCTTTACATCACGCAGCGTACGCTTGCTGCGCGCTACCTCTTTACATCCATAAGCTACAAAAATTGTATGTTTGCTGTTGCTGGGAATGTTTTTCGGCGCTTGATGAAGATGACTTGTTGTCGTCTGGCGCTGCTGTGTTGCTCTGAGTTGAACGCTTTACTTGTGCGCGCGCTCAATCGAACGACCGTTGATTGTCGTCCATTGTCATTTATCGTATTTGCAATCCGTTTTCCGTCTTCATCCGTTGCACACGATTGTCAATTGCATGCATTGTGTGCGCATTTCTTTTTTCTGCTGGTTGTAAATGTCATTCACTCGTTGTCCATGTCATAAATGTTAAAATCCATCGCGCCGTGTTCTTGCTGTTGCTCGCGCTCCAATCATCTGCTTTATGAATATTATATTTTTATATAAAAATGTCGTAAAACTTTTGACGTCCATCAGGATGCAGTTTGTTTCGTTTGGCAAGCGCATCAACATCATCAACGCTCGTCTCATCATCAGCCTCATAATCCGCGCCGCTTCATACGTTGCAGCGCTCTTACAACCAAGCCGCCGCGGCATTCAATTTTACGACTGCACTCAAATGCAACTGCCGGAATGTGTCATTTGTTTTATTTGTCGTTTGCGCCTGCGCATAAAATATCATTTTTTATGACACTTGATTAATAATTTACATCGTTGACACTTTTGCGTTAATACATATCCCTTTTCCAAGTTATAAAACTTTAGTATGTTTGTTTTTTTTTTTGTTTTTTTCTTGTTGCCGACTTAATTATGATTGGTTTGCATGTAATTTTATTTTAAATTTGGAGCAGAAAAGGAATTTAAGTGTCTTATTGGCAGCGCTGCTTTTAAAGTGCGGAAAGCATTAAAGATTTCAAATTTAGTACTCATCGATTAACGATCCTCAAACTTAAACAAAAGAAATCTGTAAATACGTCAAAACCAATTTGTTGACAAACTTGAGTCTTCAAGAATGAGATTTCGGTTGAAAAGACGGGCCCGAGTCTAAGGTATTACTCATACAATTTTTTAGCCAGCAGTTTTCCTTTTAGTTTAATTAAAGCTTAGGTTAGGTTCAAGTGACTCTCGCAGAAGTACAGTTATGCCAGTTTTGGAAGGCCCACTGTGATACCACCAAGACTAGGAAAGTCTGTTCCGGGACTCCCCCATATGGAAAATCCCTGACTTGTTGGGATGCTACACATAGCCAAATCTCGGGACTGACACTCCTAAACCGACACCCTTACTCCTCCTCGAACCATTTAGATCAATCGATGAAGGCCCATAAGTCTTTTATGTCCAGCTCCGCGACCTGCCATAGGCTAAACAGAAAGGGAACCCCCAAAAAGCGCATTCTCGGGCTGTTTAGGCCGGGCAGTTGCAGATTAAGCGCTTCACCGTTTCCTTTTACTCATCATCACAACTCCTACAGCATCGTAAATAGGGCACACCTCGCCTTTCTGCGTGCTATTCAATAAGGCAGTGCCCGGTTAATACTCCTATAAATATGGAGATAACCCTCCTTCTTAGGGTGTAGATGTGTCTAAATATTTTGAAATCCAATTTGTTTGGATATATGGCACCCTCGAGACTTTCTCTTTCGTTGGCTTGACGGAGAACCTGCTTGGTCGTGCCCTACCTCGCAAGTTCGTCTGCCCAACAGTTTCCTCCGATTTCCATGTATCCCGGGACCCATGCGAGGTTCACGCGGTTCTGCACGACAGCTGAGCAGCAGTTCAGAGTTGAACGAGTAAGAGCTACGGGATTTGATAGCTTATTGGCTATCGCTGAATATAACGATATCCTCTCCGATAGTGCGTTTCCCTATTCAAGCCGCGGCGTCCATGATTGCTAAAGACGCTGCAATGATCAGGTAGTCTGAAGGAGAGGTCAAGGTCCAAATCATTTGAATAAACCCCTCCTCCAACTGTGTCGTCTAACTTCGAGCCGTCGGTGTATATAGAAGTGCCGCGATTAGTGCGTGACACCGATCCGTCCTGCTGGCTACGTTTATTCTGAAACAGCTATGTCAGCCAAGTTCAGGCACACGCCATTTAGCTCTGAAAGGTTTAACGGTTGTGTTTTGTACCGGTTGGTATAAGCTCCACTTTCCCATTGCTGCTTCCACTCTGTGGACCCCTTAGGCTTGTAGTCTGAGGCCTTCCCAGCCTTAGGAATAAACACTAGCGTAATGTTTCCATTGTCTTTATGGGTTGTGCGGGGATGATCCCGTCAGACCCGGTAGTCTTAAACAGTTCAAAGCTCTTAACTGTCCACCTTACCCTTTCCTCCGTGATGGGCATGTGTACAGCAGGACCGTCAGAGTTGAAATTAAGGGTGTATTGGTGCAAGAGCTGGAGAAAACAGCGTATGTTTTTGAGTCATTGCTTCCAAGTGAGAAGCTGAGCACAACAAGCGACATCCACTGATTGGTCAGTGCGATCATAGCGCTCCCACAAGTACAGCAACAGTTTCATTATTTTAGAGGACAAGCAAAGAACGTAATAATCTGTGTGAATTTGGTTCTCAGATTTTGTCTCACTAGCTGCCTGGTCCTGGTGTACAGCCAGGTTTGTTGCAGGTGCTAGGGGTGTATCATGCGAGCTTCCTGGAAAGTGTGTATTAAAGAGCAGCTCCAGGGTTTCCTCTTCCGTGCTGATCCAGCATCCATCAAGTTTCCGCAAATAGCTTATAGCTGTTTGAGTTTTTGAGAGCACCTGTCTCAGTCTCGCTGTGTCTTCGACATTTTCGACCCCAGTAGAGAAATTTCTCTACGAAGTTCTCTTCGCTTATGTACCTTGAGAAGAGGATTTTTTATCTTCTTGAGCTCACATTTACTCCAACACGCGATAAACTGAAATCGACTATCAAGAAGATGCTCTTGCATAACAGCTTCTAGAGTCATAAAACCAATTTCGTCATTCTATTCTAAATTTCTAACCAGCCATATTTACATTAACTTAAAATTATTAAAGAAATTTAAATTCTTCAGGCAGCAGTAAAAATTAGGCGCCTTTGCTTTTAAGCGCTGAAGCTTCGTTGGTGGCCTGTACTGGGTATTTGTTTACCGATATTGTTCTTTAGCGAAATAAATGTTAAATAAATAATTTGCAAAAGATTATGAGTTGTAGTTAAAAAACATCAAATGGCATAAATGCTTAATTGATTTTAATGGCCTAACGGCGATGAGTTGAGCTTTGGTGGTCATCATTGAAAAATAACAAGTATGAGTATGAGTCAGTGAGGAGTGGGGATGTGTGGCTGAGTGCAAGTACCTATGACTGGTTGCTAACGGCCTCCAAATATGTTGGAGGCTACTTTACTTTGGAGCCGCCATGAGGAGTTTGGACTGACCAATAATAAGGGAGAATACTAACCACATATGTCCAATCAAATAAATAAAAATATAAATCATTCCCATTGTCAGCGAACCCATCAGAGGTGCAATGCCATCAGCAACAGGAAATAAGCCACCACACACTGAGAGCAGTTAAACTACTCACGCCCACATTTATTATAATTTCATCTTTTCCCAACGTACAAGTTTGAAGAAAAAATCTTTTTTAATGATTTGAAATTGTTTTTAATAATAATTTATGACTTTCAACAATTTGAGTACTTTATAGTTGTTGTTGTTGTATTTTTTGTATATTTAAGAGCTGCCATATGTAGCACGAGTATTTTGACATTAAGTACCCATTCGTTTGGGCTCATCATCATCATCATCATCAACAACAGAACAAATAAAGCAAAGCTAACGACCAGAAAGCAGTAAAAGTTGTTGAAGCAACTAAAGTAGCAGCAACAACAAGAACAAGAACAACAACAACAATAATGCCTGCATCAAATCATTGTCGACATAAATCGTATTGAATGAGGTACATATCTACTTTTGTATGTATGTATGTTTGTAACAGCAACAGCAGGCGGGCAATCAGTAACCGCAATAATAAAGCAGCAATCAAACAAATTGTTAAATTTATGAGGCAACAAAACGCGTATATGTCTACTTATTCTAAGTGTAGGTATGTATGTTGCAGCAACACAAAAAAAATGTATCAAAAACAGCAGCAAATAAGCGTAGCAATTGGTAGCGCAGCCCACGCGTCACGCATGCGCTAACGGCTAGTACACACTGAGAAAAGTTTAGCTAATTTAAATTTGCTTGATGAGAATTTATTTTTTTTGTGCTTTGAATTGCAAATTCGAAACGTTAATTTTTCACTGTGTATCATTTTATTGTTTTAGTGGGCGCGTGTTACACTTCATGCAATCACAGAGCTCGCAAACTTATTTGTGAGAAAAGGGATAAATAACCTGCTTGTGTCACACACCCACACACACAAAATGTACACGCGACTATGGGAGAATAGTTTTTATTGGGCATTTGAGTTCAAGGAGGTAGAAGGAAGATCAATATCTATATCTATATCTATATCTATATCTATATCTATATCTATATCTATATCTATATCTATATCTATATCTATATCTATATCTATATCTATATCTATATCTATATCTATATCTATATCTATATCTATATCTATATCTATATCTATATCTATATCTATATCTATATCTATATCTATATCTATATCTATATCTATATCTATATCTATATCTATATCTATATCTATATCTATATCTATATCTATATCTATATCTATATCTATATCTATATCTATATCTATATCTATATCTATATCTATATCTATATCTATATCTATATCTATATCTATATCTATATCTATATCTATATCTATATCTATATCTATATCTATATCTATATCTATATCTATATCTATATCTATATCTATATCTATATCTATATCTATATCTATATCTATATCTATATCTATATCTATATCTATATCTATATCTATATCTATATCTATATCTATATCTATATCTATATCTATATCTATATCTATATCTAGATCTATATCTATATCTATATCTATATCTAGATCTATATCTATATCTATATCTATATCTATATCTAGATCTATATCTATATCTATATCTATATCTATATCTATATCTATATCTATATCTATATCTATATCTATATCTATATCTATATCTATATCTATATCTATATCTATATCTATATCTATATCTATATCTATATCTATATCTATATCTATATCTATATCTATATCTATATCTATATCTATATCTATATCTATATCTATATCTATATCTATATCTATATCTATATCTATATCTATATCTATATCTATATCTATATCTATATCTATATCTATATCTATATCTATATCTATATCTATATCTATATCTATATCTATATCTATATCTATATCTATATCTATATCTATATCTATATCTATATCTATATCTATATCTATATCTATATCTATATCTATATCTATATCTATATCTATATCTATATCTATATCTATATCTATATCTATATCTATATCTATATCTATATCTATATCTATATCTATATCTATATCTATATCTATATCTATATCTATATCTATATCTATATCTATATCTATATCTATATCAATATCTTTATCTATATTTATATAACCGATTCTTCTATGCGCGGTCCAAGCAGCTCACTACGTCCGCGACGTATCCTCTGGATAGCCACTGAACATCCGTTCGTGGGAGAAGCCGACAACCTGACAAGGCCACTCTGACACAATGGGTTGTCTGTCATCGTAAAAGGCGGCTACAAGCGATCGTCTACCTTGTAGAGTCTCGCTATATAAATGTGTAATTTAAATTCGACTTCCCGAAAAACGGGTTGTGCGTTGGGTTTGGGACCCATCACCTGAAACGAAATTCCAATTAGATCCAACAAACAAGCCTCGGATATGATAACTCACTCCTATATGGTTACGGGCCAAAAAAAAATATAAGAACCGAGAAGGTTTTGGAGATATCTCGCAAAATATGGACCAATATAAGTATCAAATGAAAGGTGTTGGCGAGTACTTTAACATGGTGTAGGCTACTGAAACCCTGTTGTCTGAGTTTTGAAGGGTTTTGGAGATATCCTACAAAATATGTACCAGGGTAACCTTATAACGTTCTGCAATAGGGGTATCAAATGAAAGGTGTTGTTAAGTGTTTTCCAAATTTGTAGGTATTAGTACCATATGAGACCTCATTTTCGAGATATTGACTAAAATGTAAACCAGGAGGGGCCCTCGATGACGACGAGCGTTTAATTTTTTCCCCTTTTTCTAGATATCAACCAAAACTTGGACCAGGCATTGTTCTAGAAGGTGTTTGTGCGAAATGGGTCTAAAACTAAAGGTGTTGAGGTGACGGGGAGTCATTTGAAGTCCAATAGGATAGGGGTAGGGATAGGGATAGGGTTAGGGCTAAGGATAAGGATAATAATAAGGATAGCAGCCTTAGCATTTTTTTCGCTGGAATATCCCACTTTACCGTACCATTTTGCAAATGGTACACATTTATATACTCGTATATGAATGCATGCCTCTCTGTATGTTTCCACATCCATTTCACATTGAGGTGGTCATAGCCGCTTGCCACCGCGAAGTGCACATAAAAAGTTTAGGACCCATTAACGCGGCACTTAACACGGATTTATCACCTACTCCCACATTTTGAGAGCGATGTCTGAGCGATTGCAGCACAAAATAACGAAACAATTGCAACAAATCTTGTTGCAACAACAACAACAACATCAATGAGTAAATGCAGCAATTTTTTTGGGTTATTGCGATATCTTGATCAAACGCTAAAATGATCGGTGTTGAAATTTGCGCTGGGTGCTTTAGGTGAAATGAAGTTAATGTGTGTTTGAGTGTGTATCAATTTAGGAACGTCATTACTAATGAAGTCATCAAGTTAGCAAGGTATTTCGGCATTATTCCCTCTATTGGCTTTATGGTGAAAGGTGACTTTATTGGCGCAATCGGTTTTGCTGTAGTTATTGTTGTTGCGAAAAAGAAAAAACCACAAACAAAAATGCTGAGACTTTCGAAATTTCTTTTTGTTCACCGCAGCTTGCCATTTACCTACTTCGATTGAGTCAGCACTCTAACGAGGTAGTAACGAGATTTTTACACCTTTGCCTCATTGCGAAATATTACAACAACAAAGCGATTGGATTTATTTATTTACCTTCTTCCTTCACGCTTTAACTGATTTGTTGTTTTTATGTATTTGAGTATTTGGTCACTGCATCTGTCTACCTCTCGTGTCTGTCACTTGATTTTATGATGCTTTGATGTTGTTTAAGACCTCGTAAAGTTCATGATTTACGAGCGAATACGATTAGTTGACGTCGATATTGCAATAACAAGAACAATCAGCCTAGCCTACATACATACATACATACAAACAACAAAAAACATGAAAAAGGACAGCCCATAATATTGGATAAATGAAATATTGCACAACAAAAACCTCACCTTTACAACAAAAATATTCGTAACAAGAAAATCTAAAGGAAGAAATACAATTAACGCAACATCCGCAGCATCGTCTCAATCGGCGCGTAGCAACTAGTTAGCAAAATTCCTTTAACTATTCCGCACAAAGCCTACAATTTTCTTGTCGATTTTTCTGTTCCAAACTAGCACTTGGCTATAAAAATCGCATAAATGTCGAGTTCATTTGCTCTGCGAAACAATCAACTGCTTGTATGTCTGGTTTTTGCATTGTTCTCGTGTTTAGTTGACAATTGATGACTTCAATATCGTATTTGATGTGTATGCTAGTTGGCATATTTTACGCCCTTTTGACGTGCTGTCACATAGTCACAATATTTCTTTGATTTTTATTATTCACCAGCTGAACATGGTGGTTCGAAGTGGCTTCATGTTGACTAAGTGAGAGGAGGAATCTCAGGTAGGTATTTGTTGAAACAGGGTAACCAATAATAATATCCGTATCGGTATCACTATCACTATCGCTATCACTATAGCTATCACTATCACTATCGCTATCACTATAGCTATCACTATCACTATCGCTATCACTATAGCTATCACTATCACTAACCCTGCAACTACACTATCAATATCCTACTTTTCGGATAAAAATGTCGCACTATAAATAAGGTTTCTTTGAATAGGCATACCTAGGGTCCACATTTACGAGGAAAAAACTCCAAACCACTAATACGAGTATACATACATAGAGCACAGGGCTTCAACAGAGCAAAATTTCAATCATATCGCATCACAAAAACTACTCTTTCTGAATAGGTTAGTCCCTGGGACACTTTCCGGAAAAAAGGTATTCTATGTTAGATCACGATTTTCGGTTAGGAAATTTTCGCGTGACAAGGTAACAAATAAACTTAGTTTCACATTTGTATTATAAGGGATTATTTTATTTTAATTTAGTTATATTTTCATTTATCGATAAATATATCGAACCGGAAATATCGTGGTACATAGTCTATAGTATAGACTCACTCACTCACTCACTCCCAAACTTACGCATTTATAATATTAATAGGATGAAATTAATCTCATGTAACCCCTAATCAAATTTCAGTGGTTGAACCTAAATGCTTCCAGAGATATGGACTATGAGAAATAGCATTCTTATGGGAGGTGCCACGCTCCCTTTTCAACCCTTAACAAAATATCAGGGTGCAACCTAAATACTTTCAGAAATACGGGCTATGAAAACTTCCATTTGTGTGGGAGGTGCCACGTCCGCTATATATATCAAAATATTTTGTAGCCCATAACCTTCCCTGGAACATACCCGCCATTAATATATTCGTCGGCTTAAGTCGCAAAGGTGCTAAGTCCACCTTTTGGATTTTTTCAGGTTTTGATGCAAAATGCTAGAAACAGTTAATATACACCACTTACATCATAAATTGCATTACTATTCTGTTTTTAAGAGCCTTGTTCGCATTGATTAGAAAAGGTGCTAAGTCCATCAATGAAAGGAAAAAGTGCTAACTCCAAGCGAATTTGAACATATAAAGTTAAAATATATGGGGCATATTCATCTGCGAAATAAAGTAGCTACTAAAGTTAGTGTCAGCTTTTTTGACACAATTTCCAACGCCCTATCTGTCATAAAAGCCGACATCAAATGTACAAGTAGAAAAGTACAAAAATTTTAAATGGGGTCATCTAACTGAGCTGACCTCACTTCTCCTTAGTAACTGACACATAACTTTTTGACCTTGGATAGTAAAGACAAATGCTTGGGCTATCATATTCAGCCCTTCAAAGACTTAAATCACATTTACTTGTCGTCGATTTTCGTCAAAAGTTGTGCAATAAAATTTGCTCGTGCTTGTCTGCTATGAATCGGCGATAGTAAAACGCGGTTCTGTGATAAAGGGAAACGTCTAGGCGTTCAGAATAATGTACTTTGATCCAAATATTGCTTCTAATTGCAGAGTAACAGAGCTCCAATAAATTTGAGCTTTGAGCGCGGATTGTGGTAGAACTAAGCGTAATATAAAAATTCTAAGACTAGTTAAAAATTCTACGGAAGAACCTCTAAGAATCCTCATACTCAGCAAACTGCTTTGGGTCACTCACAGGTTTTTTGATTTTGGAAAAGGTGCTAAGTCCAGTGAAAAATATAAAAAGTAGCTGCCGAAAGGGTGTTAAGTCCCAAAAGTGCATATAAGTCGGCGAAAATTATAATTTTTTTTTTTTTTGAGCGTCCACTCCAAAAATGAGTAACATGACATAAAAAACTGAAACTCCTAATTTACATTTATATTTTTATATTGTTTTTTGTCTCTCCCAAGGCGAATTCATTACAGGCGGCATCCTCCCATCATATGGTTTCTTCTTCTTCCTTGAAAATCGAATCGTAGCTGTCAAATTGTTTATGATGTTGCTTTGTCTGACATTTGCAGCCACAAGGAGTGTGTTCGTGTGTGTTTATCTGAATTCGACTTAAGCCGACGATATATTTTATTTTCTATTTTTATTATTTAGTTTTTTATTGTTTTAAGCTTGAACTCTTTTATAAACAAAGTTGTCTAAGGTCCATAGATCAACCCAAAGCCAGTCTAATACACTTAAGTATAAATATTCCTGCAGTAAATTGTTAATAATTATAATTTTTATGGTCGCATTGCATTTGTTACATTTTGTTGTTGTTCTTGTTTTTATTATTACAGTCGTCAAGCTGCATTTCTTTGGTCATAAAATTAACGCATTACTAAAACTGCCCTTTTGACTGCCACTGCCCCTGCCCATGTCACGTTCATTGCTGTGAAAATCATTTTTATGGTTATTTAATTGTTAAATTGTGTTTCATGTTGCATTTAATATTTGTTGTTATTGCACGAGCTATTGTTGTTACTACACTACACTACAACAGAGGTTTGTTCTGGTTTATAGACGAAGGTATGTAACCTTATGTAGGTAGATAAGTATAGAAGTATGTATGTATTAATGTCCACGTGCATGTTGTCCGCTAAGAAAATTCCCATAAACATCAACGGTTAATTTAATTTTATGACATTTATGTTTGTCAAACTGGGTTTTAAAGTGTCACTTTGAGCGGCGGATTAATGAAGAAAAGCGATTTAGCGACTCAAAGATCTCACGCTGTTATTTCACTTAACGCTCTTGTAGAGGTAGAGCGGCAGCAGGAAAGCAGCCGTAGAAGATTATTGCGAATAATGGAATATGAAAAATGATATTCTATTTTAAGTATTCGTATGAAATTCATTTAAGTTAGGGACCTAGTTTTATTTTATTTTATTTTTTTCTATGTTAATTTTAAAATTGCTGCACTTAGCTAATATTGGATTTAATATGGTATTTCTATAATTTTATGATACAATTTCAAAGTAATGCATTATGATTAGGCAAAGTTCGTTCAAAGCCGTAAAAATAAAATCGTCTGAGAATCATTAAATTTCAGTGAAAAAACAAGTAAGGAAGTATAAGTTCGGGTAAATTGAATATTAAACAACCAGCGGTTGTTTTCATATGATTTTTGAAATATTCCATTTCGGAAGTGGGCGTGGTTGGGAAGCGATTTCGTCCAACTACATCAGGTATACTCCCTAGTATGCTAGTATAGCTTGTACCAATTTCATCGTTCTACCGTAATCAGTTTAAAACTTATGACCCGTGAAATTTTCAAATATGCCTCCCTGAAAAGTGGGCGGTGCCACACCTATTTTTTTTAAATTTATCAAAAAATCATAATAGAATGACTACGGGGTTCATTCTATCAAACTATACCATTTTAGCCATTTCCGTTACCGAATTATATTAATTGTGGTGATTTTCTAAGCTTTCGAAAACGAAAGTGGGCGTGGTTGGAGAGTGATTTTATCCAATTTCCAGGTATACTCCAAAAGATACTAGTATCAGCTACAGAGATATGTCAATTTATGTAATTTTTGAAATTTTCGATATCGAAAAGGGGGCGTGGTTATGATCCGATTCCGCCCATTTTCAAAAGTAACCTAGCTTGGCCAGAAAGTAACCTGTATACATAATATCATCTAAATATCAAAATTTTTACTCAAGTTATCGTGTACACGGACAGACGGACGGACATATCTTAATCAACTCCTCTTTTCATTATAAGAACTTTTATATTTGAGACTCTTTATCTATATCGATTATTTTGTGCCGTTAGTATCGTTGTGTGAACAAAATTGCAATACCCTTGTACCAGTGATGCCAATTAACAAGACGATGTCCTAAAACTGGACCACCTACTCCCTCGCTTTGTTTCCGGATATTCCAATATATCCCTTTTTAAATGAGATACCTAAAAATGTCCCTTTTCCCTCAAAAGGGGCAATATCCCTCAAAAAGGGCAATATCCCGCTATATGGCACCACTGCATTGTACTAGTAATAGTATGTTGGATATAGTGAGACAAGCTACTCGACAGAGTTCCTGAATATATGTAAGTCACTGAAAAGGTTTCTTGCCAAATAAACCTTAGAAACTGGATGCCGAAAGAATATGCCGACCGAATATAAATCGGCTTGGAAAATGGCTTTCCAAAAATAGGCCTCTGAAAAAAATTGAAAAGTGTAGGAAATAATCAAGAAAATTAAAAACAGATCCTAATTGACAACTGAGTGGGGCCTCGTCTCATTAACACCGAAAATAATATCAGTCGAGAAATTCAACAAGCTCTACTTTGAACTGATCTGGCGCTTGGTAAGTAATGTGTTCTCTCGATGAGCAAAGATCACGCTCAAAAGTTTCTCATCATATCTATTCTGTTGGGCGGCTCGGAATCATGGACAGTGTGAAGAAAAGATGGTATGGCTCTCGGAGTATTCGAGAGAAAACTGCTCAATACACAGGTGGGGGTTTCATACTGAATATCTCTAGAATGTTGAAAATGGGTTAAAAGTTGAATGAGATTAATTTGTTACAACCCAATAAAACTGGGGAGAAGGGGGCGTGGCACATCCATTACAAATGGGATTTTTCTACCGCATATATTTGGTCGCATTTAAGTATGGTAGAACAGAAAATATGTAGTTAAAGTGCTAAACGAAGTACATTTTAACACCTCAAATAAAATTGGGAGGAAGGGCGCGAGGCAGCTCATATACAAAGAAGAGTTTACGTCCTGAATATTTCTGGAACACTCAGAAAAGAGTCAAGGAAAAATTTCCCTGTTTGGCTCCAAATACATGGCTTGCTTAATTAAAGGACTTTTTTCTTTAAATTGAGGAAAAAAGTCTTTAAATTAAAGAAAGGGTACAAAATTTTACTTAAATTGAGGAAAAAAGTTTTTAATTTCAGGAAAATGTTACTTTTGCTAAGGAAGCCATGTCTTTGGAGCCACATAAGGGAAATGTTTCCTTGAACTAAGGAAACTCCTTTCTTAGTGAAATATTAATAGTAGGGATAGGGATAGGAAAAGGGAATAGGAATAGAATAGGAAGAGAAGAGAAAGTGAAAGAGGGAGAGAAAGAAACTCAACTTTCTTAGATACAATAGACTGAAGCTTTGGGCAGAACAACGTCCTCCTGGCTCTCTGGTTCCCCTTTTTAACTCATTTAAACTCAAACTAAATCAGAGTACGTATGTATGTAAATTCAGCCTTGGGACCCTCTTGTGGTATATACACGTGTTTTCCCATATGTCACTCCTCTAGCTGCTACGCTACATATTTACACATGCTTTGAGATTGCCATCTCATGTTGGCTTTGCAACAATCTAATTTTCTTACTTGGTTGTTTTTTTTTTTTATTCTTCAACACGAACTTTAGATAATTTTCCGCTAGCGCAGCAAAATGTCATTTGCGTGTCTTGACGCACCTGCCGTGCGGCACAAATGCCAACCCTCCTCAAAGCGGAAGCCGCGGCAAAGGTCAGAAAAGGGCAACGAGTAAACCGATATGGTTCATATTTTAAAATGGCAGACACACTCACTAATGACGGATCCCTACGAACCTGACTGAAATGAAATAAAAAGCGTATAACAACCTCTCGCCCCGGCAGCGACGACCATGGGTGCTGCTTGTTAATGCTACATTTACTTGCTACGGTAATGACGAACGAGTTGGTTTTTTTTTTTTCGTCCCCAACGCTTGATGAGATTCAGTCTATTCAGAATGTTGATTATGCTGATGTTGATGGTGATGCTGATGAGGCGCTGGCTTTTGCTTAATGAGGGTGGCTAACTTGAGCTTCCCAAAGTACGAGTGAGCGAGTTAACGAGTAAATGGATCCATCTCGTAGGACTGTACCAAACACTTGGGTGAATGTAGAAACGTAATTTGTTGATGTTTGTATGTAAATGTATGTCTGTTTGTGAAAGCGCTTATTAGTATTTGTAATTTCTCTTTAACTGTCATATGAACGTGCCATTTCCGCTTAGGGGCAAATAATATGAGTAGGTATATGTATGTATGTGTGGGTGCGGATGCTTCTAATGTGCAAATGTATTTTGTGTGTGTGCATGTGTTTGTGCCTTGTTTGCTTAATCTAATGATTTATATAAAATTTAGGTCGCCATACAGTCGTCGCATTAATTACGCCTCATAATGAGTGATTTATGCGTGCTCAGAGCTCGTTGATACAGCACACCGCAACCGCACAGTCGCAGCCAACGTCGGTGCTATAGTCTCTCATATCAGTTGTAGCATAATTCTTCCGTTTTGGTTTTGTTGCTTTATGCGCCTGCCAGCCATTCCATCATTTGGTTAGAGCTCCGAAGCTTACCCATCTTCGTTGCTTTGTACTATATGACATCAAGGATAATGAGTAGGCTGCCTGAGGACACGAATTCACATTAGCTGAAATGCCATCATAATTATACAGCACACGCACACACATATACAATTACCACAGACATCAACTTCCATACGGAGACTTAAGACTCAACGCACCACCCTCATCTCGTTGGTGTTTAGCGCATTCGTCTCTTTTGATGCGAAATGTTTTGGATATGAAAAAGAGATGATGTGGCAAGAAATATTTTTTGCAAATGCTTAATGTTATTCATGCTATCATAATTTTCGAAGAACCGCTTAAAAACATGGTGCGTTAGGGCTGTTCTTAATTGGATCATTTTTTTTCAGCACTCACTCTTCCTTTTTTCATAATTTAGAAAATTAGGAGAGGAAATAAGCTTAAAAGATATCAATGAGGGAACGGAAACTCGGTACACAGAGCCAGGGTAGATTAAAGGATGTTCATGGCTCATGAACAAGAGAGTTTTTCTACTTATCTACTTCAAGTGTCCTCTTTAATTAGCCGCCCTACCAATATCCTAAGCTTAGCGCTAAACTTTAAGCTGTGGTCCAAAGCATTACCTGGGCTTTGGCCACCCACGACCTCAACTTTGAGAGATGAAACATATACTCACTTTTATAAAGAAGAGTTACTTTTGACTGTGTAAAAGTAAAACTATCTCTTAACAAGATAAGAGCATGCTCTGAAAGTTTCTCATCATAACTGTCCTGATATAAGAATCATAGAAAGTGTTAGATGCCTCTGCGAGCTATGAGTTTAGAACAGGGTTAGCCAGGGCCTTCAAGCTACTGAGCCACACAACATCAACAATCGAAAGAATTATTATTGAACTAGAAAAAATAGTAGCCGCAACCAGTATGTGTGCATTCACATTCGAAATAAACTGAGTGCAGGCCCATGACTTCCCCAGCTAGCATATGACTTCACGACTCCACTGCTCGGCCATCTTAAAAACGTCTATAGTTGTCCCCACCACACAGTTTTTTTATATTACACCAGCGGCAATTCTGTGGCAACTTATGACATAGCAATCAGCTGATTCTATCAAAACAGGTAAACTCATTCTAAAGGTATTGCTTACGGCGCAATCTTCTCTCTTGGGTTCATGAATTGAAGGTGTGCCGTGGTGGTGACGCTAACTGTATTCCAAGAATAATATTTAAATGATTTTTCGCGCTTTTCTTGCGAATCTGGGTTGTTTTTGTGAGCAACAAAAGAGCCAGACGTTGTTGTTGTAGAGCCACAGCGCGTCAAAAGAGCTGCTACGTGGCTAAAGCTGGTTTATGTACTTAGGTGATGACGTGCTAACTCGATGCTTGATCTACGGATATTCTTTCACCTCTCATTACCTATCTTCTCCTTACTTACGGATGGAGAGATGACATGACGTAGAAGGTTCCTCTGGTCATACCATGATAGCCGCGCAGTTCGGCAACGGAGTACCGGAGCGTACCGGGTTCATATCCAGCCAAGGACTATCAATTTCGACATCACTCCCAAAACTTTCGAGGAGTGTTTTTTTTCTGTTAACAACCACAACAAGGAGAAGGTCTCGACTGAGATGAAAAACACAGGGTGGTGCAAAAAAAAAGTTACATAACTTTTAAATCAGCTGGCAGAGTTCCCTAGAACCTTTTGGCAGCACTCTTAGTCGGTGCCTTTACATATCAAGCCATCTACATAAATGGTTCGAAGAGGAGTAATTGTGACAGTTTAGGAGTGTCAGTCCCGGAATTCTGCTATGTGGAGAATCCCAACTATTCAGCGGATTTTCCATATAGCCGCGTTCCGGAACTGACTTTCCTAGTGATGGTGGTATGACAACGGGCCTTTCAAAATTGTCCTAAGTGTGCCTCTGCTGGGCTCTTTAGACCATCCGTGTCTGAGTGCTACAGCACTAGAAGCCATATAAGTCACTGAGGGGATTCTTAAACGTTGAGTCTCTGACGTTCAATACTGGCTTAGTTCCAATACCGAGCACGGGATCTATATTCCCGGCACCAAAAATTACTTAACCCGTTCATTCCCATTGTACCCATACGAGTACACCTCTTCAAATATCGGAAACTGCATTTTAAATATCGAAAACATATATTGTTGCTACCAAAATTGCATAAACTGCTTTGAACTCAAGTGAATTATCAGTTTCATACTTTAAATGCCAATTTACCCCTTGTGAGAACCCAAATTTTTAGAAATTGAAAACAATTATTTGTTTTACTCTTTAGCTAACATGACTCGGACTTTTTTTCCTAGGTCAACCAACAGTCGGCAATCGATTCCACGGTCAGGGAACTTGTGTATATTTCCCCAAAGTGAGTCTGGGAAGCATCTCTGTTAACCCGATTACGAAAAGTAATTTAATACGACTTGCCAAAAAGATTTTTGGTATAACTCTTTTAAATCGAACAATGGTGCCGGTGCATAGCAGGAAAGGTTAAACAATTTATCTCATAGCCCAGGAAAATGCGTAAAAACTTGTTTCATTTGAAATATACACATGCAATTTCACTGTAGGTATGTATTTGACATTTTCAAGTTTTCAAAATTTAATGCCACTACGCCATTCATGCTGACTGAAAAGATAATATTTTGTGAAAAGGATCCCTTCAATGTGAGTTACATTGTGTCAGAGTCATTGCCAACGAAATGATTTATGACATTTTGTCCTATCGACAACTGACACTCGCTCATATAAAATATATGCATATGAATGGGTATGTGGGTTTCTATAGCTTGCATGAACCAATGGTCGGTGAATTATGGTTGATTGACAGGCAAACACATTGTCAGACGCAGGGTTGGTTTTGTAAAATGAAATTAACTGAAAGTGTGCAAGTGAGTGTCCACATTGTATGCTAAGGAATACATATTTCTCTACCTAAAATAAATTGAGGGAGAAAATTGAGCTCAATGGCAGATATCAACAATAAAGTTTTGCAATTAATAATAAAAGGAGCGAGAAGAATCAAACTGCTATTATAGCTATTAAGCCTCAAAATTATTTCCTTTAAATGCCAATGGGTTAAATTAAATGGAAAATTCACTTTGAAACTCTTTCTATAGCTAAACTTCTAAAGGCATAGAGAAATATTTAGAGCCTTACATTATTGTCTAGCTTAAAAAATGAATAAACTTTTGCGGTCGCTAAAGGGTTAACAAATTCTGGGTTAAAAAATTTCAATAGGTCGTCAATTCGGTTCGTGCTGTTTTGAAAAAAATTTCCTTATTTTGGCTCCAAAGACATGGCTTCCTTAAACTAAGTAAAATATTCCTTAATATAAAGCCTTTTTTCTTGAATTTAAAGAGTTTTATCCTGAAATTGAGCCAAATTAGAGAAATTTTTCCTTGAAATAAGAAACCTCTTTTTTAAGTGTAATTAAAACGTGTTTGGCCTGCAGAGGGTTAAAATATGCAGAAAAATAAACGTAAGCTTTCTTTTTCATGACAATTCTGGTTGAAATCATACTAGTCCAGGTTCAATGATTTTTGGACTAGTATGGGACTATTATATTTCATACTAGTTTTTTGGACCAGTATGGGGACTAGTAACTTTTATGGTCCAGGTTGAACTAGTATGAGACTGGTATTTTACAACTAGTATAATTCTAGAATATCATGACTTGTAGATGACTGGCATGTTGCATGTTCGACATCACGTAAAAAATACCAGTTGCTTATATGGATAAAGACAAAACACGGACTAGTTGGGCCCGGTGCACCAACTAGTTGTAAATTAGTTTTCAACTAGTTGTTTTCGCTGCAGGGATGTCCTCGAAATTAAAAAAAAAATTAAAAAAAAAAAAAACACCCAGGTGATGTTGGCCGTCAAACATCTTTCGCCACTCGGTTCTTTGTTGAGCCAACTGGCGCCAATTGAAGATACCTCGCATTAGCAGATCTACCTCTACCTGGCCCTTCCATCGGAGCGGTGGTCTCTCTCTTCCTCTGCTATCCCCGGGGCATGGGTGCCGATAATAATACCTTCTGTGCCGGAGTTTCTGCGTTCATTCGCACAAACGCACAATTCGCTCAACTAAGTCGATGTCTGCGTAAAGCTCATACAGCCCATCATTATATCTTCTTCGATACCCGCGGTCGCTAACTTTTAGGGGTCCATAAATTCTTCGAAGAATTTTTCTCTCGAATACTCCCAAAGATGCTGTCAGTATCCGGCCAATTATTTCTAGCCAAAACTCCTCCACATTAACGAATATCCTTTTGACAATCAACTAAAGAAATATGATTTTACAAATTTCGAAATGAAACAGTTAATGCAAATTAAAAGTGTGCAAAAAAAAAGAAAAAAAAGCGCAATAAAAATGCTAAATAATAAACGTCTCTGCTATATCTCTTGACGTCGGCATATCTACTTTATTTACTTTCAAGCTCAACCATCCGCATGAGTCCCGCGAACTGAGCAGCACCAAAACAAAATTGCGCGCTGTCATTTGGTTGAAATGAATGAAATGCTAAGGAATATTCATGAGGAGATTAAAATTATTTTCTCTGCTGTCATTTTCATTTCCATTTTTACGCGGATGTTGTTTAATTTTGTTGAGTATTTGATGTTATTGCTAAAAGTAGAAGTAATTGTTGTTGTTAATTTTTTTTTTTTTTGTTGGTGGCACAAAACTTTTTGCAACTTTTTATTCGCTTTCATTTCTCTCTAACTGCCAAAACTCCGTTAGATGTTGAGTAAAAGTATCACTTGCCACGCCCATCACCTCCACTTCACCATCCAGCAGGCAAGCTATACGCATATCACTGTCTCTACTCTACCGGCTTGGAAATTATGATTTTTTGCTGCCAAAAGGGATTAAAATTTCGCGCTCAATGTTTACTCGTTGCTTGGAAAGCTTCTCGTTATTCGTTGGTAGGTACGCATTCGTTTTCTTCTCATCCTTTTGCTATTTATGATGACTGCGTTGAACTGTTCAGCATTCTAGCGCACCCAACCCCTGTCATAAATATGAATCATTGTTGCTGTTTTATGTTTTAGTTGTTTTTTTGCAGTTCGAAGTACATGATTACAGTCCCTTGAAGCTGGAATGGGACAATGCTAATTTTTACCATGGTAATGGTATGGTAATGGTATGGTAATGGTATGGTAATGGTATGGTAATGGTATGGTAATGGTATGGTAATGGTATGGTAATGGTATGGTAATGGTATGGTAATGGTATGGTAATGGTATGGTAATGGTATGGTAATGGTATGGTAATGGTATGGTAATGGTATGGTAATGGTATGGTAATGGTATGGTAATGGTATGGTAATGGTATGGTAATGGTATGGTAATGGTATGGTAATGGTATGGTAATGGTATGGTAATGGTATGGTAATGGTATGGTAATGGTATGGTAATGGTATGGTAATGGTATGGTAATGGTATGGTAATGGTATGGTAATGGTATGGTAATGGTATGGTAATGGTATGGTAATGGTATGGTAATGGTATGGTAATGGTATGGTAATGGTATGGTAATGGTATGGTAATGGTATGGTAATGGTATGGTAATGGTATGGTAATGGTATGGTAATGGTATGGTAATGGTATGGTAATGGTATGGTAATGGTATGGTAATGGTATGGTAATGGTATGGTAATGGTATGGTAATGGTATGGTAATGGTATGGTAATGGTATGGTAATGGTATGGTAATGGTATGGTAATGGTATGGTAATGGTATGGTAATGGTATGGTAATGGTATGGTAATGGTATGGTAATGGTATGGTAATGGTATGGTAATGGTATGGTAATGGTATGGTAATGGTATGGTAATGGTATGGCAATGGTATGGTAATGGTATGGTAATGGTATGGTAATGGTATGGTAATGGTATGGTAATGGTATGGTAATGGTATGGTAATGGTATGGTAATGGTATGGTAATGGTATGGTAATGGTATGGTAATGGTATGGTAATGGTATGGTAATGGTATGGTAATGGTATGGTAATGGTATGGTAATGGTATGGTAATGGTATGGTAATGGTATGGTAATGGTATGGTAATGGTATGGTAATGGTATGGTAATGGTATGGTAATGGTATGGTAATGGTATGGTAATGGTATGGTAATGGTATGGTAATGGTATGGTAATGGTATGGTAATGGTATGGTAATGGTATGGTAATGGTATGGTAATGGTATGGTAATGGTATGGTAATGGTATGGTAATGGTATGGTAATGGTATGGTAATGGTATGGTAATGGTATGGTAATGGTATGGTAATGGTATGGTAGTGGTATGGTAATGACAGGGTAATGTTTCATATTTTTCTTTTTCTATGCCATTTAGCTCGTGAGTAACTGTTGGTATCTATACCCTGATTGTTTTTGTTGTTGACGTTTGCATTTAAATATTTGTCTACAAAAATTATTATGAAAATGCGTAAAGGGATTTAATAAATTACTATAACTGCTTCGTAACTTGTATTTCTTTTCATTTGAACGTTTTTATACCCTTCCTCGCGCCCTTGTCCTTCCTCATCCCGGCACTGTGACATACAACTCAACGTTGCTAACGCTTCAGCCACTTTGCAGCCAGTCATAATTTCTGTTGTTTGTTCTAACATTTTTTTGTTTTTGTTTTGTTTGCCACTTTTTCCTTAACGCTTCGTCTTTTTACCGTGCTTCAAGTGGGCGCCAACTGAACGGCTGATGGAAATGCTTGCGTTGGGTGGAGGTCGGTCGGTTTTTCATTTTGGTACTTTTGTTAAGACTACTGTTTTGTAAATTATTTGTTTTTGTTGTTTGTTGTTATTATTTTTGCTATGTGGAATTATGTTTTATCCTGAATTATGGATTTTGTTTCGTTGTTTTCTGTCAAATTCATAATTCGTCCTTACCCCGAACAAATGTTTTTGACACCCACATTTGCATGTTGTTGTGTTTAGCATATTGTTGATTTGTGTGTTGTTGTTTTTGTTGCGCTTGTGTTTTTCTACTTTAGAGACTAATAATACCGACTCCGACTCCGAATTCGAAATTTTTGCTTCTCAACCCTCCACCTCCCACACATATTTAGCTGCATCTCATGGCCCATTAATGAGAATTAGTACTCGATGTATGTAGGTGTAGAAATTGAGATACACATACATAACACATTCACACATACATCTAAGTGTCCTTGTACCGCTCGTGAACTCGTGTGCTCCGTTCTGTACTTGCTCTTGTTCCTTGTTCTTGTTCTTTTAGTTGTGTAAATTTTCAAAAACTTTTTCTAATAATTTTTACTTAATGTTTAGAATTATTTGTGCACAAATTAGAAGTTATGAACAATGAATGAAATGAATCAGTATAAGCGTGTTTTTTTTCGTTTTGTGTCACATAAGCTTTGGCTTTTGCCTTTGGCGTTTGGTATATCTGGCTCATTATACTAAATGAACTGCCGTTTCGGGATTTACGAGTGTTGAACTGGATTCGATTTGTTTAAGGTTTTATACTTCATAGATGAATCATTGTAGTTCCCGGTAGGGCAATTAGTTGAAGTTATAGAGTATGTGATATGGGAAAGAGATGCAACAACGTGTGTTTACTGGGTTCTTATCACAGTAATCGGCAAATTTATTATCGTTCTATTTATAGATCGAGTATAATCTCTGTTGCCGATACATCATCAAATTTATCGTTCTAGGGCCTCCCCCTTCCCCTGTTGCCGAATTCTGCTTCTTTGCCCATCGCATAACATGACCCAGCCAGCGAAGCCTTTGGGCTTTAATTCGCTGGACAATGGTCAGATCTGCGTAAGGCTCGTACAGCTCATCGTTAAATATCCTGCGATACTCACCATTAGCATCACGGGAAGGATAATAAATCTTCCGGAGAACTTTTCTCTCAAATACTTCAAGGGACATCTCATCTTCTCTTGACAATGTCAATGGTTCCGAGCCGTACATCAGGAGAGGTATTATGAGAGACTTATAGACCGTGATCTTTGCGCACTTTGCCTCTGTCTCTGAACTTAGTTGAGTCGGAAGTAGATGGACGAAGCGAAAGAAATACTTGATTTCATCGATGCGAGCTGGCAGACATGCTTTTTTCGGAAGCTACAGATTTGAAATCGTCAGGAATTTTGTCTCGTTAGGTACCAAGGGTATTTCAAATTTTACGTTGAAGGACGCTCTTGCCCAGAAGGTAGCCATACCCGACTTTCTAGAGAAAAGTGAGGCGCACAATAAGTTGGGAAAGAGCCATTGGAGGGCAACGACCAATGATGACTTTCTAGTTCGCCTAAAAATCAGAAAGGAATAAAAAACTCAGCTTTTGAAAAAAAAATAAATTAAAAAAAATGGCCGTGGGCGAGGCACTCATATTAGACGAAAGTTCTTACCATCTCTTGTATATTATAAATATCTTATTTTCACTCGTAGATATCAATGGCCTTAGAAATTTCTCTGTCCCTTAAGGCTGATTTACACGGGTCGATTTTCCAGTCGATTTCCTAGTCGATTTTTCATGCAACCTTCAAATACAAGGAGTGAACCGATCGAATTGCTATTTACACAGTGGTACGACAAAAAATCGGACAGAAAATCGACCTTTTTAATCAGCTTTTACGTGATTTGATAGAACGTTGGAGCTATATATTTCGCTATTTAAGTAGGGCAAAAGTATATTACCTTACACACATTTAACGAAAACATACTGCATATTTTCTCTGCTAAATCATCCATTTTTGACGGCTTGATAAAATGAAGGAACTCAAATCAAGCACTAGCCTACACACATAAACCCCACCCACCATCTCGACGCATTCACGTTTGATGATAATGTTCACCCCAATGAAACAATCTTGCTCACATTGCTTTCCTTTTAGGTTACGCACGCATCATCTTCAACAATTTCTAGCACAACCTTGTAAGTTTGAGCAGGGGTGTCGTTCAAGGGTTAAGCAAAAGTTTTAGTATATTCATAATCCAAATAGTGTCATCTGATTTTCAAAGTATTATTTGACTCCAAAGTCAGTATTCACCAGACGAGCCGCTCTACAGTAGTCCGGTTTATGATGGGAAGCCTCAAAACTATGAACTCCTCACGTCAACGCTACCATGACATGAACCTCAGGAAAAGGGCTGAACTCGGAGGACCACACATTAAAGAAAGGATTTTGAGTTTGAGTTCAATAAAGGTATTTTTGTATGAAGTAAAGATGGAAGCTTTTTAGTAGAGACCAGGCTAGCTTGGGGTCAGCGACCCCACATGCCTACTTCTAAGTACGTCTATATGTATTTGTAAAAAAAAGTCCGTGTACCTTTATATAACAAGAAAATGTGTACAATATTCTCAACCTGTCACCTCAAAAAAGACGAGCTAGAAGTATAAGGGGCACACGCTTAATGCCAAGACTGAACTCTCGTCTCACCTTATTATCGCTAACAGCGTAGTGTTACGTTACACCATACAACGCTATACTACTAAATAAGGATTATGTTTTTGATTGAAGGTAGCTCTGAGAGAAAGCCTGTCTACCTACGTAAATAGTATACACTAGATATTTTGGTGTAAACTGTATGTATGAGCTAACAAAATCAGTAAATATAAATTTGTATTATCCATAAATATGCACTTGGATTGCGAGACTTGGGTTGATATCAGTGTGCGTGTATGATTTGCGCAAGTCCTTTGCGTGAAATATGTTTTTCAAGTAATTTTTTTTTTTTTGCCTGACACATTCTCGTTTTGTATACCCATTTGCGGAGATAATTGAGCGGGCCCACTGCAGCCCTAAGACGGATATGATGTAAGTTTGTGTTTCTTAGGACACCTTAAGCAGGTAGATACTCCCGCTATGGAACAATGAAACATGTGAAATTCCAGAGTGTCCACAGGTATCAGCTTGAGATCGTGATGTGATGGTCATTGAACGAGAGGGTTTGGGTGTCGAACCGAGCTTGGCAGTAATTATCAACAGAGTTATTTGTGACACTCCCCGAAGGTTTTGGGGAGTGATGCCAAAATTGCCAGTCCTTGGCCGGATACGAACCCGGTACGCTGCGGTACTGCCTTGCGTTACTGTCCGACTGTCGTGGTAGCGATTTGGTATGACCGGTGAAACCTTCTAGGTGATGTCATCCCTCCATTCGTAAGGAAGGAGAAGATGTGTGATGAGAGATGAGAGGCATCATATCCGTAGATCAACCATCGAGTTAGCACGTCATTACCTATGTGGATATAGTCGCTTCTTACGACCGGTATGCCTACCTTGGACATATTATAAACCCCTAACCCGAAGGGGAAGTGTCAGAATTGTCATGGTTGAGTGGGTACAAGCTGGGGCACGCCACAAGAAGATGTTCTTTCTCCCCTTTTTTTGGGTTATAGTCATCAACGAGTTGCTTCAGGACCTCAAATGCTGAGGTTGCCAAGCTGTAGCCCATGTTAACGACATGGCAATCCTGGTTTTAGGAGAGAGTTTCCAACTACCGTGAGATATTTTCTGCAAGGGTACATTGGTATTATGCTGAGGTGGTGCAAATCTAGCAGACTTTTTGTCAACCCGAGTAAATCTGAGTTGGTTTTTTTCAGCATAATATATAAGGTCGACGAAACTAGGAGGGTTTTCTGTCAGGAGCTCGGAATTAGCTCGAAAATTGGTATAACGGACCATTGTAACGTTTTCTCTCAGCTGTCATGTCAGCAGCTCAACTGAGCTATAATGAAATTTACTGTATTGGAAGTCCACCAGTCTCGTTAGAACTATTGTGTAGGGTCGGCATGGCTCTTTTGGGTATGGAGACTTTGGAGATTATCTGTATGATTCCTGTTGAGCCACTTGGAGTCTTTGGAGCCACGAATTCACCAGTGTCTATATTGTTCATGTAGCAATGCCAAAGAGTAGGACGTCTCGTTGACAGTGTCATACAGTAATTCACTGGCGCCATAGGAACACTCAACCCCGCACCATGCTTTCAGGGGACTTCCCAATAATATAAGACATTCCCGGTAAATGCCATACGGATCTCTTGGCCAGAGGGGGTACTTCTAAACGGACATGACTGTTTTCAGGGCACTGGGAATTCTTCTTCTGCAACCTGCAGTCTACTTCTGGGCAGGTGGGCTCCCTATCAGTTAATCAAAGCGCTGGGCTGACACCACCACTTGTCAGGTGTCGAGATCTCTCTGGCCTGTTGTCGACAACAGACGACAGACGATCATCGGAATTACTAGGGTTCTCCAAAGCACATCTCTCCATGATGATTGGGGTGTTGACGGCATACTGCTCGATGGGGGTTCACGCGGTAGAGTGGGAATGGAGGATGAGGACCTAGAATCGTCAAATCACTTTCCCAATCAGAGAGTTCCCCTCTGAGGCTGGAAGCTACCCCACAACAGGGTATATTGTGACGGTTCCTAAGCGTCCTTACACTTGTCAAACGAGCTTAGCTTTGCAAATCTTGTTTGTTTCTTTAACTTGTTGTATTTTATTTTGTTATATTTTACCAGTGTTGTCCTTATGCGCAGTAGCGGCAACCCTCAAACGTTTCATAGTAAAATAACAAATGTCAAGAGTTCATCTATGTGTGGGTGTGTTTGCGTATATATATTTTTTGCACACATAAAACAATCTCGTTATGTTGTAGCATTAGATATTATATGCTAAAGAATTTTGCTTTCGTTCTCGTCACTCGCAGCGCCATAAATCACTCAGTCGCCTGGCATATTCCACCACTTCCTGCTTGTGTAGTTAGAGCTCCTCAGCCATTGTCGGTGCGTCGACTCGGGTAAAGGTCCGTCAGCGTAACGCATACCTTCTCCTGTGGGGGTTTGTTTGGGTTCGCAGGTTTTAGTTAGCAAACGAGAAGGCAGGCTATTATCGTGCCAAGCAACCGTTGTGCGTCCCTCAAAACGGTTTACGGGAGCAAAGTACGTTGCCTTATTGTGTATTTTTTTTTTCGTTTCTTTTTGGTTTGTTTTGTTTTATTTTGTTCCTTGTTTTTCTTTTTTTCTACTACGGTTATGTATTGGTATTCGTTCCGCTGTGACATTTTGGAGTGACAGACAAGACGTGTCCTTCGTCCTGGTTTATTTTGTTTTCTAATTTTTTTTTTGTTTTCTAATTTTATATATTTACTTTAGCTGCTTTCTTAGACAAGCCGCATCAGTGTAAATATATGTGACAGCGTCAGTTCGCAAAGTTTATCTTTCTTAATGGCTTTAGTGTGGGTGACACTTTGCTTAAATACTCGGTCGTTTCGAAAAATTAGAGTGGCTCTTGCCACTTGGAAGGACTGACATGACAGCTAAAAAGACGAAGATGAATTAAGATACAATATGGAAATGACAAAAGTAAATTAAACATTGGAACAAGCGAAAATGTTAGTTAGATGGCAGACGTTGTTTCTTATTTTCTTTGAGCTTCTAAGAGGTTCTTGGATCTTTAATCTGAGCCAAGATTGAAGTTGGAGATGGAACATCCGGCCAGCACACGAGTCAAGCTTCTTATCAACCAGGGATGTATTAAAGAGACTTCGATCTTTTTTTTTTTGTAGTTAACTTCTTAGGTGGCGATGCAGTGTTTCTATAGCGAAAGAAATTATATAGGGAAATAAAAAAGGACGGAAATACGCAACGGAAATGAAAAAAAAACAGCTGGAAATGAAAATTTTAGATTTTTCTGAAATTTGGCACACAGATAGTAAGACATTCTGTGCGGGTGTTGCCACTTCGGGCGTTTGACAGGGTTGCCACCTATTTAATTTTATTTCAAATTGAGCAAGATATGCTGGTATGGATATCAAATAAAGGTATTTTTGGCAATATACCAACGAAAATGTTATTAGCCAGGGTTGCCAACTAGAATTGATGATTTAGTTTTAAATGATCCCAAAATGATCCCGAAATGATCCCCAAATCTCCCCAAAATGATCCCAAATCACCCTAAAATGACTCCAAAATGAACCTAAAACACCCGAAAATTACCCTAAATTGACCCCAAAATAATCGCAAAATGACCCAAAAATGATTCCAAAATGATTCCAAATTGCCCCAAATTGATCACAAAATAGTCCCGAAATGACCCCAAAATTATTCCAAAATGATCCGAAATTTACCCCAAAAAGATCCCAAAATAACCCCAAATGGACCACAAAATAATCCCAAACTGACCCCAAAATTACCCAAAAATTAATTAAAAATGATCCCAAAATAATCCACAATGACCCCAAAAAGACGCCTAAATCACTCTAAAATGATCTCAAAATGACCTCAAAAAGACCCCAAAATGATCCACAAATCACCCAAAAATGACCTCAAATTTACCCCAAGATGATCCAAAAATAATCCCAAATTGACCCCAAAACGACTCAAAAATTATTCCAAAATGATCCCCAAATAGCCCTAAAATCATCCCAAAAAGTCCTGAAAAGGACCAAATGGTTAGTTGCTATCGCAGCGAAGAACTGAGCTCGATTTCTGAAACAAATAATTAAGTTTATAATAACTCGAAAATGCGCGCCAAGTCAGAGGTCTGCTGAAGTGATTTAACACAAAATAAGCTGAATAAATATAGAAAAGCAAACCAAAAAAAAGGCGCGCAAATTATTACTCTTCCACCCACACCCCTCGCTTTCACAAAATAATGTTGAAAGGACAATAAGGCCAACAAGGAAATGAAGTAATTAACGGGCTATGGAGGTGGCGGAGCTCTGGCTCGTTGGCGCTACGTTTGAAGCCAAGCACAGGCAATTACAAATGATTGAATGGTAATTTTAGTTGAAAAAGAGAGATGAACAAGTGCAAAAGATGGAGTGCACGGAGGAGAAACAAAAGCAGCTAGAAAGAGAGGTGGTAGTCCTCAAATGGGTGGCTGAACATTGTAAAGTAGCGAATTACTCGGACGAATGGGCCACCCACACACACAACCTTTGGTCTATGTTTGTATGTAATTGCTCAACTCAGTGCACCGCATAAATTCTCATTATTTATAGCATTTTCTCTTTTTGTGATATTTTATTTCGCGCTAAGAAGCACAACTTTACATACAAAAACCCCACTTGCTCACACTTTCTGGGCCTGTCCAACACATAACCCCATACTATTGACTCATGCAACTCAACCCAACCGCCAGTCATCTTTGTAGCTACCTATGTATGGCGCTGAGCTGAAATTGAAATGAGCATGAAAACTCGTTGAGTTAACTTAACAAAGAAAAAGCGTTGGTCCTTTGTGAAATTAATTGCCAAAATATTCGTAAATTCGAAAAACATAAAAAGGCAAAAAAAGTAGAAGAAAGAAATCAAAAACAAAGAACAAGCAAAGCAGCAACAACAATAACAGAAAACAGAAAAATTACGTATTAAAGGAGTCAACCTAACGATTTTAATTAATAAATTGACTGCGAAATTGAAAGGATTTTTGCTTGAAACGACGACGAATGCTACGACAGCGTTGAGAAATAATTACAAAAACAACAGTAAGAACAATTATTTATGCTGCGAATAACTTTGAGTGCTCAAAAGCAGTTCGAACATATTTTGGGTGTATTCATATAATTACATGGTGAGCCAGAGGTAACAGGTTGGGTGAATATTTTTGAGAACAAACTATTTTTTCACAAAGAAATTTCTAGTCAGAAATTGTTTCATTAAACCGCATGAATAATTTTTTACAGTCATGTCTAGAGACCGTTTGCAGTTCAACTAGCTCATCCCGTGCGGCATTGAAAAGCATAAGCATACGATGACATCATGGTAGTCCGCTGGGTTGAGCGTTCAAGATACCTGAAGTCAATGTAAGAACTCAGAAACATATTTTCTTTAATTTGAAATAAAAAGATTTGCTCTATAAATATATCGTCGCTCGCTTTCCAGAGCCATGAATGTGAAAATTTTCCAGATTTGAGTAAATATTTTCACGAGATTAACCTGTCGTTCCTCTACGATTCACGAAAATCCTGGCTCTCCTAAGTACAAGGAACCTCCGGAAATTTGCAATGCCATTTTCATGAATGTGCAGTTCAATCTCTGAAAATTGTGCCAGAAAAACAAATGTGCTACTCATTCATGTTTCTGGCACACCAAAATGTCTAAAAATTGATTTCAAAGTTTTTAAAAATTTCCTTGTGCCAGAAGCATGTGTTGCATTCGACAACAGACACCATGGCGTATACGTAACTATTTTGCTGCACATTCGTGTTTCTGGCACAACGCAAATTTTAAAATTTGCAGAAATTTGGGTAAAATGGGAACAGAAGGATATACATATGTATATATCATAGGCAGGGTTGCCACTTTGGAATTTTTTTTCTACCAAAACCTTCACTGAAAACCTACAAAATGGCCTACCAATATTTTTTCACAGCATCAACATTTTTTTCTGAGTGTCCAGATGGTATAACCGGGTTTCATCAATCATGTTAAAAAATAACTCGAAGAGATATTGTGACATTATCTATGGGCCAGGGATCACTCAGATTTAAAAAGGTACAGTTTGGCTTCAAAGTAGGCCCATAATCATTTCAGTGAATAACATTGCAATAAAGGCTCTCCGCACTATTCGAAGGAGCATTGCCAAGATTCTGGAAAATCAGTTTGCATCACTACTGATTCTAGCAAGCCAGACGGCGCACAAGTATTAACTTTATTAATTATTAAACTTCCTAAAATCCATTATATATGACAGGAAGTTTCAGATCAAAAGTGATCATACATCATTGATAAATCATGAAATTCCCTTATACTAGGATAACGAGAATATGGCTTGACCTTTAAAAGAAAGACACTGATGCTACTTGAACGAAGATAAAAACCTACCAAAATTCAAGTCGTCCTACCATCCTACCAATAGGAAAAAAAACCTACCAATTTTGGTAGGAAAAGCTCACATATCACATCCCTGATCATAAGCGAAGAATTCAAAGCTCTTTGAGATTCTAAGAACAAAAAAGGTTGGCCAATACAAACCAGACATCATATCTACCAAATAATATTGAAGATATAAAGTATGTCCCAGAACTTATAATGGATCCTGTATACATACTAACATATTTGTATCCATGTATTTTTATACATCGTTCTATAGTTAATAAGTACGTATATACATCTTGTTGATTTGTGAGTCCTTTGGGCGTCCTGTTTTTGTACTTCTCATTTTATATGCAAATGATTTATGCTCTCAATTAATGGACAGAGTTGTTGCCGCAACAATTGAGAAAAAGTGGATTAGTTGTTCGTTGGCGCATTATTTTATTGAGGTCATAATTTCCAATATGCTCTGTAGCTAATGCCATGACAATTGCAGGAGTGCAACGTGGTTGTGAGATTGGGGGACAGCAAAAGGGTAGGTAAAACAAAATTAACAAAATGTCTAAGTATAGAGGGTTTGATGGACAAGTTAATATTTCGTATAAGATCTAAATGTAGATATAAATATTCCTCCGTTCCTAATCATAAGCCGACCATTACTACATAAAGGCTAGAAAATCAAATTAGGCCCACCAAAAAAAACCTCCCAACTCTGTCATGTCTCTAGCTCTTTAGAGATTTCACGCACCGACAGAAGTCCAAGGAAATTAAAGAGCAGAATAGTAGAGCCGAAAAGGGCTCATTCAATAACTTTACCAAAAAAAAAAGCAAATTTTTCTATTAGGTATATCTTAAGGTATCTTACAAGAACCGCCGAAAATATTCGTTTCAAAAACTTTTTCATTATGGTAACTTATTAGAGTCTTGATTCAATCACCATTAACACTAACATCAATGTAAGCTTGGAAATCCAACGAAGAATAACTTTTGGTAACAAATACTACTTTGAGCAATTGAGAAATAAAGTTTCCGCTCTTGACGAACTCTATTCGAGAAAAACATTCTTCGAAAGATTTATGGACCGCTAAACATTCGCGACGTCGAGTACTGAAGAAGATGATAAGCTGTATGAGTTTAACGCAGACGTCGACATAGTTCAGCCAATTTAAACCCATCGGTTTCGCTAACAAGACCACGTTGTGCGAAGGAACGAAGGTGTTTCGGCCCAGAAGGTGTTCTTATCGGCACCAGCCGATGGAAGTAGAATAAAAGGAAGACCACCACTCCGATGTAAGGACCAGGTGAAGGCAGAACTGCGATTAAGCGATGGCTCCAATTGGCGACAGTTGGCTCAACAAAGAACTGACATCTTTCTCATCAGTTTCGGGGAAGTTTAACTATTGATGGCATGCTGGCGGTAAACATACAATTTTGCTCCAGTCTTCATCCCTTCAATTAATTGATGGAGCTATCCTTAGTTCAGGAAGAAATATTACACCACCCATCTAAATGGCGACCCAACAACAGAGTTGATCGATAGATGTCATCGCGGGCTAGAACCTCTTCATTCCTTCATATAACCAAACTGAGTCTATACTTCTAGAAAAATAGACTGAATTCCGGAAGAACGAAATAAATTTTTCTTCGCCATATAATGGCCATGAAGCTGGAACCGTCGATGTGTTGAGCAAGTACAAGGGGCCTTTGTGTAAATTTTCTTTCTAATCTAATCTTGGCTTGCGTTATCTATTGACGCTTAACCGCCTTGTTCAATCGTTCCTTTTAAGCGACCACTTACGCCACTTGGAAACACAAAGGGAGTCCAAGTCATCATCCACTTGTTGTGTCCATCTCAGTCGAAGTCTCCCCCTTCCTCTGCTGTCGAACTCGGGTGTCGATAGGAAAACCTTCGCACGAGAAGGACCATATATCTTCCGGAGAGCTTTTCTCTCAAATACTCCAAGGGCCATCTCATCTTCGCTTGACACTGTCCATGATTCCGAGCAGTACATCAGGATCAGCAGTACATCAGGACAGAAGGGTAATTCCGTGTTGCACTATCTCCTGTTCTCTGTAGGGGAGACGACTATAGGCGCCGGAGATGAAAGGTCCTTTCAGAAAGGAAGACTCTTCTTTTTGTAGATTCGTCAAGTCTAATCAGCATATCCAGGCACAGAGTTTTTAACAAACTTTTTTCAGAGGTAAGGGAGGTACTCTCTCTGAGTTCAGAGAGGAAATAGTATTGAGGGGCGGAGCTTCCTACAAACGACCTAGCAAAGACTAAGACCATTATAGAAACCGAACCCACTTTGCAAACATTTTCTAACTGGTGTAACGTCTTGTTTAATCAACATATCCAGGCGCAGAGCTTTATCAAACTTTTCTCAGAGGTAAGGGAGGTACTCTCTCTGAGTTCAGAGAGGAAATGGTATTGAAGGACGGAGTTTCCTACAAACGACCTAGCAAAGACTAAACCCGTCATAGAAGACCGAGCGCACTTTGCGAACATTTTCTGACTGGTGTACGGTTTTGAACGAAAATTAAACGATTTTCTTCTTCTTCTTCGCGGTATCTACGAGTATAAAGGCGATACTAATCAAATTTTCACAAAACTTTGAATATCAAGTACAAAAACAACAGCAACCGACACTTGAGTTGTAGGCAAAATTACTTTTATATACGCAAAACTTTGTAATTGCAATTCTCTTGACAAGCTGACAAAGACGAAACGGCGTTTGAAGCACGTCTGACAGACGTAGCCAATACGTGGAATAGGAAGATAGTAAGAGGAGGGCATGTCGAAGAACAAGATAAAGAAATATAAACCACCCTCTTCGAGAAAAGAAATGACAATGACCCAGCAAGGTAGACAACAACTCCCAAAGGATAACTAAAGCACGTCAAGGAAATGAGACACAGCCGTGAATATTTGTGTCGATTTCGTACATCTTTGATTTTTTGTGTATTCATTGCACAACAAATAAAAGTGTAATTGTGAAAGTGAAGATAGTAGAGGAGGAAGGCAAACAAGGCACGAAACTAATGAGGGATGGGTAAAACAATTGGCGCTTGATGAAACAAGTAGAAAGTGCAAAATTACACAAAAAGACAATAAGAAGCACAAAAAGTGTAATAAATAAAAATAATGGTCGACCAATGGATTGCCGTGGGAAGGGGGGTAGGTCTCTGACGGATGAATTGTGCTGTGAGCAGGTTGGCCTGTGGGGTGGTTGGGCGCATCTCCAATGTTGAAAGAGCTGCTAGCGCCAGCTGTGTTGCGAGGTTGACTGGCTCCCCCCAAGATAGCTAGGAATTAGTTGGGTCAGCGTGTGCGCAATTAAAAAATATTCAAACTGACAAAGCGAACGAAAGGGCAGATTTTAGTAGGAGAAACGCTTGATGGCTTGAGTTGAGTTGCCTACAGCGACTTTTACATTGAAGTGACAAGGAGAGTGGTTAAAAACTTGGAACTTGGATGGACAAGTCGAGAAAGTTGTATAATTGAAAGGCGATTAAAGTCAGTAAAACTAAGAAAAGTGAATAACCTGCTGGAAATTCGACTAGCTCAGAAGTTGAGTAGAGCTAATAATTTAAGGGTGATACTATTTCTGCATGCTTTCGACGATTTGCCTCTTAATGCAAGCAATCCTTTCGTTCTGATTACTTTCTTTTGTACCGGCTACTTTCCCTGTACCAGTTACTTTCTCTCTATCGGCTACTTTCTCCCTATCGGCTACCGGTTTATTTTTTAGTACCGATTACCTGCTTTTTGTTATAGGTTACTTTTATCGTTCTGGTTTCTTTTAGTTACAGGTTACTCCTATCGTACGGGTTACTTTTTGGTTTAGCTTAGTTTTATTGTACCGGTTACTTTTTGTTATAGCTTACTTTTATTGTACCGGTTACTTTTTGTTATAGGTTACTTTTATTCTAACGTTTACTTCTTGTTATAGGCTACTTTTACCGTACAGTTTCCTTTTCTTATAGGTTACTTTTATCGTGCTGCTTACTTTTTGTTTTGGGGTACCTTTAGCGTACCGGTTACTTTTTGTTATAGATCACTTTTATTGTACCGGTTACTTTTCGTTATAGGTAACTTTTATTGTACTGGTTACTTTTTGTTATAGGTTACTTTTATTGTACCGGTTACTTTTTATTATAGGTTACTCTTATAGTACCGATTACTTTTTATTATAGGTTACTCTTATCGTACCGGTTACTTTTTATTATAGGTTACTCTTATCGTACCGGTTACTTTTTATTATAGGTTACTCTTATCGTACCGGTTACTTTTTATTATAGGTTACTCTTATCGTACCGGTTACTTTTTATTATAGGTTACTCTTATCGTACCGGTTACTTTTTGTTATAGGTTACTTTTATTGTACCGGTTACTTTTTATTATAGGTTACTTTTTGTTAGAGGTTACTTTTATTGTACCGGTTACTTTTTATTATAGGTTACTTTTATTGTACCGGTTACTTTTTATTATAGGTTACCCTTATCGTACCGGTTACTTTTCGTAACTCCGTATTTGTCCTTCTGGAAAAAAAATTGTTCGTATCCTGTCTCGCTCCGTCAGTCTACGGTTCGATTTTATATCAGCATTTACACCAAAGAGAATAAATGAGCATTTCGGCCCTTACCATTAGAAAATACGTTTAGTTTGGTAGCTTATTAGAAAAAGAAGTTAGGCATCATTAATTGCATTAAAATTTTCAAAACATAAATAGCATAACGTCATTTGAGTGCCGTATTTTGTTTTTTAATCTGGGCAATCTGCCATGAAATATATTCCAACAACATTTTTTACTTTACGCGCACATAGCCAAGAGCAAAAAAAAACTATATACTTTATACATTCATCTGTACCTTTGTATGTATGTATGTAAATATATACAGAAATAAGTATTCATATTTAAAACAGCACCATTAGATGTTTAACTCACGTCGCACTCAGTCAGCAATGAGCCAACAACGCCACCACCCACTCCACACCCTAAACCCGCCAACAAAACGTTGAGCCTTCGAGACAACCCCCATTGACTGGCATAAATCTGTCACTTTTAATGGTCTTGGCTGGCATATAATTTTATTTATTTTATCCTCGCATACAAAATACACAGTTTGTGTTGTGTGAGTGTGTGTGTGTGTGAACAACCTGCAAGTTTTACATTTTATCTTCTGCCCACTGGCATTGCACCACCGCCAACAAAATTATGGTTTCTATCACCCCATCACCAAACAACACAAAATAAGCCAGCCACCTCAGCAAGCCCGTACAAAGATACCCAAATACACACTATGAAACGGACGGGGTATCGAGCCTTCGTTGCGCGCATCTCTGAAGACTCACAAATTTCATAAAGTGGCAATTCAATCAATCAATTCCGACATTTGCAAACGCTATGCTGCTGTCTTGGTCTCAGTTACGCTGGGACGGTTGGTTTTGTCGAAGGGGTGTTAGTGTGGCCGTGGTTGCCAGAGTATTGCAAAACTAACCCTCTGCGTGTTTTGAAAAGTCGATTTGTGGCCGCCATTATTATACATTTATTTAGCTATTGTTATGTTTTGTAGCAAAATGTAGAGGATGTTGTTGTTGGTGGTGGTGGTGGAGGGTGCTGGAATGAGGTTGTGACGAGTGTTGAATTGCAACAAAATTTTATGCGACTCTAAAACATTTAGCGTTATGGGCACGTACCTAGATCATAAACTATGGAAAGTTTTTTTTTTACTGTTTTCTTTCAATAACTTTGCTTTTTCCTAATTTGCACTGCAACACGATTTTTTTGCATCGACAAGTTTGAACAGATGGCAACTCATTTCTCAATGCGGCTCAGCTGTTACCCTAGAAGGTATTTGTGCGATATGGACATGAATTTGCTCCAAGTTCCATGTAGGAACCCATTTCCGAGATATCGACCAAAATGTGGAACAGGTGAGACCCTAGAAAGTGTATGGAGAATGTGGGTGCCAAAAGAAAGGTGTAGATGATGGTTTTAACAGCGTGTGGTTCTTAGTTCCCTATGCACGAACCCGGTTTCGAGATATTTGTGTAATTTTTACTACATTTTTTTGTGAAATTTTGACTACATTTTTTTTTTGAAATTTTTACTACATTTTTTTTTTGTCATTTTTAGTACATTTTTTGTGTGTTATCTCTACTAATTTTTCGTGTAAATTTTAGCGAAACTTTTTGTTTAATTTTAACTACATTTTTGTGTAGTTTTCATCTTATTTTTTGTGCAATTTTTACTACATATTTTGTTTAGTTTTTACTACATTTTTTCTTCATTTTTTGTGTAGTTCTTACTTCTTTTTTGTTTTTGTGTAGTGTGTAGTTTTACTACTTTTTTGTGTAACTTTAACATTTGTGTAATTTTTACCACATTTCTGTTATTGTTACACATTTTTTTTTGTGTAATTTTTACTAAATTATTTATGTAGTAATACTTTTTTGTGTAGTTTTAAAGTAATTTCTGTTTAATTTCTCCTACATTTTTTGTGTAATTTTTACTACATTTTTTGTGTAGTTTTTTTAATATTTCTTTGTGTAATTTTTATCTCATTTTTTGTGGAATTTTTACCATATTTCTGTGTTATTTTTACTACATTTTTTGTGAAATTTTCAATTCTTTTTTGTATAATTTTCAACTGATTTTCTGTGTAACTTTTACTATATTTATTGTGTAGTTTTTACTACTTTTTTGTGTGATTTTTACTTTATTTTTTGTGTAGTGTGTAGGTTTTACTACTTTTTTGTGTAATTTTAACGTAATTTTTGTGTAGTTTTTACTACTTTTTTTGTGTAACTTTAACGTAATTTTTGTGTAATTTTTACCACATTTCTGTGTAATGGTTACCAAATTTTTGTGTAACTTTTACTACATTTTTGTGTAACTTTAAAGTCACTTCTTTGTAATTTTTCCTACATTTTTTGTGTAATTTTTACTACATTTTTTGTGTAGTTTTTTTAATATTTCTTCGTGTAATTTTTATCTAATTTTTTGTGGAATTTTTACCATATTTCTGTGTTATTTTTACTACATTTTTGTGAAATTTTCAATTCTTTTTTGTATAATTTTCAACTCCTTTTCTGTGTAACTTTTACTATATTTATTGTGTAGTTTTTACTACTTTTTTGTGTAATTTTAACGTAATTTTTGTGTAGTTTTTACTACTTTTTTTGTGTAACTTTAACGTAATTTTTTGTAATTTTTACCACATTTCTGTGTAATGGTTACCAAATTTTTGTGTAATTTTTACTACATTTTTGTGTAACTTTAAAGTCACTTCTTTGTAATTTTTCCTACATTTTTTGTGTAATTTTTACAACATTCTTTGAGTAGTTTTCTTTAATATTTCTTTGGGTAATTTTTATCTCATTTTTTGTGTAATTTTTACCACATTTCTGTGTAATTTTTACTTCATTTTTTGTCTAATTTTTACCACATTTATGTGTAATTTTTGCTATATTTTTTGTAAAATTTTCACTACGTCTTTTTTTTTGTGTTATTTGAACTATATTTTTTGTGTAATTTTTAACTCCATTTTTGTGTAGTTTTTACTATATTTTTTGTGTAGTTTTTACTACTTTTTTGTGTGATTTTTACTTTATTTTGTGTGTGTGTATGTAGTTTTTACTACTTTTTTGTGTAACTTTAACGCCATTTTTGTGTAGTTTTTATTACTTTTTTTTGTGTGTAACTTTAAAGTCATTTCTGTGTAATTTTTCCTACATTTTTGTGTAATTTTTACTACATTTTATGTGTAATTTTTTCTACATTTTTTGTGTAATTTGTACTACTTTTTTGTGTAGTTTTTACTACTTTTTTGTGTAACTTTAAGGTCATTTCTGTGTAATTTTTACTACATTTTCTGCGTAATGTTTCTACATTTTTTATGTAATTTTTACTACTTTTTTGTGCAATTTTTACTACATTTTTTGTGTATTAAAATACATTTGTTGTATAATTTTAATTTATTTTTTGTTCAATTTTTACCTGATTTTTTGTGTAAGTAAAAAAAAAATTAAAACTTTCGGATTTTCAATTCAAAAAACAAGTTTTCTCAAAAACGGTAGTAACGAGGTTATATCAGAAATGGGACGATATGTATGTATGTACGTAAATGCATCTGATTGTTGCCCACAACTCCACCAAACACGTACTGCGCAGAAGTGTGAGCAGGAGAAACACCAGAAAGCAGATGAGCTCAAACAATAACAAAATTTGAATGCAAACAATGGAGGCTGAGTGAACAGCCATTGCAAACGGAGTCGGACCATCCAGTTCGTTTGCTCACAGCGCTGTGCAGAGCGTTCGACCCAGACTTTTGACAGTTGATTGATTGACGAATGTGTTCACAACAGGGAGAGCGCAAAATGTACGATGAAGTGATGGCATCCAAAGCGTATACCAAAACGAGATAGACGAATTCAATAAGAAATCACGTAGTAAAGAAAGAGTTCAACAATAGTCAGCCATTGGTGACCAGTGCGTGGCTCGTTCTTTCGAATGGTGGCATGATTGATTTTTGAAATGTAACTGGTATGACATTAGGGTGGGGGATACAAGTTAATTTTGTATGGATATTAACTATTTTTCTAAACTTTTAAGTATCTAAAAAGCAAATAAGTATACTACAATGAAGGCGAAATCAGAGCCAAATTTTTGTAGAGAGTTATGCTTCGCTGTTAGAAAGAAAACTTCCAAAGTCCCCAACGATGGCATGTGTGCTAAAAAGTTATTCGGGATGAAAGGTCAACACTTTTTTGACTCTTCTCGAAACCGGTGTTTTTGAAGCAGGTGCCAAGTTTCACGTTTTTAGGGAAAATTAGTTAAAAGTCGATCGCAGGAATTTATTTAAAAGTAGATGGCACGATTCACAAATTTCAAAAGAGTTTTCGAAATATGTAGCTCGATCCATGCGCTACCTACCGGTACCGGGATTCTTTTTTGATGGGGAATTGCATTGTCGCCGGGTTCTGATAAATGTGTCAAGTTTCAAGTTTCTAGCTTACCGGGAACTTACTCCAAAATTGATCGCAAAATTCCCCCCGTGTTTCTTAGATTTTCAATAATATTGACCAGCGCGCCACCTATCGGAATTTTGATTTCTACAAATTGAAGAATCTCAATTTCAAACGAATTTTCGAAGTATCTCGATCCGTGCGCCACCTAGCATTCACATTACACTGCCACGGAGTTCTGAACTATCCCTGCAAAAATCGGTGGATCATGTGTTCCAATTTCGTGATATTGGAGTACTCCAATGGTAATCCTTTGTATACCTTATCGGACCACCTTCAGCTTTTTGAAAGCCGATCATTGTTCGTGCCTTATCGACGAAAATCCGACACTATCGCGCTGACAGTATATACTCCAAGGAGTAACAACATTGGAGTACATTGCAAAGTACTCTTACTGTAGGTACTCCATGGAGTAGCAGAAACAAAGCGAAGGTTGGAGTAGGTGGTACAGTCCTATGACATCGCAATGTTAATTGGAGCACAATTTTTATATGAAAAAGGATTACATTTGGAATACTCTGATGCTCCAATTAGAGTACTCTTTGGATAGGAAATAGAGTACTCTCGATTTTGGCAGGGATGTTCCAAGTATCTATCTCAACGGGAAGTTACCTAAAAAGACTTTGCAAGATTTCGCAAATTCGTATGAAAAGTATGGTACTTATTTTATCTCTATCAGGTGTTGATATTTTTGCATTTTCGACCTTTGTGCCACCCCAGAGCCCCCCAGAAAAAAATCATGGATGGATCCGCCTTTGTTAGGTACCTACTCCATTCTCTTAAAATGGAATGATATAACTTACAAATCGAGAGGGTAATGGAGGAGATATTAAAAGATTAGTTATCCTATTTTTTTATCTGGAAAACTGAAATTTTAAAATATCTCGAAAACTGTTCTACTTTTAAAACAACAGGTTACAATACTCGACAAATTTGCATCAACTTTAGTTACGGAGTAAAAGTGAAACAAAGTAAAATTTTCTCCTGATTCCGATTATCACATTTTTTTTCCTAAGGCAGATCTAGTTTCTGAGATATCGGTGAAAATGTGAAAAAAAACCCATTTTGCTAGACATTGGTTTATACAACTGCGTAAGAAGTTTGTATTTCTTGTTCTAACAGTTTAACCATTGGATTATATATCTAATTTACTAATTTCCATCACATGTTTTACTTTGGACGGCCAAAATCGGCTAGGCGGTTAAAGGCTTTTTTTGGTAAGTAAGTAACATAAGCATCTTAAGTAGTTTGGCCACTATGCCAAAAAACGTTCAAAGCAAAAACATTAAAAAAAAAACCAATTTTTTACAAAATTTCAGATTTAACCACCTTAAATTTAGAAAAAAAAACTAGGGACTCAAAAAAATTAGCTCTCCTACACCAAAAACAATTCATTTACGGTGTGCCCTTGACTTTATGAGCCCCGTTATATTGAAAGTCTTCAATCAAAAATTTCCTTTTTTCTCCCTACAAATTTTCCAAAATTTCCATATTCTCGACATTTTTCTATGTGGAATTTTCGGCTGATTCCGATTATGTAATAATTTGGCTTATAAGTAGAACAGATTTCGAGATATCTTGAAATTTCCGTTTTTGAGATAAAATAAAATAAAATCGAAGAAAATAAAACATAATAAAATGCATTAAAATAACATATAAAAAATAAATTAAAACAAAATAACATAGGGATAAATAAAATAAAATAAAAATAAATTAAAGTAAAATAAAAAAGGAAATGAAGTAAAATTAAATTAAATAAAAAAATTAAATAAAATAAAAAAAAAATAAAGAAAAATTAAATAATGGGAAGTTAAATAAAATAAAATAACATTAACATTAAATAAATTAACTAAAATCTAAATAAAATAAATAATAAAAAATATATAAAATAAAAAATAAAAAAAAAACAAAATAAAAATAATAAAATAAAAAAGAAATAAAAAAAATAAAATAAAAACAATAAAATAAAAAAGAAATAAAATTAAAAAAATAAATAAAATAAAAAAGAATAAAAAATAAACAAAATAAAATAAGATAAAATAAAATAAAAAATAACAAAAAATTGGATAAAATAAAATCAAATAAAATATAAGGAAATAAAATGAAATGGAGTAAAATAAAATAAAGCAAAATAAAGTAAAAAAAAATATGTAAATAAAATAATATAAAATGAAGTGAAATAAAATAAAATAAAACAACATAAAAAATAAATTAAAACAAAATAACGTAAGGAAAAATAAAATAAAATAAAAAAATGAAATAAAATAAAAAAAAATAAAGAAAAATTTAATAATGGGAAGTTAAATAAAATAAAATAACATTAACATTAAATAAATTAACTAAAATCTAAATAAAATAAATAATAAAAAAAATATAAAATAAAAAATAAAAATAAAATAAAATAAAAATAATAAAATAAAAAAGAAATAAAAAAATAAAATAAAAACAATAAAATAAAAAAGAAATAAAATTAAAAAAATAAATAAAATAAGACAAAATAAAATAAAAAATAACAAAAAATTGGATAAAATAAAATCAAATAAAATATAAGGAAATAAAATGAAATGAAGTAAAATAAAATAAAGTAAAAAAAATTATGTAAATAAAATAATATAAAATTAAGTGAAATAAAATAAAATAAAACAACATAAAAAATAATTAAAACAGAATAACGTAAGGAAAAATAAAATAAAATAAAAATAAATTATATTAAAATAAAAAAATTAAATGAAGTGAAATAAAATAAAATTAAAAACAAAATAAAATAAAATAACATAAAATAAAATAAATTAAAAGAAAAGAAAACAAAATAAAATAACATAAAATTAAATAAAATAAAACAAATATGAAATAAATTTCAATTTTATCCAAAAAAAACTCGAATCCCCCCTTGGAGAAGTGCTAGACACGCCACTGTGAGCTCCTAATTTTTTTATTTGCATAGTTCCTCAAAATTGAGTTTCAAATGGAATATCAAGTTAGTGAAAACTTTTTCAAATTTGTATTTTTTGTTCAGAGCTTTGGCATAAAATACGGTTAATGCCTAGTCAATAGCAATTATTCAAAGCAATTTGTTCACATTCATATTCCTTCTTCTAGGACCCTATGTTTGTATATAAGCAGTTACACTTAAAATTTACGAAAGTTCGAATGCTATTTCTATCGAAATACAAATTTAAAGAGAACTCGTCAAACAACCTTTGAATTCGAATTTCGAACAATTGCGCGCTCTTTTTCTCACCAACAAACGCTCTCACAAACACACAAAATATGAACAGCTGTTTTGTGGCGTGCCTCAAAGATTTGCGCGCTATTTCCTAAGAATAATTTTATGTAAATTTAAACTATTAAAAAAACTGATGCAAATTCAAAACAAATATAAATACATAAATATTTAACATCGTCACTTACCCGCTTTGAACAGCTGCAAAGTCTTGAAGGTAGTTTGTGCATGAATTGGCAACAACGACAGCCGGCAAAATGCCACCAGTTGCAAGGTGACTTTGATTAACACACAACAGTTGTTTATTTAGTGTAGCTACAAGTATAACAATGTTTATACACTTTATTAGCACTTGAGCTAATACTTTTTCACTTAAAAATCACACTTTGATTTAATTTAAATTCTTCAATTTATTACAGCACACTTTACACAACCGACCATAGCAAGCAGCAAAAGAAAATTTAATTTTGACAGCTGTTTTTACCGAGTGCTGAGCGCGTGAGCGAAGCTGTGTGAGTGAGCGCAAATGTTCGAAATTTGAGTAAAGTCGTTCTCTTGATTTTCGAAAGCCATAAAATTTGAGTGAGCGTTGAGTGGAATATTTTGTCGTGGTGGAGTGGTTTTATTGTTGATGAGTGCGAAAATAGTGGTTTTTAATACGCCATACATACATACATACATATTTAAATTTACAACAACTAGAGCTGTTACAATATATACATACCTACATATATACATACACACATTCATACATACATACTTACGAAATTTAAGTATTTCAGAAGTGGAATAAAATTGATACCTAATTTGACACTTTGAATGGCCTTACAGCCTGTAAAAACTTAAACATTTTGAGACATCACACAATGAGAGTCATGGAACTGTTTCTCCAATCCACAAAAATGTAGATCCTATACCTAAAGGATGCAGAATTCATGGAATCGAATAAACGTTTCGGTCATAGCTCCAAGGGCCAAAGACAGGAGTCCGATGAGAAGCGACTCATAAGACATCTTTAGTGCGAAAAAGGATCCCATGATAACTTGCCGGGTATCCTCCCCGTTGGTGCACTCTGGGTAACGCTAAATGACGTACATGCCCTACACGGCTAGTTTCTTGTATTGCCGGTTCTACAAGAACGGTACCAGTACTTGTGCTGTACCCACCGTGCCGAAACGAGCCGGGCTGTTTCCTTATATCGATTTGGCCAAGAGCAATAAACTCGGGGTGACCCTGTCTGACATTTAGGCAGGGCTACACCTCGTTGCAACAACAACAACAACTTGCCGGCAGACATCGATATAGCTCAGAGAATTAAAGCTCAGCAGCCTGGCTGGGTGGGACATGTTATGAGAATGATTTTGAGTTACTTCCTGGTAAGCAAGCTAGAGACTTAAAAGTTGACTAATTTTTCACAGCCCGGTGACAATGCAATTTCTTATCGAAAAAAGTGCGGTACGTGGCGCACTGGTCGAGATATCTCGAAAACTCTTTTGAAACAGGGAATCTTGCGATCGAATTTTAACTAGCTTCTTGGCAACCTAGGGACTTGAAATTTAACTCGTACTTGCATGTACGGTGTCAATACAATTTGTAGAAATCAAAATTCCTATAGGTGGCGCGCTGGTCGATATAATTGAAAATCTATGAAACACGGCACGAATCTTGCGCTCGATTTTGAGTAACTTCTCGGTAAGCTAGAGACTTAAAACTTGATACATTTGTCAGAGATCGGTGACAATGCAATGCCTCATCAAATCTAAAAAATTTATCAAAATCGGTCTGACTAAAATTTCAAAACCAAAGTCACCGACACCATGTCTTTGTTTAACGACTTATTTTTATTTTGAAACGAAAACCGAAATAAATAGTGAAGAACGAAACCAGACCGAAACCGATACCGGAACGCTACCGAAATAAATGGTGAAGAACGAAACCAGAACCGAAACCGATACCGGAACTAAACGGAAATAAATATTGAAGAACGCCACCGAATCCGAAATAAATGGTGAAGAACGAAACCAAAACTGAAACCGATACCGGAACGCTGCCGAAATAAATGGTGAAGAAGGAAAACAGAACCGAAACCGATACCGGAACGCTACTGAAATAAATATTGAACAACGACACCTCACTACCGTCTTCAATTTGTCCCTGGCCACTTCTGTCATACCTGAAAAATGGAAACAGGCAGTCGTGGTCCCACTACTAAAGCCTGGCAAGCCAGCTAACGTAGGGGAGTCTTATCGTCCGATATCGCTCCTCTCGCCAGTAGTGAAGACATTGGAGGCGGTATTACTTCCTCTTTACACATCAAAGTTGAGGTTAGCCGAGCACCAACATGGCTTTAGAAAAATACGGAGCACAACATCTGCTCTAAATGCCATTAACACTCAGATAACTGACGGACTCAACCAGAAAAGCCCTCATCACAGGACGGTTCTAGTTGCTCTTGACCTGTCTCAAGCTTTTGACACAGTAAATCATGGACAACTGGTATCCGATTTGGAAGATTCATCGCTCCCCCCCTGTCTTAAGCGTTGGTCCGCCAATTATCTGAGTGGTCGTCAATCGTCTGTAGTTTTCAGAAACAAAAAATCAAAACCGAGAAAGATTAAACAAGGGGTACCGCAGGGTGGTGTCCTTTCCCCGCTTCTGTTTAATCTTTATATTTCGAGGCTTCCTTCCCCACCAGATGGAGTCTCGATTGTCTCTTACGCAGACGATTGTACGATCCTGGCTTCTGGCACTTCCGTAGATGAGCTATGCTCCAGGATCAATGGTTATCTCCCCTCTCTTGTTGAGTTTTTCACTGCCCGGAGCCTGACATTGTCGCCAACGAAGTCCTCGGCGACACTATTCACGACCTGGACGGCGCAAGTTGGCATGGAGTTAGAAATCTACGTAGGCGATCAGAAATTACCTACTGTCTCTCACCCTAAAATCTTAGGGGTAACTTTCGACCCCATGCACAAATTCGCTGCTCATTCAACCGCAATTGTCTCTAAGCTACAAAGCCGCAACAAAATTCTCAAGTCGCTAGCCGGCAGCACTTGGGGTAAAGACAAAGAAACGTTGCTGGCAACCTATAAAGCAATTGGTCGGCCGATCCTGAATTACGCGTCGCCGATATGGTCGCCGGGGCTTGCTGAGGTTCATTGGAAAAGACTGCAGGCCTGCCAAAATACCGCACTCAGAACCGCCACGGGATGCGTCCTTATGTCTCCAAAACATCATTTACATCATGAGGTGGAAATGCTCCCAGTTTTGGAGCACAATGAAATGCTAAACAAGCAGTACCTGTTGAACTGTTGCAAACCACAACATCCCAACAGACTACTGCTTGAGTATGAGCCACCTCCTAGGACCGTAAGGGCACATCTACGTGAGCATTTTGATGAGATCCGGCACCTCACACTTTCGCCGTTTGATCCAAAGGTACATACGCAGGCCCTGAAGCACATCCATGACACGTCCGTTGCGTCTTATGTCTCGCTCTGTCCACTGAACGCCGTTTTGCACGCCAAACCACCTCGCGTCGCGGCTGAGGAGCGTCATCTTCCTCGAGAGACAAGGGTCACTCTGGCTCAATTACGCTCTGGATACTGTAGCAGGTTAAACTCCTACTTATCCAGACTAGACCTTGACGTGCCGAATGAATGTCCGACATGCGGCTCGTCACCCCATAATACCAACCATTTATTTATCTGCTCTTCGGAGCCCACTCTTCTAACACCCATCTCCCTCTGGTCCAACCCTGTTGAAACTGCAAGTTTCCTAGGACTCCCGTTAGAAGAAATTGATGACAATTTAGGTTAAGGAAAAGTACACGCTGGGCAGGGCTACGCTTCGTTACAACAACAACAACCGCAACGAAATCCGAACGTTACTTTAATCGGTTTCTAGAATATATTTTACGTTAATATTTTGTCATCTCAATTGGACCTAGACATAAATCAAAGAGGTACAAGGCCGACCACTTTCAGGAAATCCAGAATTAGGGTCTGCTCTAGTTCTTATATGTGCTTGTACTTCAGAGCTTAGGTACTACGAGTTTTCTTCCTTCTGCTAGATATTGCATCACATTCGCACAATATGTGCTTCGCCCTCAGAATCACAGAAACGACACATGCTGCCAGACGAGATGCGAAATCTGTGCATGTGGGTCTTGAGTTCGCAATGCCCGGTATGGATTCTTGTTAAAACTCTTAGATTGTTCTTGGATAGGTTAATAATCTCTTAATATCGCTTTGTGTTATACGCTCCATCAGTGCTCTTGCCTGACGTAGCCCGATCGTCTGATGCCAATGTTTTTCCCTCACGTTAGACTTTTCTTTCCTGAGCCTTTCTTTTATTGTATGTTTGCCGATGGCTGGAAAAGGTTTGGGGGTTATGGGCTTTGTTGCTGCCGCTAACCTTGCAAGTTGGTCTGCTCGCTTGTTGATCTCAATGCCCGCATGACCTGGAAACCATGCTAGGCCATGAGTGCGATGCACTTAATACAGTGATGTGCTCATTGGAATAGTCGCGTTGTAGATTTATTCCTGCACACAGACTTATGGCTACTACTTTCGCCTGAAATATGCCCGGGTTTCTCCAAAGGGGATGAACAGATTGGTGCGAGGCCGTATATTCCCGCTCCAATTCCTTCTGTAGTTTTCGAGTCATCAGTATATCAGACCAGAGCCACGTTCTCATGGAATCTTCCTACTTTCAAGGCATCTCAAGTACCCTTGTAGTTTGAATCTCTTTTCAAATCTTACTACCTTAGATAGGTCGTCTTTTGGCAGTTGACAGATTGGCAGCTGGCTTTTCAGTTTGTCTGACTGCAACGCCGAGTTGCAACGCCAGGATCTGCCCGCCAGTCTTCTGCACACCATAATAGCCTTGGTGGCCTTTGGTGTTGTATTATCAACATGTTTCTTCCATAGTAGCTTCGAGTCGAATGTGACCGAGGTATTTTACCTCAGAAACTGCTTCCAAGCGTACCCCGCGTAAAGCGTAAAGTAATTATTCTCATTCCTGTAAGGGATCTTCTTTTAGTGAAAGGAATGATGACAGTCTTTTTGGTGTTTAAATTTAAGCCCACTTCCGCACACCATTCTTTCGTTAGGCTAAGGGCTCTCTGGATAATATCTCAGAGAGTAGTCTCGAGCTTTTATCTTGAAATAATTACTTTATCATCAGCGTACCCTTGGCATCGTATAGCGCTGTCGGTAAGTATTTGGAAGAGTTCATCAACCACTACACCCCATAGAAGGGGTTATAGGACTCCTCCTTGTGGACATCCTGTCGTTATTCTAATTCGAACAGTGTCGTCCACCACGGCGGTTTTCGCTATCCTTGTGCGGTTCAGTGCATCTATCCACCGTATGATGGGTTGTTGGACTCCTTTGCGCTCCAGTGTCGGTTTTACACCCATACCTGCCAATAAAAATATAAATATTAGACTGGACCGAAAAGGGATTTGATAAAAGATTACACAATAATTTATTTTCGATTCACCCTGACTAATATGTATACTTTTTTCTAAATTATCCACCTCATACATTCGGTCTTGATCGCTCCCCACCATCCATCAACCATACTCTGCCTCCTCGTTCCAAAAAGACACCCAGAGTTAGATATCTACTGGGCGTTACATTTTTCTTTCCATTGATTCATTGAAAGTGCGATTCTGCAATTCTTTTGCCTCAAACCAATTTTGCTTTTGTGTGCAACAACCGTCACAACTTGTTTGCTGATTGTCTTTGCCACACACAACAAAAATAAAACCTTCTTGAATTTTGTGGCTTGGGCTGGCTAACTGCTCATCATCAACATCTGATTGTGACGCGCATCGTCGAGCAATTCATTTCGTTCTACCATTCACATATGAACATATTCCAAAGGCCTATTATTAAATCAACATCAGCAATATGAAAATGGCAAATAACAATCGTAATTCGTATGATTGCATTGGCTAAAGCGAAACGAGATCAATGCAATTGGAGTAGGTAAGCGAAGAAGATTCATAGAAGCAGATACAATTTCATCAGCAGGAAAACATATTCGAATACACATCCAGCTACATTTTCATATATATCATGCATTCATTAAATCAGCAACATCACCGCAAATTATCGACTTTGGTTGCCTTGCTCATGCAATCTCATCCTCCCCTGCTCTACCTCACTCATTCTATGTATCTCACTTCATATTTGCTTACTTTTATACTGCTTGATTGCTCATCTGAATTTGAACATTTCTGTTGGTTTGTTAAGCATTTTTGGTCATTTGTAATGTGATTCCGCAAGCTAGTAATGTTTTTGCATTTCTTAAAGCTCTCGAGCTCCAGATCTCCCAGTGGTTACAAACTTATTGAGCATGTGTGATGGCTTTTGGCTTTTTAACACATATTTGTAGTTGATGTGTACATAAACTTACTTTAAGGGCTTTCGTATGAGTATTTGGATGCATCCACGGACTTAATCCCGCATAAATGCTCTTTTATCAGATCCAAATTTTACACTGACACACCCAACATTGAGAATAAGTTGAAAAGCTTATTTTAATTTTTTCACTAGCGCGACATCTACCGGTTGCTAGCCTAGTTGCGAGCGCAAAACTTTCTTATACCCTCAAATGTGCTAAAATCCGCTTCATTTTTGGGAATTAATTATTAGCTTTTTCCTCAGTTAATCTCCGTTCAACGGAGTTAGTTCTGGATTTGCGCTAATGTACCAGCTCCAGGGATGGGCATTATTTTATTTTTGAGTGATGAAATGTTCCCAAAATGATCCGGAAATTATCACAAAATGATAAAAAACTACCCTAAAATTATACCAAAATTACCCTAAAATTATCCCAAAATTACCACAAAGTGAACACAAAATTACCCCAAAATGTTCCTAAAACTACCCCCAGAAATACCCCAAAATTTTTCCAAAATTACCCCAAAATGATCCAAAAATCATCCTAAAATTACCCCAAAATTATCCCAAAATTACCCCAAAGTGATAACAAAATTACCACAAAAGATCCCAAAACTACCCCAAAATGATCCCAAAATTACACTTAAATTACCACAAAATGATCCCAAAATTACCACAGAAATACCCCAAAATGACCTCAAAATTACCCCAAAATGATCCCAAAATCATCCTAAAATTACCGCAAAACGATCCCAAAATTACAACAAAACTATCCCAAAATTACAACAAAATGATCTCAAAACTACCCCAAAATGGTCCCAAAATTACCCGAAAAATTTCCCAAAATTACCCCAAAATGATTCCAAAATTACCCCAAAATGATCCCAAAATCAACCTAAAATTACCTCAAAATTATTCCAAAATGATCCCAAAATTACCACAAAATGGTCCCAAAACTACCCCAAAATTCCCCTAAAATTACGCCAAAATGTTCCCAAAATTACCCCAAACATTTCCCTAAAATTACCCCAAAAACTACCCCAAAATTTTCCAAGAATTCCACAAAGTAATCCCGAAACGATACCGAAAATAGTCTCGAAGGGATCCCGAAACAGTCCCTAAATGATCCCGAAAACGGTCCTGAGGCTATGTCAAATATATTATGCACATGGGTATAATTTGCCGGGGGTCGAGGTACTCGTTTTTCATTTGATTAAAATCATTTTTCAAACAGATTAAAAATAAAGTTTTATCGTTATTCATAAATTCCATGAATAAAAACAATCGCTTGAAATAACAAGTAAGGAAGACTAAGTTCAGGTAATGCGAACATTAAATACCCAGCGGTAGTTTTCATATGATTTTCGAAATATTCCACTTCGAAAGTGGGCGTGGTTGGGAAGCGATTTCGTCCAATTACATCAGGTATACTCCCTATTATGCTTGTATACCTTGTACCAATTTCATCGTTCTACCGTAATCAGTTTTAAAGTTATGACCCGTGATATAATGACTAGGGGGTTCATCCTACCAAACTATATCATTTTAACCATTTCCGTTACCGAATTTTGTCAATTTAGGTGGTTTTCGACATCGAAAGTGGGCGTGGTTGGGAGGCGATTTCATCCAATTATATCAGGTACTAGCTGGTGCCCGCGACTTCGTATGCGTATAATTTCTTCGAAACCGGACGAGCTATCGAAATTTCAAGATATCTCCCAAACCATTTCAAAAATTTCAATGAATTACACCGTATATTAGAGCACTCATTGACACCTTTCTTTTGACACCCATATTGTACTAAGACATTTTTGGTCACCCCTGGTCCACATATTGGGCGATAACCCCAAAACTCGTTGAGATATCGCAAACAATTATATCTTAAACTTTAGGTTGAGCGTCTAGCAATTTAACGATTCAAAACCATTCAGTACTTTTAGAGTGTTACGACCACTAACATACAGACGGACATGGTCCACATATTGGGCGATAACTCCAAAACGGGTTGAAATATCGAAAAAAGTAATATCTTAAATTTTAGGTTGAGCGTCGAGCACTCCAACGAAAAAAGTTTCATTCAAATCCATTCATTACTTTCAGAGTGATACGGCCACAAACATACGGACAGACAGACAGACAGACACACAAAAATTTTTAAAATGGTTGATTTGGATCCTACTCGCTTAATAATGCTTCCCCCAATTTTTTGTTGATATCTGCCATGTCCAGACATCGACCTGGTACAATTTTATTATACGTAGAGATAATCCCAACGGTACAAGTATGCTTTGTGCCAAATTTCATCGTTGTACCGTAATCAGTTTAAAAGTTACGACCTGTCGAATTTTCAAAAATGCCTCCCTTAAAAATGGGCAGTGTCACGCCTACTTTATAAAATGTATCAAAAAATTTCCGTTACCGAATTATGTCAATTTAGGTGATTTTCGAAATTTTCGATATGGAAAAAGGGGGTCTGGTTATCATCCGATTTCGCCCATTTTCAATAGTACCGTTATGTGAACAAAATTATAATACCTTTGTACTAGTACTAGTAGACTGGGTATACAAATTATGAGATAAGTATGTCAATAGGTGTGAGCGAAAAGACTCCCAGAACTCTCAGGACAAACTTGAAACGAGCTTAAGTAGCCAAGTAGTTGTAAGCAGTGAAGGAAGAACCTATACTTATAACTCCTTTGAACTTACAACTTCTTTTGAGCACAAAGTTTGATTTGTCTCCTTCAGCTTAATAAAAGCCTGCAACTTTTCAACCTCCACCCTTTCCTCTATACCCATTAACCTAAAAGCTATTGATGTAATAATTCTAAAGTCTATTTTAAGTCGAAAAAATATGAAATATCTCAAGTCATTTGCGCACACAAATCACGCACAAAAATATTCATTACCGCAACACATTTGAGCCTGAGGAGCAACAACAACAACAAGTGACTACAAAAACCACCACTTGGGTGACCATCTTTAGACGTCTGCATACAACTTGCAATGGGTTTTGTATTAAGCACTGGTTGTGGTTGTTGCTTGTTGGCTTGCGGTTGACGGTGACCAGTTTTGGTGGGAGCTAAATAGACATTGCATTACAGCGCAACGCTGACGAATAAGCCAGACAGACGGATGGACAAATGAATGTCGGTTTGGTTGTAGTTGCAACGGGCGGTTATTTTACTTGGACAGCCAACGTTGATTTATACACTTCAATCCCATATTTTATTGTATACGCCGAAGGTGCAAGAGTTGAAGTGAGGAGCTTTTTTTGATATGATGCGGAATTGAAAGCGTTAAGGCTCGTATATTTTCATATCAAGACGATACTCGTTTAGCAATCGCACCACATACATACCTACACACACACGCGCGCATGCGCATATGGAGCTCATACTTACCTGCTGCAGCACATTGCGCGAATTCACAGCTTGTGTAATAGACCAAGATCCCAGAGCCTAAAAGCGTCACTTATTTTATAATGGATGAAACCAATACCGATCGATAGTCCTCCCCGAATCTAGAAAGAATGTGAAAATTTTAAAGCTGTACCTATGACAAGGGCCCAGGAATCGGGGGTCAAAGTCGCCAAAAAATGACCCTAACTTCACTTATTTTATAATGGATGATTTTCACATATTTGACGTAGATTACCACCCCGCGTCAGTATCAGGTGTTGTTAGACCCGTACCAGTGACAAGGCTCCAGCCAGACACCCCCAGTTCGCGGATTTTCCTATGGAAATTTATTCTGTTTTACTAATTTCACGCATTTGGGCCACTTTGGCTGCTTTTAACTACCCAATATTTTCCCATTTCTTGTAGAACACTACCCTCAAGTAGTATCAGGAATTTTTAGACTTCGTCCCATGGAAAAAACTTCAGCCAGACACCTCAAAACTCGGGAAATTTCACTAATTTTTACTGCGCTTTCACATGTTTAAGCGGATTTGACCAACTTTGGCCTCTTTTAAATAACAGATCTTTACACATGTGTCGTAAAATGCTACCCTTAAGTAGAATCAAGCATTTCTAGACATCATCCCATGGAAAAAACTTCAGCCAGACACCTGAAAGTTCGAGAACTTTTATTTTCCTATTAATTTGCTTTCTCTTGTTTGTCCCACTTTTACTAATTTTAAATGATAGATCTTTTCACATGTGTCGTAGGACACTACCCTTAAGTAGTTTCAGTAATTTTTAGACCTCGTCCCATGGCAAAAACTTCAGCCAGACACTTCAAAACTCGGGAAATTTCACTAATTTTTACTGCGTTTCACATGTTTAAGTGGATTTGACAAACTTTGACTACTTTTAAATAGCAGATCTTCACACATGTGTCGTAAAATGCTACCCTTAAGTAGAATCAAGCATTTCCAGACATCATCCCATGGCAAAAACTTCAGCCAGACACCTCAAAGTTCGGGAACTTTTATTTTCCTATTAATTTGCTTTCTCTTGTTTGTCCCACTTTTACAACTTCTAAACGACGGATCTTTTCAGATGTTTCGTAGGACACTACCCTTAAGTAGTTTCAGTCATTTCTAGACTTCGCCCCATGGCAAAAACTTCAGCCAGACACCTCAAAGCTCGGGATTTTCACTAATTTTTACAGAGATTTCACTTGTTTCAGCAGGTTTCTCCAACTTTGTCCACGTTTAAACGGCGGATCTTTGCACATGTGTCGTATAACACTAGCCTTAAACAGTATCAGGCATTTCCGGACTTCATTCCATGAAAAAAACTTAAGCCAAACAACCCAAAGCACGGGAACTTTTCATAATTTTTACTGTGCTTTCACATGGTCAAATGGGTTTACCCAACTTTGGCTGCTTTTAAATGGCGGATCGCTACAAATCTATCGTATAACACTACTATTAACTAATATTAGGCATTTTTAGACTTCGCCCCATGACAAAGACTTCAGCCAGACACCTCAAAGCTGAGGAAATTTCATAATTCTTGCTGCGAATTCACATGTTTAACTGCGTTGGTCTAACTTTGGCTGCTTTTAAAGAGCAGATAATTTCACATGTGTCATAGAAGACCACCCTTAAGTGGTACCAGGTACTTTTTGACTTCGCCCCATGTCAAAAACTTCAGCCAGACACCTCAAAACTGGGGAATTTTTATAATTCTGACTGCACTTTCACATGTTTAAGCGAATTTGTCCAACTTTGGCTGTTTTTGAAAGGCAGATCTTTGCACATGTGTCGTGGAACACTATCTCCAAGTAGTATCAGGCATTTTTATACTTCATCCCATGGAAAAAACTTCAGCCAGACACCTCAAGCCTGAGGAATTTTCATAGTTCTTACTGCTTTTTCACATGTTTAATCGGGTTGGTCCAACTTCGGCTGCTTTTAAAGAGCAGATCTTTTCACATGTGTCATAGAAGACCCCCTTAAAGAAGGATCGGCTATTATTATACTTCGCCTCATGTCAAAAACTACAGTCAGACACCTCAAAACTGAGGAATTTTCATAATTATTACTGCGATTTCACAGGTTTAAGCGAGTTGGTCCAACTTCGGCTGCTTTTAAAGAGCAGATCTTTTCACATGTGTCATAGAAGACCCCCTTAAAGAAGTATCGGGTATTTTTATACTTCGCCCCATGTCGAAAACTACAGTCAGACACCTCAAAACTGAGGAATTTTCATAATTCTTACTGCGATTTCACATGTTTGAGATGGTTCGTCTACCTCTGGCTGCTTTTAAAGGGCAGATATTTTCAATGTGTCATAGAGGACCACCTTTACGTGGTACCAGGTACTTTAAGACTTCGCCTTATGACAAATACTTAAACCAGACACCTTAAATCTGGGTAGTTTTCATAATTCTTACTGTGCTTTCGATTGTTTAAGCAGGTTTGTCCAACTTTGACATAGAAGACCCCCTTAAAGAAGTATTGGGTATTTTTATACTTCGCCCCATGTCAAAAACTACAGACAGACACCTCAAAACTGAGGAATTTTCATAATTCTTACTGCGATTTCAAAGGTTTAAGCGAGTTCGTCCAACTTCGGCTGCTTTTAAAGAGCAGATCTTTTCACATGTGTCATAGAAGACCCCCTTAAAGAAGTATCGGGTATTTTTATACTTCGCCCCATGTCGAAAACTACAGTCAGACACCTCAAAACTGAGGAATTTTCATAATTCTTACTGCGATTTCACATGTTTGAGATGGTTCGTCTACCTCTGGCTGCTTTTAAAGGGCAGATATTTTCAATGTGTCATAGAGGACCACCTTTACGTGGTACCAGGTACTTTTAGACTTCGCCTTATGACAAATACTTAAACCAGACACCTTAAATCTGGGTAGTTTTCATAATTCTTACTGTGCTTTCGATTGTTTAAGCAGGTTTGTCCAACTTTGACTATTTTTAAAAGGCGAATATTTACACATGTGTCGTAGAACGCAACTCTTAAGTGGTATCAGACATTTTTGGAGATCTTCCCATGACAAAAACTACATCCAAACACCTCAAAGCTCGAGTTTTTTTCGCAATTGATCTCTCCATAGGACATGATCAAGCAAATTAGAACAGTTCAGCCCATAAAAAGTGTTCAGATGTGGAATTTGTTGCATTTCAGACAATGTCACTCTTATGTCGCTACCCTGCAGCGAAAGCAACTAGTTGAAAACTACTTTACAACTAGTTGGTGCACCGGGCTTATATGGAACAAAGACAAAACACTGACTAGTTGGGCCCGGTGTTCTGTGTTTTTTACATATATATATATATACCAGTTATTTACTAGTCAGGAAGTACCAGTTTCATGCTAGTTGTAATATACCAGTTCCATACTAGTTCATCCTGGACTAGTATAATTTCCAAAAAATGAACTGGTCCAAAAAGGACCAGTATGGAATATACTAGTCAAAAAGGCTTTTAACCTGGACTAGTATGATTTCAACCAGAATTTTCCTGGCTTACCCTTTATTTTATCATTTGACTTTATTTTCATGTTTATTCTCAAGAAAGCAGCGGCTATTTGTATTTACCCTATCACGAAAAAGCATCTATGAATTATAAGAGAAAACGAAACGAATGAATTTTGTTTTTTTCAACTGGTATAATTTCATCCAGAAAAATCTAGTTGTATACTAGTATGGAATGGATATTTCCTGACTAGTATGGGTTCAGCCGGAAAATTCTAGTTGTATACTGGTATGAAATGGATATTTCCTGACTAGTATGAGTTCTGCCAGAAAATTATAGTTTCTGATTAGTTTGAGGTTTCGCTGCAGGGAACTCGCTTAAACCTGTGAAATCGCAGTAAGAATTATGAAAATTCCTCAGTTTTGAGGTGTCTGGCTGTAGTTTTTGACATGGGGCGAAGTATAAAAATACCCGATGCTTCTTTAAGGTGGTCTACTATGACACATGTGTGTAGATATGCCCTTTACGAACAGCAAAAGTTGGACCAACTCGCTTAAACCTGTGAAATCGCAGTAACAATTATGAAAATTCCTCAGTTTTGAGGTGTCTGTCTGTAGTTTTTGACATGGGGCGAAGTATAAAAATACCCAATACTTCTTTAAGGGGGTCTTCTATGACACATGTGAAAAGATCTGCCCTTTAAAAGCAGCTGAAGTTGGACCAACCCGATTAAACATGTGAACAAGCAGTAAGAACTATGAAAATTCCTCAGTTTTGAGGTGTCTGACTGTAGTTTTTGACATGAGGCGAAGTATAATAATAGCCGATCCTTCTTTAAGGGGGTCTTCTATGACACATGTGAAAAGATCTGCTCTTTAAAAGCAGCCGAAGTTGGACCAACCCGATTAAACATGTGAAAAAGCAGTAAGAACTATGAAAATTCCTCAGGCTTGAGGTGTCTGGCTGAAGTTTTTTCCATGGGATGAAGTATAAAAATGCCTGATACTACTTGGAGATAGTGTTCCACTACACATGTGCAAAGATCTGCCTTTTAAAAACAGCCAAAGTTGGACAAATTCGCTTAAACATGTGAAAGTGCAGTAAGAATTATAAAAATTCCTCAGTTTTGAGGTGTCTGGCTGAAGTTTTTGACATGGGGCGAAGTCAACAAGTACGTGATACCACTTAAGGGTGGTCTTCTATGACGCATGTGAAATTATCTGCCCTTTAAAAGCAGCCAAAGTTAGAGCAACGCAGTTAAACATGTGAATTCGCAGCAAGAATTATGAAATTTCCTCAGCTTTGAGGTGTCTGGCTGAAGTTTTTGTCATGGGGCGAAGTCTAAAAATGCCTAAGATTAGTTAATAGTAGTGTTATACGATACATTTGTAACGATCAGCCATTTAAAAGCAGCCAAAGTTGGGTAAACCGATTTGACCATGTGAAAGCACATTAAAAATAATGAAAAGTCCCCGTGGTTTGGGTTGTTTGGCTTAAGTTTTTTTCATGGAATGAAGTCCGGAAATGCCTGATACTGTTTAAGGGTAGTGTTATACGACACGTGTGTAAAGATCCGCCGTTTAAACGTGGACAAAGTTGGAGAAACCTGCTGAAACAAGTGAAATCTCTGTAAAAATTAGTGAAAATCCCGAGCTTTGAGGTGTCTGGCTGAAGTTTTTGGCATGGGGCGAAGTCTAGAAATGACTGAAACTACTTAAGGGTAGTGTCCTACGAAACATCTGAAAAGATCCGTCGTTTAGAAGTTGTAAAAGTGGGACAAACAAGAGAAAGCAAATTAATAGGAAAATAAAAGTTCCCGAACTTTGAGGTGTCTGGCTGAAGTTTTTGCCATGGGATGATGTCTGGAAATGCTTGATTCTACTTAAGGGTAGCATTTTACGACACATGTGTGAAGATCTGCTATTTAAAAGTAGTCAAAGTTTGTCAAATCCACTTAAACATGTGAAACGCAGTAAAAATTAGTGAAATTTCCCGAGTTTTGAAGTGTCTGGCTGAAGTTTTTGCCATGGGACGAGGTCTAAAAATTGCTGAAGCTACTTAAGGGTAGTGTCCTACGACACATGTGAATAGATCTATCATTTAAAATTAGCAAAAGTGGGACAAACAAGAGAAAGCAAATTAATAGGAAAATAAAAGTTCTCGAACTTTCAGGTGTCTGGCTGAAGTTTTTTCCATGGGATGATGTCTACAAATGCTTGATTCTACTTAAGGGTAGCAGTTTACGACACATGTGTAAAGATCTGTTATTTAAAAGAGGCCAAAGTTGGTCAAATCCGCTTAAACATGTGAAAGCGCAGTAAAAATTAGTGAAATTTCCCGAGTTTTGAGGTGTCTGGCTGAAGTTTTTTCCATGGGACGAAGTCTAAAAATTCCTGATGCTACTTGAGGGTAGTGTTCTACAAAAAATGGGAAAATATTGGGTAGTTAAAAGCAGCCAAAGTGGCCCAAATGCGTGAAATTAGTAAAACAGAATAAATTTCCATAGGAAAATCCGCGAACTGGGGGTGTCTGGCTGGAGCCTTGTCACTGGTACGGGTCTAACAACACTTGATACTGACGCGGGGTGGTAATCTACGTCAAATATGTGAAAATCATCCATTATAAAATAAGTGAAGTTAGGGTCATTTTTTGGCGACTTTGACCCCCGATTCCTAGGCCCTTGTCATAGGTACAGCTTTAAAATTTTCACATTCTTTCTAGATTCGGGGAGGACTATCGATCGGTATTGGTTTCATCCATTATAAAATAAGTGACGCTTTTAGGCTCTGGGATCTCGCTCTATAAGGCCAACGCAAACGAAGCCGTCGATCAAAAAGAAAAGGAAATGTTTTTGTGTGTGGACGTTGGACGGCGTGCGCGGTGTAAGACGACGAGTGATTGGCATTGCAGCGACCCGGGACCTGGGGAACAGCCCCTTAATTATGCGATTTGTTTTCAAGATTTGCGAGACGATTGTGACTGTGAATTATTTACAGAGTTGTGCGTTGCACCAATCATTCCTGCAGTCAGCTACGCCGTTGAGCAATAGCGCGCAATAAAGATGCGGTTAGAGCTGCATGTGAATATGATTTAAAATCCGATTTCAATTCTGCCATTTCTGATTCGCATTTCAATGGTTGTCTGTCTGTTCCAACGTCCATCCGCGTGTGTTTCCCGCCCGAGCTTGTGCATACGGTTGTCGAGGTTCTTCTTTTTTTGGAGTTGTTGGAAAAAAAAAAAAAAAAAAAAAAAAAATAAATAAGGAGCCTCTGCACGTTTTGTATTGCGATCGCGCGCGGTGGGTGACGATGAACGTGTTGGGATCGCATGCTGATCGCCGACGAACGTTAAAACTGCCAATCGCCAATCGCGTACAAGTAATGTCGAGTAGCCAGAGACGGTGTGTATATTAGGCTGTAGACTGCGGGTGATGGCGATTGCCGTTGTCGAGTTGCGTCTTTTTTTCGCTTCCGCTTTTGCTTGTGTTCTGCTTGGTGCGGCGTCTGTGTTATGTGTACAGCAATTGCTTACTGATCGCCACCATATCTCAGTCATTCACTCATTCACGCGCATTTTCGTTCACTTACATGGATAATTTACTTGCTGTCTACCCAAGCGATGATCTGTTTAATCGTCTATTTGGTTCGTTGTTGATCTATACTGTGGGGCGAAATGGATTTTGAGTGAGGGAAAACTGTTAAAAAAATTAAAGAAGGACATCGGTTAAGGATCGAAGATGAGGGCGATGAAGTGTAGATGAGGAACTCTGGAGATCTCGGGGGGTTATTCCTGGATTGGCAAAATACTTGCCGAAACTTAAGGATCCTTTGGGGATATCTAACCCATATGATCCGGTACTAGCTCGACTTCCACAGAAGTGATTCGTTTAGCTGGTCGAACCTGAGGGTCGTAATTTTAGTCCCCTACGACAGACATATTTTGCTGCTGGTTTATTATAAGCCCACCAACACCATAAGGTCGCTGCTCGGAAGGATTAAAGTAACTGGCCATAGACTGCAGGAAAGGTACCTACTATGTTATGTAGCCTTTTAGTTATACGGCTTTGTGTGAATGACCTGGCGTCAAGACTCGGACAGGAGGCGCCAGCCAAGAGCTTGCTGATCTGGCAAATAGACAGAGGAATGCCAAAGTCCCTATAAGCTGTCTACTCTGTTTCGAAAGTACCAGCCACTATGACCCGCAACCCAGGACTTTTATTTTAAGAAGTTCAAAGCAACCGCTATCGAGGGCTGGCATACCCCAGAGGGTTAGGAGTTTAGAACACGCCCGAGGTTGGTAAGAGGCCACAAAAATCCACATCGACTCTACGGGATCAACGAAATGGTTCCCAAGACAGTCGGGCTAGTACCACGGTGGTATTCACCGGAACGTACCGGATTCATATCCGGAAAAAGACTGTCAACATCCGTACAACCCTGTCTGGTGCGTAACGTAACATTTTATAAGTAGATCTTCCGACTAGGAAGGACGAAGTACGGTTACAACAACAACAACAAACAGGGCATGCCTTCCCTGACAACCCATGTCCTCATTCTGAGCTGTCCGAGTTTTTATTAAACTCTTTGACAGAAAATACTCTTAGACCTTAGGCCTCGGAGACACTGCCGTAATCTGGCAGAAAATACTCCGGGTCCAACCCTTCCATCCTGGCTTCTGCTCCAGATCATATCCCCATCCTACGTCTCCCTAGACGGTATAAGAGCAATGAAACTCACAACCGGTGAGGAAACTGGAGCACAGTAACCTGTTAAGCTTGAGATGATAGCACTTGATCTCACTCTTGACTGAGGTTGACTTTTAGCTAGGAGAATAATCCTGGTCCAACCATCACGTGCAGGCTTCTGCGCCACATCATATCCCCATCTCACCGTCTCCCTAGACGGTACAGGAAAGATGAAGCAAGCACTAAGGGCCGAAACCGGAGCACAGCAATCTGTCAAGCTTGGGATCCTAATTCAAATGGTGGAGGCATCCCGAAGCCTATTTGCAGGCCAGGCTACGACTATTTTGACAGGCATTGGCTATTTAGTCTCTAACCTCCCCACAGTGTAAGCTATTCCCAGTGCGTTACACCAGACGAATACCCCATAGAAGAGAATGGACTTGATCACCATATCATACAGCCAAAGAACCGCCATTGGGGAAAGCCGCCAGTGATTGTCGATGTGGTGGCATTAGTCATATTCCTCAACCCCTCAGATCCTCACTAATCTCATTACAGGAGACAACAACTCATGGGGTTTCCAAAGCGTTTGAGCCCACCATCCAACCTGTCAATCCAGCGACAATGTCAGTGTAAATCGGCTATCGATGCCACCATGGTGAGTCGGCATACCAATCCGGCGGAGGTGTCCTGTCCGCTTGGATCAAACTCTGTTTTATTTTTAAAAAAATTATGAAAAATAATATTGGCTGCAGGAAATGAAATTGGCATTTAAGTGTATTAAGAACCACTGCGACGCAGGCGAGGCATGTAAAAGTACACATGTTTTGCGCGCAGTCTCCAAAGAGCCATAACCAGTTTGACCCACAAGAGCAGCACATTCAGCGAGATTTATACGAGTAGTGGTTCACAGTCTGCTGCGCGTATCTAACACGCAGCCTCAGTCAGTCAGTCATTTAGTCTTACTAGTGCGATACGAATGAGCTTCAGTAGCTTCTAGCTTTGGAAATCTTGGCGGGGTTTCGCATTATTAATAATGCAATCTGCACGACGGAATGGCACATCACTCATACAATACATGCTGTCCAAGTTTAGACTGTTGCGTCTGCGTGATGGCGACGTCGCCGCGACACCGACGCTTACACAAACGTACTGGATTGTGTGGTGCATACAAAATGTTTGATGTCCGATGTCGGGCGTGGATTGGTATTGCCTTGGTTTTTGAGAGATGCATTCCTCTACTTTTTTTTTTTTTTTTTGGTTGATACTCCTACTGCACATCCATCCATCTAAACGCCCCGTTTTGCGTTGCAAATGTGTTATACCTCAACTTAGCTTGCAGATCTTTTGTCTCGTCTCATTGTCTCGCTTGGACATTGTATGGCTGCAGTAGTTTGGCGTGCGTGCTTGAGTATGTATGTACTGCGGTTATGAAATAAATCAATGTGGCTTGTATTAACTGCCCATCTCCTGCAGCTCAGCGCTATGTTCGCATTCCAGCCATATATCCATCGAACCACCTCCTCGAGGCAGGGCGTACATCAGAATAGATGGATGGACGTACGAACGTACAAGTGGAGAGTAGTTGAAGAGCAGCTCTTATGTTTCTTTGATTAATAATTAATTTACGTGCGGAGCTCTACCAACTAAAACAACAACAACAACGCAGACGACTCCTTTATAATGAACGGTTGTGCACAGGACATGAACACATCAAGCAAGCAAGCAAGCAACCAACCAACTAAGCAGTCAACCAGTCAGCGCGCATGCTTACCCGCGCACAAACGTCATCCCAGCAAAGCTTGATTTAAGCCGCCATTCGCAGACTCGGCTAAACTTTTAGCTATGGCCTCTAGCTGTTTTTGGTGGGCAGTGTGTTTTGGTACGCATGCGCGCCCATCATCATTTTTGGTGTTTCTTAATTTCTATTCGCTTTGCCAGCGGCTGCGTAAACATAGAAATAAATATATTTTGAATAAATTAAGCGGAGGGAGAGGCTTTGTGCTGCAATAAATCAATAAGTTTATAATTAATACCGTCATAAATCTGTTGATCTGTAGATCTCTGCGAATCTGTGGATTGGTGGATCTTTGTGTTGTAGAATTGCTGATATTTGAGTGTGTTTGTGTGGCTGTGCGCAGTGGAATGGCATTCAAAAGTGGCACTTTGTATTGATTTATTCGTCGCATATCAGCCGGTCAAAATCAGCAGCGCTGGATATGTGAAGGATGGGCGTGTATTTTGTTGATGTGGTATTGAATTGGAATTTTTTTGTTGCGCAAAGCTTAATCAAAAACGAGTTTGTAAGGAAACTGAAAATGTCTGAAGATTACATATACCTTTCCTTCGTTAACTACACTCGGAACTCTCAACCGCTTTATGAAGCTTTCGAAGTTTCTGGTCTATAAATTTTTTCCCAAACGGCAGTATTTCAAAAAAGTTATCTAAAACTTCGAAGCCACAGGAAGTGAACTGCTGTTGATGTCATTCTACCGTGTAAAAGATGCCCTTGTATCAAATGTGTGTGCCAGCATCTGATGAGGCGGTTTTCAAAGTATTCGGAGCAAAATTCTTCGACGGATTTATGAACCTCTAAAAGTTGGCGTGCGCGACTACCAAAGAAGATTTAATGATGAGCTGTATGAGCTTTACGCAGGTAGGTAGGTAGTTTGCAGTCTATCTACTGGAAGACAGACTAGCACACGTAGGCCCCGTTGGTCCCGTTGTGATATCACGTGGATCTAATAGACCCCCTACTCGAACCATTTTGTGGACTCCGCGAAGCGCAGAATATCTTTTGGCTTTATTCTAGATAGTTCGTCGAGATGATAAAAAACAGCAGACCCCAGATATTTCGACCTTTCGCCGCACAGCGCGAGAAATTTGCATAGAAGATGCCTCACCATTTCGGGCTCGTCCTCGTCTCTGCAGCTTTTGCAGAAGTCGTTCAAGGGAATACCCAACCTTTCTGCATGTCTCCCTAAGCCGATATGCCATGTGAGAAGTGCCAAGAGTAATGCTCGCACCAATTTCTGGACATACCAGTTTTATATGAAAACAAGTACCTATATTCTCCCATCTGTCACTTGCTTGTTTGAGAAACATGTTCCTCGTTGGCGAGTCGATATAAGAAAACGGCCCGGGTCGTTTCGGCACGATGGGTACAGCACAAGTACTGGCACCGTTATCGTGGGACCGGAAATACAAGAAACTAGCCGTGTAGGCCATGTAGCTCATTTAGCGTTACCCAGGGTGCACCAACGGGGAGACGACCCACTCTTGCGCCCCTTACATCCCGGTATACTGTGGCATATCAGGCACCCATACCAGGTGAATTGGTAGCTGTTCAGCCATTTCGTTTAGAGATTTGCGGCAGGTCTCTGAGAGATTTGCGGCAGCCCTGGCAAGTAAGGGCCCCCAACGCCTTGAGGGCTGCTTGGCTATCAAAAAAGATGCTTTACGCAGACGTCGGCATAGTTTAGCGTATTAAAACCTAGCGGATTCGCTGGCTAGGCCACGGTGTGCGAATGAACGAAGATGCTCCGGCCCGGAAGGCATTCTTATCGGTACCCGCCGGTAGAAGTAGAGGAAGACCACCACTCCGATGGCAGGACCAAGTGGAGGCATATTTACATGGTATCTCCACTTGGCGCCAGTTGGGTCAACAAAGAACCGATCGAGCGAACCGAAGATCATCATGGAGCACTTCTAACGGAAGTTACTGGCATATTCAACAGGGTTGGAACAAAGCTCGAAAGATTGGTATCAGAACAGTAGTTTTAACTGAACAGTGGAGGAGATGCAATATATAATGGGGGGGATATACGACATGCTGGGTATGTGTTCGGTATGGTGGTATTGAGTCTGGATAGTTAAGATCTGGTAACCAGATCGCGGTTGAATCAGAGAGACTTATGACTTAGATGGGGCGAATCTGTGTCTTAGGGAGGTCGCGGAAGTTATATATTATTATAATCAATTTTCTAGACCTTTCTAGCCTAGCTTGCTTTCGAATGGTTCGAAAACGTCCTTCTGGAACGAGTAGAGCTAACGTCATTATTCATAGCGGTATAAGTTTGTCGTGAAATCAAATTGTAACTAAACGGCTCTGTCTCTACTTGCAAAATCAGTGGTCCCTTTCGGCCACCTTATTGATCATAATCAAGTTATTTGAAGGTAATAACCCTACGTTGATCAGTTAATAAAATTGTCCATCAACACCAGCCGATGCCATCTCTCATGAACTCCTACGCTTTTTCACTTAACACATGTACAAAACATACCTACAAGTAGGTAGGTACCTCCAAGGTACCGCACACCTGCATGTATCGAACCAATTTAAGTACGTACAACGCGTGTGCTTTATTTGAATTTCATGTTTAGAATATGAACAGCACACAACAAATCACTGTTTAATGAATGCAACCAACAACAAGAAAGCAGCAACTAAATACCTATTGTGGTAGTGACGCACGCGTTAAGCAAATTGGTGTACGCCCACTAAAAGCACGTCCTCTGATGGCGTCACCAAAACAACATGCGCCATATTATTAACACATCATAACTCGTCTCGAGGTACCTGAGCCAAAGTACACCTAAACTGCCTTGAACAAGTTTTGCAAATACACATACACACACAAACTCATTCATTCAATCTCTTGTGAGGCTATAAATTTTTGGTTTGAGCCAAGGCAAGCAGCCATCAATCAAGACAACCATAAACAAGTAAGAGCTCAACAAGAGAAACTCCAATGAAACCAAGAAAAATGTTGATGAATAATAAACAAAAACAAGAGGAGACAAGTGGACTTAGTCACAGCAAGTGAGAGAGAGCGCCTCGATTGAGTGGCGCACTGTTGCATGTTTATTTATTCATAACACACAACACCAACCGAGTCACCTCCAAAGCCACCTCCACCTCCACCGCCAACGCTGCAGTCACTTGGGTGCTTGCTTGCTCGTGCGTTGTTGTGGTTGTTGCTTCAAAGTGATTTTTAAATGCGCTGTTGAATGGCTTAAAAATTTGACGGTCATGGTGGCGCTGTGTGTTATATGGTGCAAGTGCTGGCGCTTACCATGGCTATACAAGTTGTTGTTGTTATTATTTTTTTTTCGTTTGAATTTACCTACGTTGATGTATTTTTGGCTATGGCTATAAAATGATGGAGCGCCCATTAATATGCCACGGCGCGTCATGCAACAATCAACAAGAGCCAACAGAAGGTTAACTACAAAAAACCAACAACAACGACAACAAAAACAATTAACTGACCATTCTAAAAGATGTATAGGTAAGCATGCGGCGAAAAAAAAAATTATGCATCGTTGCAGCAATAAAACCAATGCAAATTTTGTGTTAAAAAAATTCGGCGAAAAGAAAAAGTAAAGAAGTTGAAGTGACGGGGAGCTATTGCACCCAACGCGTGGTTTCACTGGATACCTACAAGCTAAATCAGCTAATGCTATTTGAGAACTTGTATACACTCAGAAAAAAGCATTTCCTTAAAACAACGAACCAGTTTCCTTACTTCGATTTACTTAATGTAAAGGAAAATAACCTTAATTTAAGTGCTTTCTTCCTCAATTTAAGTTAATGTTGTCTTTAACTCTAGGAACTCAGTTTCCTTAATGCAAGTAATAATTTCCTCAATGCAAGTAATAATTTCCTCAATGCAAGTAATAATTTCCTTAATACCAGTAGAAGTTTCCTCAAAACAAGTAAAAATTTCCTCAATGCAAATAATAATTTCCTTAATACCAATAATAGTTTCCTCAAAACAAGTAAAAATTTCCTCAATGCAAATAATAATTTCCTTAATACCAATAATAGTTTCCTCAAAATAAGTAATAATTTCCTCAATGCAAGTAATAATTTCCTTAATACCAGTAGAAGTTTCCTCAATACAAGTAAAAATTTCCTCAATGCAAATAATAATTTCCTTAATACCAATAATAGTTTCCTCAAAACAAGTAAAAGTTTCCAAAATGCCAGCATAATTTCCATAATACCAGTAAGAGTTTCTTCAATACAAGTAATAATTTACTCAATGCAAGTAATAATATCCTCATTACAACTAATAATTTCCACAATACAAGTAAAAGTTGCCTCAATGCAAGTAATAATTTCCTCAATACAAGTAATAATTTCCTTAAAACGTGTTCCGACGCCATCATTTACTTTGAACAACGCTGTAATTTACAGGAAAATGTATGTTAAAAAATCTGTCGTAAGTTTTTTTACGTTTACTTTCTTATCTGTTCCGGAACGCAGTACAGTGAAAATAAAAGCATATAATTTCGTACCTCAGAAAATCGCTATCTTTAAAAGTAAATTGAATTTTGCAAGAAACTAACTAGCTGTGTTACAGGTCTCCCTCTTCCTCTACCTGTTTATGTCGACGTCTGTGTAAAGCACATACAGCTATATATTCTTCGGTACTCACGGTCGCCAACTTTTAGGGATCCATAAACCTTTCGAAGAATTTTTCACTCGAATACTCTCAAAGCCGCCTCATGAGATGCTGTCAGTGACCAGGCTTTTTTCGTTTTCTAATTAGGAGCAAGCAGAAGTTACGGCACGGTTGTTGAGTCCAATGATGTCTATGACGTCGGCATTATACGCTCTTGTAATATATTGATCCAATGCAGTAAAGGTCTGTAGCTTGTATTATTTTCTTCAACATCAGATTAAAAAAATCGCACAATAGGTCACTCTGCCCTAAACCTCTTTTAGTTTCAAATGGCACGGAGAGGTCCTTTCCGTTTCTGGCCGATCATCAGCTTCAATCCCATCTTCTTCGTTTGTGGGTTCGGGCTCGTCCTCTTCTTTGAATTCTTGCACTGTTCCTTCATTTAAAAGGGCAGAGAAGTGATCCCCCCACAACCTTAGTACTCTCTGAACATCTGCTAATAGGCAGCCGTTGTCACTTTTGCAGGAGTTTGCCCCTGGCTTTTTTGATAAAACTTTGCTCCTACTGGCTATCATCTCAAGCTCTTCGATTTCACGCTTTTCCGCTCCCCTCTTCATCTCGCGGTAGTGTTCACACACGCTCCACGCTGTGTTCGCTCTTAACGTTGTCTTATAGGCATCGTCCCTTCTTTCCATTACGGCTTTGCACTCTTTATCATCGTACGTTCACTGGGTTGAATTGTGCTCTCAGAGAGTAGGAGATGTTCTGCGAAATCATTGGCTGTGATCGGAGTCAATTTTGGGACCCCGCATTGTACGTACGTCCATCAGGCTGGAAGCATGCCGTCCGTCTATCACAAAGTGATCGATATGGTTGCGTGTTTTCCAATCTGGCGATAGCCAAGTTACGTGATGGATTTTTTATGCTTGAACCTGGTGCTGGATATGACCTTGTTTCGTGCACCGGCGAAGTAAATCAGCCTGTATCCATATGGCGAAGTCTCATCATAGAGCTGAACTTCCCCAAGGTGTGGCCAAATACACCCTCTTTGCGTAGGCTGGCGTTAAAGTCGCCAAGCACGACTTTGATGTCATGACGGCTGCATCGCTCATAGATTGATTTCAAGCTCGCGTATACTGCATGGTTTTCAATGTCATCCTTTTCTTCCATCGGTGCGTGTGCGCAGATAAACGATATGGTGAAAAATCGTAGTTTTATTCGGATCGCGGCAAGACGCTCATTCACGTCTTATTCATATTTCTATTGAGATATATGTATCTCTCGAACTACCTATGCCGCTTCCTCTTCAAAAGACTTTTATCCTTCCACAGCTCTCCTTGCTCTTCCTGGGTCTCTTGCCTCTTCGACTTCCT
>CAXKVI010000003.1:111619275-111649275 GCA_964058755.1 Campiglossa producta | reverse complement strand
CTAAAAAGTAACTGTTACTAAAAAGTAACTGTTACTAAAAAGTAACTGTTACTAAAAAGTAACTGTTACTAAAAAGTAACTGTTACTAAAAAGTAACTGTTACTAAAAAGTAACTGTTACTAAAAAGTAACTGTTACTAAAAAGTAACTGTTACTAAAAAGTAACTGTTACTAAAAAGTAACTGTTACTAAAAAGTAACTGTTACTAAAAAGTAACTGTTACTAAAAAGTAACTGTTACTAAAAAGTAACTGTTACTAAAAAGTAACTGTTACTAAAAAGTAACTGTTTTGTTATTTTATATTGCAGACATCAGTAACCACAATACAGCCATCCCACTGTGTCAATCGAAGCAGAAGCATTTCGAACTCATAAAACGTGGCATCATCGCATCATTTCACTGCCGATTGGTTGCTTCGATTGCGTTTGCGATTTGTGTGCATTGTGGTGGAGCTCATATGTGGATACGCATCTGCCTAATATGACTGCACACAAACTTCTAACATACATGGACTGATATAGGAGGATATTCATTCAATTGTGATTGTGCAAAATCATTTGAATGTGCCTCCGAGTGTGTGTGTGTATTTTGAAAGTATTAGGAAATAAAATTGCATTTTCATGAAGCGTCGAATTTATGCGCGCTACAAAACGATTTTCTCTACAACTTCCATACAAAAATTGAGGCAGAAAATCAGCGCCACCGGTAAATCCCCAAAATGCCACAAAACCAACAACACACAAAGAAGGGAGAAAAAAGAACGGGAGCTCGTATAATTTGATAGTACTATTTATGCTTGCCATGTAAGAAATGCAGGGCATTTATTTTGTTTTATTATAAAACTTTTATATAATATTTTTTTTACTTATTTTATTTTATTTTATTTTTTTGTTTTACTTTTTTATTTTATTTTTTTTACTTTGTTCAATTTTTTTATTTTTTTTCGTTTTATTTTATTCTTTTTTATTTTTTTTTTGTTTTAATTAATTTTAGATTATTTTATTTTGTTTTTTATTTTATATTATTTTATTTTATTTTATTCTATTTTATTTTATTTTATTTTATTTTATTTTATTTTATTTTATTTTATTTTATTTTATTTTATTTTATTTTATTTTATTTTATTTTATTTTATTTTATTTTATTTTATTTTATTTTATTTTATTTTATTTTATTTTATTTTATTTTATTTTATTTTATTTTATTTTATTTTATTTTATTTTATTTTATTTTATTTTATTTTATTTTATTTTATTTTATTTTATTTTATTTTATTTTATTTTATTTTATTTTATTTTATTTTATTTTATTTTATTTTATTTTATTTTATTTTATTTTATTTTATTTTATTTTATTTTATTTTATTTTATTTTATTTTATTTTATTTTATTTTATTTTATTTTATTTTATTTTATTTTATTTTATTTTATTTTATTTTATTTTATTTTATTTTATTTTATTTTATTTTATTTTATTTTATTTTATTTTATTTTATTTTATTTTATTTTATTTTATTTTATTTCGTTTTGTTTTATTTTGGTTTATTATATTTATCCTTGAACCAATTAATTCCCTTCTGGGTTTGTACCGGCGACTCATTGACGCAATTTTGTGTTGCAAATATATAACGGCAGAACGATTTAGACTCAGTTTAGCACTTCCTTACTCACCAACAGACATGGAAGCATGCACCAATGCCTCTGTACACGAGTACTATTTATGAGGCAACAAAGAGGCCACAGCTGCACATATGAATTTGATTTCATTATGAACGAAAAAAAGTTAGGGGGCTACGCACACCGATGCGTGCCAAGCCAAGAGTGATGCTTATATGCTGTCATTCAGCTGGTTGTAGCTCTGCACTGCATTGCATCACTGAGGTACGTGCGTCCCATACATATGTGGCATGCAACAAAATAATTACGATAGGCTAAATAGCTGACTACAAACTACGCAGAAGGCAATGTCCAACGGAATTGGTTTTTGGTGATTGAGTTGGAAAATGCTTCCCATTTGAAGGAGGCAGCTCCACCACCATGCAATTGCGATGTCCACCCGTTTCTATGTGTTTCCCTCTTAAACTGAAATAAAGCTACATAGCCTGCAGCTCATCGGGCACTTCTTTCGGCAATTTATGCGTGAGACGGCTAGATTTTTCAGTCAAAGCGCTCATTGCACAACAAATTTTTGCTAGAGGACTTCCTCGTTCCTCCTTTTGCGCGCATGATTTGAAATTCAGTGGTTGCCTGAGTAGTTGATCGTGTGGTTGCGACTGTGACTCTGACTCTGTGGTTGATGTGTAGTGTTGCATGCAACGTCACAGTGAACTGCAATGTCACATACAGCTTGACTGCTGTTTGAATGTGCTGTGTTGGGTTTCAGAGCATACAGCCAATGAGTGAGCGTGCATTTTGAGTTTTGGGTGGGAAGCTATGTAGGTATTTGATGTGCACAACACAAATAACTGGAAAGCATGTGGCAGCAAGTGCAGCCACTTTGCAAAAGATTTAATGCACCACATGAATGCCGAATGTCGCAACGTAATAGCAAATCACAGTTGTCCCCCCCTTCAGCATAAAAAAGAGTTGAGCTGGGGGCGTTAGGACTGCTAGATGATAGTAAATACTGACTGTGTGAGAGGCTATGGTGACACGGGGTTCATGGTTGAGGGATTGTAAGTTGTGGGAGAAGGATGTACTCCAAATGTATATTCCTTCCTCTTCTGTGTTTGATGTGACAGCAGGACACCTCATGATTTTGCAATAAAATTCAGCATGCAAAAATAATAGCAGGTTGTATTTTTGTGCCATTCCACGTCAAATCGCCTGGCATATTTAAGGTAGGGTACTTACAATCAATATCTTGACCAGTTACCAGGTAAAGGTATGGTAATGATATGGTAGTGGAATGGTAGTGGTATGGTAGTGGTATCGTAGTGGTATGGTAATGCTAAATGTCTATAGTTTGTAGACACTTCTGTGAGAATTGTTTACAGATCCTCATCATCCAAAACCTATTCAAATCGGAATTTGATCGGATTACATCCATTAAAAGATTTGACTTGGAATGGCCCTTGTATATAAAAATCTACATACATATATCCAAACTTCCAATAATAACAGTAGAGTTCAGTGATAGCAATAGATGATTGTTTAATTCCAACTCAAACAACAACAACACATAACCATTTAAACTACTCAAACCTTACTTTCGTGACCTCCATAAGCTTATGAGCTCTACTAATTTTTGGTTGGTTGGTTTGTTAGCTGCAGCGCTGTGGACTAACGCTGTTGTTGGTTGGTTGACTAGCGAGGCGACACGGTCCAACGCGCTCTTTTTTTTTTGTTTGAAAATCATTCGATTTGTTGTTTATGTCAGCAACAGCAACCGCAGTGTCACCAACATGTCGCAGCAGCAGCAGCAGTACATCGAAGTAAAGCGAATGAGAGGAGTGGATACTGATATGGGAGGCGAACGTCGAACGGGGTTTGAGACGTTCATATAATAGATTATGGTGTACTCAATAGGGGAACATTTAACCGCAGCTGGAGGAGGGGTCTGATGCTTGCACCAGCTCCATAGGCTCAAGCCTATGCACCCACCATTTCTCCACGACAACGGACGTGCTCACATCACGCGTTAACTGTCAGCGATACTTCCTATGCAGCAGGTGGGACACACCAGCTTCCTTCAGTGATTCAATATAAGTATTTACAACGGCATGTGCAAACATTAGGCGCGCTACACTAAATCATTTTGATTTATGCGATGCAAATTTTTATTTTCCAAACTCCCTTTTAATCTCGCGCATATGCACTTACCAACTTATTTGTTCATCGTTTATTCAGGCAATCGATTGTGGTGAATTTTCAAATCACGCTCACGCCCGCACAAGAGATCCTTAAAGGCAACTATTTAAGAGTTTAGCTTGTTCAACGATCGGCGCGTCGATCGCTAACGTGATGACAAAAGTTCAGCAACAGTTCAGTTGCAGCAAGAAGTTACCTTATACGTGCTTCGTAACGACACTTTGTATATCGTGACTTTGTGATGCGATTTGACAGGTTTACACTGGGGTTGCGATTGCTCGCTGTGGGATTTATGTGAGTCTAGGAAATTAAGTGCGCTTGTCGAGTTATTAGGCTGGTTATGGCAGCGCTTTGTGGTTTTGAATGCAATTGAAGCCAGTGGGTGGTAGAGTTGTTTTTGCGGTGGTTTTGGTTTTGAAAATTTTTTTCATTTTTTTTGCAGGCCAGTACTTTTGAATTGTTTAAAGTCCTATATTTACTTAACAAAAGAAAATGAAATAAAATAAAATAAAGTAGTGCAAAATAAAATAAAAATAAAGCGATGTAAAATAGAAAAAAAAAAAATAAAGAAAATAAAAAAATAAATACAAAAAAAAAAAAAAAAAAAAACTAAATAAAAAAATATAACGTGAAATAAAATCAAATGAAATAAAAGAAAAAAAAAAATTAAAAAAAAATAAATAAAACAAAAAAAAAAAAATAATAAAAAAACAAATAAAATAAAAAACGAAAAATAAAAATAAAAAAAAATAATTAAAAAAAAGAAATAAAATTAAATAAAATAAAATAAAAACAATGAAATATGATTACAAAAATTTAAATGAAATAAAGTAAAATAAAGTAAAGTGAAATAAAAAAAATCAAGTACAACAAAATAAAATAAACAAAAATAGATATATAATAAAAAATTTTAAAATAAATTTTTATGTCAATAAACAAAAAAAAAAAAAAATTTAATTTAAGTAAAATGAAATAAAAACTAAAAAATGTAAAATAAAATAAAATATAATAAAGTGAAAATACAAATAGAAAAAAAAAAATAAAATAGAACAGAACACAAAAAATAAAATAATTAAAATAAAAAAATACATAAAATAAAATAAAAAAAATGAATTTAAATCAAGTAAAATAACATAAAATAAAAAAAATAATAAAATAAATTAAAAAAGGCAGAATAATCATATAAAAGATTAAGAAAATAAAATGAAATGAAAGAAATAAATATAAAACCAAAAAAAAAATATAATAAAATAAAATATAATTAAAAAAATTAAATGTAATTAAAAAAATTTAAAAAATTTAAAAAGTAAAAATAAAAGAAAAAAAAAAATAAATAAATAAAATAATATAAATAAAATAAAATAAAATAAAATAAAATAAAATAAAATAAAATGAAATAAAGTAAAATAAAATACAATAAAATAAAATAAAAAAAATTTAAATTCAAATAAAATAAAATCACGTATAAAAAAATATAAATTTAAGTAAACAGAACAAATTAATCAAAAAAAGCTAAAAATAAAAAAATAATAATAAAATAAAAAAGTAAATAAAGTAAAATAAAAATATAAATAAAAAGATAAAGAAGAATAAAAAAAACAAAAAAAAAGTAAAATAAATAAAATTAAATTAAATAAATGAAAATAAAAAAAAATGAAATTAAAAAAATATAACAAAAAAGCAAAGTAAAGTAAGGTTAAAAATCAAGTAAAAAATAAAATGGAATTAAAAAAAATAAAATAAAATGAAATTAAAAAAAAAAAATACATAAAATAAAAAAATAAATACCATAAAAAGTAAATTAAACGAAAAAAACTCAAATGAAAAAAAAATAAAATAATATAAAAAAATTAAAAATATAAAAATTAAATAAAATAAAGTGAAAGAAAATAATACAAAACAAAAGTAAGGATATAAAAAAAATATGTTATATTCAGACCTGTTAATAATTGATTACTAATCGGTAATTAATAGCAGTTTCATTGATAATTTTTTGAGAAGCCATCTAATGATTGATTACCAATTACTTTCACTTTTTAATGATTATTTTTCAATTGATTAAAAAAAAAAAATAAAAAAAATAAAAAATTAGAAAAATCAAAATTTCAAAAATAATCATTACTATTGATAATTTTTTATTTTTTTATTTTTTTTTATTTTTTTTTCAGTACTGTTTTTGATTACTTTTGATTTTTTTTTGATGTTTTCTTGATTTTTTTATTTTTTTTTTATTTTTTTTTATTTTTTTTTGATTTTTTTCTAATCGTAATCAGTTAGTAATTGCTTTTTCTTGAAAGCAATTAAAATAATCATTACTAATTAAAAAACCCTTCTAATCAATCAATTACTAATTACTAATCAAAATTAACAGCTCGGGTTATATTAAAAAAAATAAAGTTTACTCTTGAATGATTTATATTGAGTAAAAATCCCTTAAAATTAAACCAACATCATTTCAAGCTTTATATAAATTTTCAATCAACAAATTTCTTTTTGTTGCAAGAATTTGAAAAGTCATTGCAACTAAAATCGAAGAACGAGACAATTAATTTTACAGGTTTTTGCGATTGGCATTTTATTAAAACACAACAAAGAAAAAATCAAAAGAATAAATTAATCTTATTTTTCTTTTCGCTATATTTCTCTTTGTCTGAATACATTTATACAGCAATTCCATTATAAAGAAAGCATCTTCCGATTTACAAAAATTTCATTAAATCATTTGTTGCGGCTCAAAAGCATAGCATTTGGATGCTTGTTGTGTAAGTGTTTGTGTGGCTGCATTTCCCATTTGTTGGCAACATTCTTGGGCCACAAAATAATATTCTAATAAATAGATTCAATGTAATGGAATTAGTAGTGAATTCAGAAAAATGAAATGTATGCAATTGAATAACAAAATTGTTTCTACTTTGTATGGCATGTAGGCATGTGTATCTGTGTGTGTATTGTTTGCAGGTGCACTTCCGCATGGCGCCGCAGGCATAATTTTTGTGTTTATAAAAGTGCAAGTCAAAGCATTCAAAAATATTATAAAACATGAAACAATTACGGAAATGCTCAAACCAAGAAGATATTACAGTATTTGTGTTACAACAACAAGAAGAGCAAGCTACAACAATGTATGCATATTGCAACAATACTTTTTTTGCTTTCTTTTTTGATACATCTAATAATGGGAAAAATCAACAAAATGCAAAATTCGAAAATAAATAACTAAATGAATGAATATCTAGAAAAAATAACAACAACAATGCATAAAATAATTTGGCATTATGCAACAATTGAATGCTGTAAAAGATAGGATACACTAACATACAGCAGGTCGCAAAAAATCTAGTTATATGGAGCAGAGTTGCCACATTAAATAAAATAAAAAATTATACAAAAATTATACGAAAAAAAAGAAAAAAAAAAATTAATTAAAAAATTATAAAAAAAAACAAAAAAAAAAAATTTAAAAAATAACATAAAATAAAATAAAAAAAATAATAAAAAATAGAATAAAATATAATAAAATAAAAAAACAAAGTAAAAAAAAAAATAAAAAAATAAAATAAAGTTAAATAAAACAAAATAAAATAAAATGAAAAAAAAAAAAATAAAAAAAAAATAAAAAAATAAATAAATTAAATAAAATAAAAAAATAAAATAAAATAAAACAAAATAGAATAAAATACAATAAAAAAAAAATAAAAAAAAATAAATAAATAAAAAAAAAATAAAAAATAAAAAAGTAAAAAAATTAAATAAAATAAAACAAAATAAAATAAAATAAAACAAAATAAAATAAAATAAAACAAAATAAAATAAAAGCAAACAAAGTATAATAAAATACAATAAAAAAATAAAAAAAAATAAAAAAATTAAAAAAAAAATAAAAAAAATAACATAAAATAACATAAAATAAAACACAATAAAATAAAATAAAACAAAATATTAAAAAATAGAATAAAATTAAAAAAAATAAAATAAAACTAAATAAAAAAAAAAAAATTTAATAAAATAAAAAAAAAATAAAAAAAATATAAAAAAAAATAAAATGAAATAAAGCAAAACAAAATAAGTAAAAAAAAAATAAAAAAAAAATTAAAAAAAATTAAAAAAAAAATTAAAAAAAAAAAAAAATAAAATTAAAAAAAGATAATAAAAATAAATTAAATACAATAACTACCTCTGAGGTTAAGGAAGCTATTACACAGACTAGGCCCTCAAAATCCATCGGACCCGACGGTATCGCCATGAAGATACGCAAACGTCTTGGCCATGAGGGACACAAATATCTAGCGGCTCTGTTTAGTCTTTCGCTAAACATTTTTGTAATTCCTACAAAAAAAGAAACAAGCAACAGTAGTTCCTCTTTAAGAACCCAGGAAACCGGATAATGTAGGCTATTCATAACGACCGTGGACCGATAATTATCTGAATGGACGACAAGCGTCCATAAACTTTAGGAACGCAAAATACAAATCAAGACGTTTGGCAGGGGGTACCACAGGGTCGTGTGATAGGTGGCTCCATCGTTTCTCATGGCGACGACTGTACGATAATGGCTTCAGGGAAGGGCACCCATACTAACGAGCTCTCTGTACAAAAATCAACGGTTACTTCTGTGAACTTTCCGGATTTTTCACCGAGCGAAATGTGACAATATTTATCACCGTCTAAATCTACGGCGACAATCTTTAGAACATGAGCGCACCAAATGAGAGACATTCACGTTGATGGCGTTAAGCTATGAACTGTCAGTCACCCAAGGTTATTGGGGTTGACATTGGATAACACTTTCTCATTTGCAGGTCATGTGTCTGCATTGGTTCGAAGTCGCAACAAAATCCTCAAGTCACTTGCCGGCAGGATTTGGAGAAAAGATAAAGAAACGTTTTTGACAACATATAACGCCATTGGCCGACCGGTATTTGACTACGCTCCACACATTTCGTCGCCTATCGTACATAACACCCAGTGGACGATGTTACAAGTCTGCCAAAATACCGCAATCAGAACTGCTACGGGATGTCTCCTCATGTCTTCTGAGTCACACCTTCCCCAAGAGGCAACATTGCTCAATGTTAGAGAGCACGCGAAAATGCAGAGCAGGCAGTTGCTTCTAAACTGTCATAAGCCAGGACATCCAAACCGTCCACTTTTGGACGCAGATGATAAATGAAAAGAAATTACCATCTTTGCTCTAAATAAACCAATGTGGCAACACTGCTTAGCAGCTCAAAAAGGCGATTTGGAAGCATTTTAGGTATGGGAGCTAAAATTCACTTAAATTAGCAAACACGTTTCTCATTGCATTTATTCAGCGACCATTCAGAGGCTTGGGTATTCAACAAAACGCAAAACAGCGCGCATTATTTCATTTCGGTTTATTATGAGTACTCTCGTTGTTTTTTTGTTTGCTTTGAGATCAAAAGGATTCAAGGATATGTCGCTATGCTGTTTACTGTTGTATCTCGACGCGTTTTATAAAATTGTAGAATATGAGTGCTTTTTTTATTATTTTTTTTTTGGCTTCGCGCGATTTTCTTTCAACTGCAGCTGTTGCATTATGAAAATAATAACAATGTTGCTGTAACAAAGTTCTTTGTTATCACTTGAATTTTTGGGTAGATGGGCACAGACGGAAGTTTTTGGTTATAGTAGATTCAGGATATATACATAGTTATTGGTGACGGAAATAAATTCGTATTTGAATAAAAAAATGTAACCGTTTAGAAGTTGTTGTTGTTGTACAGGTAAAATCACTTGCCGAATATACAACAATAGTTCTGTGAGTTCCGAGATATTCCGATACTCAGACCGGACTGTCACGTCCAACTAACCTCTAACGAGATTTTTGCTGAGCTTCTCTTCCGATTTGGGTGTGCTGCACTCTAAAAATCGTATGGAAAATTGCGAGCTTAATGGTAGTAATTTTTTGTGTAATCTTACAAATATTTTGCATAGTCCCGCATTTAAAGTGTATTTTTATTATTTACACATCAATGCCACAATCTTACCAACATTTATGCTGTAGAAATACATACTGTTCGCGAAATTACACACAACGTTTGTATAAAAATACATTCTGTTCGCGAAATTACACGCAACGTTTGTACGGTAGCATAAAAGTGTGTAAATTTACAACAAAAGCTTAGTGAACGTTGCCGATCGACTCCATCTTGACGCGTCGCATTCATTCGTTTTTGTCAATCGGTATTGTGCGGTTCGCAGAAAAATATTAATAGTTATTTATTTAGGTGAAAAATATAATTATTAAATTACTTTAAGCTAGTTTGCTTTAAGTTAATATTATTGTAATATTGCAATGTTAAAAAATTATGTGCATTGGCAGCATAATGTCGAATATAAGTGTAGTGTTTGTGGCTGGTGTTTTGATAGAGTTAAATCTATTTTCCCTCATTTGCACGCGCATTTGTGTGATAAAATTTCAATTACTTGTCCTTTTAAAAATTGCTTAAAAGTGTTCACAACTCAGTGTTCATTTAAATTCCATGTATACAGAAACCATAAAAAGCAAAATATAAAATTAATGTCGAAAGAAAGCTGCTCTCATGTGGAGCAAAGTGGCGGTGAAACTGCCCATGAAGATTTCAAACAATCGCTTGATAAACTTAAGAAATGTTTGAAAAGTAATAAGGACAACACCATTGACAGCGACTTAAAAATTATTAAACAGCTTGTGAACTATTTCGGAGAAAATCCAGATTTTCTTTTGATGAACTTTGAGGTTAGTTTTTGGAACATGTTAAAATAATTAATTTTATAATACAAATTTGTTTTTATTATATTTGCAGATTGAAACCACAATGGACGCAGTTCGAAGTAAACTACCGTCAAATTTGCCTATTATAGCCATAATAGGTATGTACATGTATTACTATTTATTACGCAGTGCTACAATGATGTTACACTTTTAAGGTGACGTAGTAGAGATTGTTCATCAGGTCGAACTATAGTGGGGTTTAAGGGGGTGTGTCACTGGCAAGCTCTACTAGGTCGCTTTAAATGTGTATTCACTTTTTCTTTTTTTTAGCACTGTGTTATTTTTAGGCCTTCTACACGGCGACCTTTTACGAAGAAATAAATTAATTTTTATTCTATTGCTTTTTTACAGAAACTGAAAGGGCTTTCATTTTTATAGAAAAAACAAGCGTTGCTGAATATGGAGAATACGACTTAATAAATTTAGTGAAAGTTATAATAAATTATTATTTTGTTTTAAATAAAACGTACCCTGCAGAAATATCGCAGACCTTAGAATTTTTGACACGATTTTGCTATAAGCACTATCCGAATCAGACCCGAGGTGCAAAAAAAAACATAAATAATTTGCAAAAAGTTAATAACCTTGTTTCAAAAATTAGTAATATGTAATATGTATATTTAAATGTGGCCCATTTCGGGGGCTACTCACTGCTTGTATTAAATATAAATAAATATTATATTATATATTATATTTTAATTGAATTAAAGTGCCTGTATGAACTGAATTTCCTTTTGTATTGCTTACATAAAATGTATATCGTTACCTTAATTCACAAAGGCCCTAACTGACATGAAAAAAATTTTACAGGAGAAACAAAAAACTAAATTTTTTTTTACATTGAACGCATGCAAATAAAGCTTTGTTAATTTGATATATCTCCGTTGTTATTGCTAGTAACACTTTAAAATTTGTAGTGAGGGCGTATATTAATATATCATACTAAAATATGTGTAAAACGCATTTTCGAAATATGTTCAGTTAGGGCCTTTGTGAATTAAGGGTTAACCAAAATAAGTTTATTGTACGTGTTTTTTTTTTAAATGTAAATGCATATATTTATTTAAGATAATATATTATATATTAATTGAATGTATGAACTGAACTGAATTCTGGCTGAAAGTAAAATTTATTAAAACATCAAAAGTCATTTCGTATTGCAACTACATAAAATGTATATGTTAATAATTATTTATAACTTAACAGCCATGGTTAAGCAAAATAAGTATTTGTAATATCTGTTGTTGTATTTTTAATGAAAATACATTTAAACATATACATGTTATTAGTTAAAAATATGATCAATTATTTTCAAAAAGGGGTTAGAAGTGGGTTACAGGGGTTAAGGAGTATGTGGCATTGCGCAAATAATAAGTAAGTTCACTAACATCGTTGTATATTTTACGCATTTTGAATGGAAAATCATTACGCATATGGCTCGCAAATTCACTAAAATCGTCGCAAAATTTTACGCATTTTGAATAGTAGTTTTTACGCATTTGGTTAGTAAAGGCATTACGCATTCTGTTAGTAAATATAAAATGCGTGTAAATTCGCTACAATAATGCGAGGCAACTTTTTTACTAGCTTAATTTGTGTAAATCTACATGCTTTTTTTTTAAGAGTGTGCTTTTAAGTTTTTGAAGTTAACTTCGTAGACGGCGATATGAAGTTTTGATTGAGAGTAAAACTTGAGCTGAATGACTGGCTGATGATGCAACGGAAATAATGCAACGGAAATAGAAATTGTAGCCGACTTTCAGGCGTATGTTGCAGACTTTCAGGCGTAGTCGATTTTCACCACGATGTTTAGCTGTGCAAATTAAATAGGAGGCGAAATTCTAGGATCTAGCTAACTCTAGGATCTAGCTAACATTGCACAAATTGTAATATTTTGGCCGAGCAGAATTCATAGGTGTTGCCACTTATGACAGATAATATAATTTCAATCAGGTTTGCGACTTAGGGTTGCCTCCTAACCGCAATTTATATCTCGGAAACTGCTTGAACGCCTTGGATAAAATTTGGCATATAGAGAATTTGGTCCATTCTAAGATTATATACATGGGTGTTGCCACTAAAGACGGTTTATAGGGTTGCCACCTATCCCAATTTTTTTTTTAAATATAGAGCTACATATGCCAATATGGGTATCAAATGAAAGGTATTTTTGGCCGTATTCCGAATATGACAATTTCAAGCAGGGTTGCCACATAGGGTTGCCACCTAACTGTATATCTCGGAACTGCTTGACCGATTTGTATAAAATTTGCCATATACACAATTTGATTCATTCGAAGATTACATAAATGGGTGTTGCCACTTAGGGCGGTTTACAGGGTTGCCACGTATCCCAATTTTGTTTTTAGTAGAGAGCTAAGTATTCCAATATGGGTATCAAATGAAAGGTTTTTTCGGCAGTATTCCAAATATGACAATTTCACGAAAGGTTGCCACCTAACCGCAATTTACAACCCCTTTTTCAACTCTTCTTCCTATTTTTCTTCGCCTTGACACTATCTCCCTCCCCTTTTATCTTCATTCCCCTCTTTCCTTCTACCACGCCCCTCTTCCTCTATATCCCATTCGTATTGGCCCCTCTTAATTTAGGCATAATTCTACCCACGTACCGAATTTGAAGGAAAACGCACCGTATATAAGATATTTTCGAATTTATCAGTTCTCTGGTCCACTTCCCGGAAGTAAGAAATTGTGAATCTAAACCATTCTCGAATACACCTTATTCATATTTCGTTATTTCTGAATTTAAGAAGTTAACTTATTTCACGTGTACTCGCTACACGCAGTTTTTTGCTACAGTTTTTAGCCGACTCCGAGAAAGCAACTGAGAAGATTTTCATGGCGAGGGTTTGCCAAACTACTAACGAGGAGCGACGCTGCTTAAAAAAATTCTTTTTCCCGACGGAGGTTGAGAGAAATCCCCTCTTGACCGGAGCGTAATGTTGCCTTTCGAGAGAATTTTAATAAGCTCAAGTATGTCGATATCTTTCTAAAGTTTGAACCAGTCGCAGGTGTCGAATACTAGAAAGGCCATGTTATCTGATGTTGTCTTCGTCTCCATATCAGCAAGTAATAATCAGCGCACCTGCGCCTTGGCAGACAAGTCACCGTTGATAGCTACAAATTTGAAACGGTGAGGGCCTTCGTCTATTTGAGAACCAGAATTAACACCGAAAATAATATCAGTCTAGAACTCTAACGGAGAATCACTCTAGCCAACAAGTGCTACTTTGGACTGAGTCGGCAATTGAGATTCTTGGACAATGTCGAGAGGAGATGAGATGGTCCTTCCCGTGAAGCCAACAGCGAGTATCGACGGAGATTTGGCGATGAGCTGTATGAGCTTTACACAGAGCCGACCATAGTTCAGCGAATTAAAGCCCAAAGGCTCCGCTGTTGTTGAAAGATTGCTCTCAGAGAGCACCGAGAGAGAAGAGCGCTACAGAGAGGAAACTGACTAGCTCCATATATGTTCTGGGCACTGTTCTCGAACCTTTATCAAACCAGTTCTTTTGAAATAAAATTAAATTCCATTACCCAATCGAAGTGAAAGCTATTGAAAATATCTCAAAACAGGAAGTTGGAGAATCTCAAAATACTTGAATCATTAATTTTACGAGCGTGAAAGTATTTTCCAACAAAAACGCCCAGCCTGCAAAAACAGTTAAAAAGACACAATTACTTCTGTCCACAACGCTATCTCAACTTTTGTCAACTAAGTCCATTTATAATTGTTGCCCCCAATTATGTGCCCGTCCGCAGCTAGTCACACGATATATTCATCGTCGATCAGTTTATAGTGAGCTGACCAAGCTCACCGGCCGGCCGAGCTGCTTGCAATCGTAAAAATGTGCTTGTCATTTGCAAAAGTTGGTTGCATTTGTCAAAGCGGATCACCCACGTGAGATTCACAATTCGATCAACTCAACAATGTTGACTGTGATCGCATGCAAATTGCAAAAGCTCGGCGACGACGAACATACTGACCGACAGCTTGCACAAAAACAGAAAATATGTGTATATATTCACTGATGCATCGTACAAAGTGCGAAATTGTACGCCAAATTGAATCGTCGTCGTTGCTTACGACTTGTCGTCGTCCGTCGTTCTGCTGTTTTTGCGATCTTTCGAGCATGTCAGCGACATGACTGATTGTCTCATTTGCTGTGTGAACTGTTGCAATGTTCCGATATTTTGCACATTGCTTTGGCATGGATTGTCACAGATCGACGGTTCGTCGAATCGTCGTAGAGATCATTTTGGTATTGAAATGTGCTCTCATGGTCGCTTCAAATGCATAAATTAATGTCATGCCGGTACAGTGGGGTTGAAACGAGGTTTTCAGAACTGAAATTAATAATTTTTTTTTTCAGGGAGTTCGATTTCTTTACCCTGATTGGGCAGTAGGGGATTTCCCTAGCTGTTTAGACTCTGGAACTCACTGCAAGTCTGTTACTTCATGCGTTCAACTGTCATAACACTTTATACCAATCTTGAGGTTGTTGTTGTTGTTAGCAGCGCTTCGCCCTGCCTAGAGTGCATGTTAACTCCGAAGTTCTTCATCCAGCTCTGCTTATGGAACTCCTAGGAAACGAGTAGTTTCAAAAGGTTGGACCAGAGCGCGGGGATGTTAGAAGACTAGTTTCAATTGAACATTTAAAGATTTGTAAAGTATCAGGGGGGCCTTTCCACATGGGGGGCATGTGTTTGAAATGGTGCTGTTGAGTCCGGCTAAGTAAGAGTTTAACCTATTACAGTATCCAGACCGAAGTTGGGCCAGAGTGACTTTAGTCTTCCTTGGTAAGATGCATTTTTCTTCAGCTATTGTTCGGGGGATGCCCGTTACGGGGTTCACAGGTCAAGACCTGACAATGTCAGTTAAAGCTCGCTTTTGGTTCCGCAGATCAAACGGTAATGTAATGCGGGTGTCATCATAGTGCTAAACGAAGTGTCGCCTTATGTCGCTATGGGGAGAGTCTGCATCCAAATGATGACCGTTTTAATGTCATAAAAAAAAAATAAAATAAAATAGAATAAAATAAAATAAAATAAACTAAAATAAAAATAAAATAAAATAAAATAAAATAAAATAGAGTAAAATAAAATAAAATAAAATAAAATAAAATAAAATAAAATAAAATAAAATAAAATAAAATAAAATAAAATAAAATAAAATAAAATAAAATAAAATAAAATAAAATAAAATAAAATAAAATAAAATAAAATAAAATAAAATAAAATAAAATAAAATAAAATAAAATAAAATAAAATAAAATAAAATAAAATAAAATAAAATAAAATAAAATAAAATAAAATAAAATAAAATAAAATAAAATAAAATAAAATAAAATAAAATAAAATAAAATAAAATAAAATAAAATAAAATAAAATAAAATAAAATAAAATAAAATAAAATAAAATAAAATAAAATAAAATAAAATAAAATAAAATAAAATAAAATAAAATAAAATAAAATAAAATAAAATTAAATTAATTCAAATAAAATAAAATAAAATAAAATAAAATAAACTAAAATAGAATAAACTTAATTAAAATAAAATAAAATAAAATAGAATAAAATAAAATAAAATAAAATAAAATAAAATAAAATAAAATAAAATAAAATAAAATAAAATAAAATAAAATAAAATAAAATAAAATAAAATAAAATAAAATAAAATAAAATAAAATAAAATAAAATAAAATAGAATAGAATAAAATAAAATAAAATAAAATAAAATAAAATGAAATAAAATAAAATAAACTAAAATAAAATAAAATAAAATAAAATAAAATAAAATAAAATAAAATAAAATAAAATAAAATAAAATAAAATAAAATAAAATAAAATAAAATAAAATAAAATAAAATAAAATAAAATAAAATAAAATAAAATAAAATAAAATAAAATAAAATAAAATAAAATAAAATAAAATAAAATAAAATAAAATAAAATAAAATAAAATAAAATAACATAAAATAAAATAAAATAGAATAAAATAAAATAAAAAAATAGAAAAATATATTCAAATAAAATACAATAAAACAAAATAAAATATAATAAAGCACCTAGCATCTCAAGATAAAAAATGACAAAATATGCAGCTTTAGGCTTTTTTCAACTTTTTCATATCACTGCTCCACAGTTTAATTAGCGAGCGCTGTAATTTTGCTATATACCCATTTTTTGTTACAACTTTTTTGCATTAAATACGATAGTGGTTGACGATCAGCACTGCAGTTTTCAACGAATACATACACACATGTTATTCCCCTCACATACACATACAAAAACACCCCTGCAACCACAAAATCCCCACAATGCGTCACCGCGCGCCATATCGCGCATTACGCTAAATGAGATAAAGCTTGACAGCACCGCGCTCTCTAACCACTGCTGCTGCATTTCGCCTTGATGACCATGATTGATGTTTGCATATATGCATATATGTAAGTGCAGTAGCGCGAATGTGTAGCGCAAGCGCGCGCGCAGTTCACGGGGTGCAAGCAATGCAAATTGCGATCAAAACAAGTGCAACAGTCAACTCTTGATGAATGAATGAGTGCGCGCTGTAAAAAAATAGCTATGCATTATAATCAATCAATAAATTTGTGTCGTCCAAATGACATTTATGGATTGTTTTGGTATTTGCGGTGCAGCTAACAAGCAAGCGAGCGCGGTGAGCGGGGCACTGTGAGACGTCAACTTAACGCTGGCGACTATCACTCACTTTATAAATGCATCAACTTGTTGTTTTTACCTAAGTGCATTGCATGCACTTTTATCGATAATTGCAAATGAATAAATAAAAATAATAAGAATAATGTAAAAAATTGGCGCCACACTCAGGTGCGCTTGCAATACAATAGCTTGGCTTTGTTGTCTCCGGAACGTTAAGTAGCAATAGATCTTATTTTTGTCAACTTATTTACCCTTTACACTGCACTGCAAGAGTGACTTATGCTGCAGTGGTGTTTTTTACAAATGCAACTCAGTTTTCATACGATCTTGCTGTGTGTACAAGGGGGCGCCGGAGTGCGATTGTGAGTTAATTGAAATGTCTAAAAGTTAATCAATTAAATACAAAGTGTTCTAATTCAAAATGACACTGGCGTCTTAATTAGTGCGTGAACAAGCTGAGGGCAGAGGGCAAGCTGAGTCAGCGCTGCATACTACAATTACAAGGAACGCGTTTGATTTTTCTATGGAATATGGTACTACATCAATCAAATAAAATGATTCAAATTCATACACACAGAATAATTTTCATGTAAAATCAACCCTTTTTAGGTTATTTTAACATGAATCTTATGTAGAAAAACTTGCCTTCGTGTTAAATTAACATGACTCTCTGTTAAATTAACATGACTCTCTGTTAAATTAAGATGACTTCCTGTTAAATTAACATGCATTTCTTTCAAAAAATGAGTCAAATTCGAAATCATACACAAAGAATAATTTTCATGTAAAATCAACACTTTTTAGGTTATTTTAACATGAATCTTATGTAGAAAAACTTCCCTTCGTGTTAAATTAACATGACTCACTGTTAAATTAACATGGCTCTCTGTTAAATTACCATGATTCTCTGTTAAATTAACTTGCCTCTCTGTTAAATTAACATGACTCTCTGTTAAATTTACATGACATCCTGTTAAATTAACATGGATTTCTTTTAAAAATCATGCCTTCTTCTTAAGGAAGGGGCCGTGTGTAGAAGTCTATGCAAGTGGGGAAAGTTTCTGATCGTCATTGAACTGGTAGTGGCCAGAGTGATTCTTCTATGTGAGGTCCAATCAGATTAGTACGTCCGGAATTGACCCACATATCCTCTGGATAGCCATTGAACATCCATTCGGTTGTGAACTAATGTGAGAAGGCGACAACCTGGCAAGGCCACTCCGACATAATCGGTTTAAAAACTTGTCAGGGGATCGTCTGACATCATGAGGTGCGGCTGCAAACGGGCGAACGTCTTGCATTAAGCGTCTCGCTATATAAATGTGTTATTTAAATCCAACTTCCCGAGAAACGGCTTGTGCGTAGGGTTTAGAACCCACCACATAAAACAACCTTCCAATAAGATCCAACAACTCAGCCTCGGATACGATTACTCACATTTCAGATAGCGATACCCGCAAACGAACTAGGATTATGATTACCTAATGAAGTTAGGGCATGCACCTGGAATGTCCGGACCCCTCATCGGGAAGGTGATGATACCCGTCTAGTTGAGGCCCTCTATAAGGTAAAAGCCATACCGCGATACAAGAAATGCAATGGACGGGACAAGGTCGAATACGATCATCCGACGCTAATGAGCGCGGACTTGGTGTCGGATTTGTGGTGGGAAAGAGACTTGTCACCATATAGTTTATCTGCATGCACGCACCGACTGAGAGCAAGGACGACGTGGAAAAAGATGCATTCCTATGAGCACTGTCCCCGTGATGATATCAAAGTCGTGCTTGGCTACTTTAACGACAAGGTGGGCAAAGATGATGTACTTGGGCCCCACTGTCGGAAACTTCAGCCTCCATGATGAGACTTGGCCAAATGGATACAGACCGATTGACTTCGCCGGTACACGAAACATGGCTGTATCCAGTACCAGGTTCAAGCATAAAAAGATCCGTCAATCATCATGGCTATCTCCAGATCGGAAAACACTCATCCAAATCGATCACTTTGTGATAGGCGGACGGCATACTTCCAGCGTTATAGATATACGTACGAGCCAAGATTCGTACCTACTTAAGTACAACAAAAGACGCGATACGAAAGCCGCTGATACGATGAAGAGTGCAAAACCATAGTAAAAAGAAAAGACGAGCGAGTTTGTGTGAACACGGCGAGGTGAAGAGAGAAGCGAGACGGTTTTTCTGGCCGAAGAAAGGGGAAGCGGATGGTTTTAAACGTGGGGCAAGCTTCTGTAAAAACGAGAAAAACAGAGAAACAAGTCAGAGAAGATGTCGATCCCGGCCCCACAATCGAAGTTCATAGAATTGAAGCTGCACAACTCGACTAAAAAACAATAAAGTGGCGGGGGCTGATGGTCTGCCAGCTGAGTTATTTAAATACGGCGGCGAGGAGCTGGTAAGGTGCATGCACCTGCTCCTATGCAGATTATAGACGGATGAATGCATGCCAGAAGATTGGAATCTAAGTGTTCTCTTCGCAATCTACAAAAAGAGCGATTGCGCAAACTGTTCCAAATACCGCGGTATCAGCCTTTTAAGTATATCATATAAGGTTGTGTAAAGCGTATTGTTCGAAAGAGTGAAGCCAGACGTAACCATCGATCAAATTTTTAAAGTACGTCAAATCTTGGAAAAACCCGTGAGAAAAGAATTGACACACACCACCTCTTTGCTGATTACAGCAGGAAAAGGAGTTGCCTATATGCCGCTATACTCTCAGAAGACCTTCAGTAAATATAGCCCGACAAGCATTGCGATGGAGTCCACAGGGAAGTCGACGACCTGCTGCACCAGCCAAAACTTGGCGCAGTACTGTGGAAAAGTAATTGAAGGATGCAGGATACACATGGAATGAGGTCCTATGCTCTAATAGGAGTTAAAAAAAAAGATGCTGATGATGATATCCCGCTATGTCTGGTTTTGGTTTCCCCGCAAAACTTTTACGGCTATACAAAATTACGCTGAGCATCACTACCAGCTCGGTCAGAATCAGGAAGGACCTCTCCGAACCGATCGAAACTAAACGAGGTTTCGGAGGTGGAAGTAGAGGAAGAGGGAGACCACCACTCCGATGGCAGGACCAAGTTGAGGTAGATCTACGATCACGCGGCTCAACAAAGAACCGACTAGCGAAACTATTTTAAGTTTAAGTTAAGTTTTTTTGGACGAAAGATAGAACCACAAGATTATCCCACCACACCCATCCAATACATACAACGCAAAAATTAAAATTCATAATATTTTTTAAAAACTCAGAAGTAGTCACGTTGATCACGAGGAATATTTCATTGTCACTAAAAGCACCACTTGACAACTGACAAATTTCTTAATTGAACTGTCCGTCAATCAGCTGAGCGCATATGTGCACTGTCGTGTCCATTGTCCACTACCCACGTGACTGATTCGAATGACGTGCATTTGGGTCTTGTTGCTCGAAAGTGCAAGCAAGAGTTGACTGCATTCCATCAGCCAAACAGTGCGCAAAATCCAGTCTGACTGTTATAGAGGAGGATACACAACAATCGCGTGTCAAGGTGCTGATTTAGGTTTGACTACCTACGGTTTTATTTTGGTGAAACTTTATAGAGAAAAAGTAAAGATGAAGATAAAGAACTTGGAAAGGAAATGAAGGAATGCAAATTTGGGCATAAAAATGGAAAGTTTGTTAAGTTGTGTAGTCCGTTTGGTGCCAAAGGGAATTGTTTATTTGATAGCTGGGTATAGCTCAGGAGCTACTTGCTGATCGCTGATAGTTTTGTAGACTTTGCCAAACCTCAGCAATCGTTGGAAGTTCTCTCCTCTCTAAGATCATGCGCGCTATAGAGACCGTGGATCAGAATTGCTGCCAATGCGCTGAGCTCTTCTGTAGGAATCGCCACCTTGTGCCGTCTAACTCCGTTGGATCAGAATGACTTGCCAATGGGATCAAGTTCTGTTTTCTCGCCAAATGTTTTCCATTTCTGAAGGTCCCCTATATAATTTGTTCTCACTTTTTCCTACTGGGTCACGCTTACAAATATCAGTATTTGTTTATGCTAGTAATTAAACATTCACGTTCGCATGAAATGAATCAAAAGCGTATACTTTGAATTAAGCATGCTCGAAGATATGGCGCTTGAGTATGAAATACCCCAAAAGCAGCTGAAGGTCCCTTCATTTCATGGCCAACCTACTCAATATCATTTTAAAGTCAAGTTGACTACCGCTACCGCAATTAAACACATGCAACCATGCGCCATTCACACATTTACATACGCGCTTTTTTTTTGGTTTATCAACATGTTTTAACATTTTACTCACAAGAAAATTAAGCTTGCGTAAAGAAACTGCCGTTGTTGCCGAGACAAGCGGTGCGCTTAAATGTGCGCGCCTGATGCAGTAGCAAAACGCGCGCATCAATTAATGAACCTGTTGCTCGGCTGCGCGCGCGTGTGCGCGTCAACAACATCGCCCACAGATTGGAGCTAATGCAGCTGCCGTGCATCAAGCGCTGGAAAGGAGTAGGCACAGCATTCACTTGCATGCCACATTGGTATTCTGTGAAGTGTAAATTTGTCGCCAACGCATTGCATTTAACGCGGCGTCGTTGTCTCATTTACCGCGCGCGCCGCTCAGCTTGTATGTTTGCTTGCGATATCACTTGTTTGCTATATTTGCTAATGTTGCGCGGAGTCAACAGTCACAACATGCAACGGGGTATTAAGCGCACAAGCATTTAATGTAAGCATATGCTAACAACAACTACAAAAGCAACAATAATAATAGCGCGCTCAAATGGAAAGTTGATAATTTTCTCACGCGATTTTTTTGTTTAATTTTTTTTCTTCTTAGAAGCGCTTATTTGCGACAGCGTCATTTTCGTGCCGCGCGCTGCACTTTTCCACCGCCCAAATATATTGTACATTGACCACTAATGCTGACCATGCTTGTCAATCAAATTTTGGCGTCACTGTGCCATCGGCATTGCCCTCGCTACCTGTCATTGCCAGCGCGTTCGCTTGTGTGGCGCGTTGGTATGCAAAATGATGCAAGGCTTTGCAAATTGCAATAATATTTTGTGCGCGCACTTGTTTTATGTGACATGAACGAGTGTTTTTTCGTTTCGTTGATTTTTTTTCTTCAATTTATGTTTGATTGGCTTTTTAGCCTGTCATAATCAATCACATTTGCGTACAGTGTCAATCAATTAGCTAGTAGTGCACGTACATATATGATGGGTTGTATCTAGCATGAGATCATCAAAATGCGAACACTGCGGTGTGCCTAATGAATCGAATGAGGTCGATTACAATTTTAGTGGGGCACTAAGATCGCTGGATATATTCGGTTTAGATACGGGAATATCAATTTGCAACCACCAATTCTTGGTGCTTACAGCGTCAGTAGAAGAAAGAGCGTAACAATTTTTGTAGATTAAGAGCCCACAATTGTGTTATGAAATAGCGACCTCTGATCTACGATACGAGGGCAGTACATAGTTTCTGCTTGATAGCTAAGAGGTGAGAAATGAGCCTTAAGTGGCTTACTGAGTTACGTTGTGATCGTATAAGCAGGAGTGACCCCGATAGATACGGCCGCAATCCGATCGAATATACCTTTACCAAAGTAGGTCAATGTGGGAGTAAGGAATCGAATACCGAAACTTTTTGACAGTTCCGGAATTTCGGGATCTTAAAACGGCAATATCGGGGTCCCGGGATTTTTCGGGATTATCTCAGATACCGCCCAAAAAGGTCGGGAGAGGTATCAGTAGACGCATTTTGACCTCTGTCAAGATATATTTCGACTCAGGAAGGAATTTTCCGGTATCCCGAAAGACCAGAATTTTATTAAATTAAATCGCGAGATTTCATAAGGAAGTGTGATTCAAAAAAACCGTGTTGTGAGAGCAACCATGGACGAATTCAAGATGGCCGACTGAGCAGCGCAGTCGTGACGGCATATGTTGATAGTAAGCAAACGGAGGAAGTCATGGGCCTGGTTATAACCAAGAAACGTCCGAATTGAGAAACCTCGAATATTAAATAAACTATTCAGGAAACTCACCAAACTTCTAACGTACATTGAGAGCTTCTTGAACCCGCGCTTCTAATTACAACCTAGTCAACTCTTGAGGCATTTAATTGTTACAAGTTTATCCTTTTATTTTTTACTCGTTGCTACGTGACACAAGCTGGGGGGGCGGGAAGATAGTGGCATACGCAGACGATTTAGCTATTGCATTCAGAGGCAAGTTCCCACAAACTCTGTGTGACCTGATGCAAGTAGCACTGCGAGAGGTTTCGAGGTGGTCCTCTCGCTGCGGACTTAGTATCAACCCGGGGAAAGTGGAACTTGTCCTCTTCACCAACCGGTACAAAATACCGCCACTAAGCCTACCAGAACTAGATGGCACGCGCCTGGGCTTGTCGGATAAGGCCAAGTTTCTAGGCATAGTTCTGGACAGGAAACTGAATTGGAAGGAGAATGTTCTTCAGCGCCAGAAGAAAGCTTGCATCGCTCTTTACACATGCAAAAGAGCCATTGGCAAAAAATGGGGGCTCAGCCCTAGAGTATGCAGTTGGATCTACACGGCCATCATTCGCCCAATCATGCTGTATGGAGTCGTCGTATGGTGGCCGGCACTGAGCAAGACAACATACCTGAATCTGTTGCGGAAAGTCCATAGATCCAATATGATCTGTATAAGCGGTGCGCTAAGGACAACGCCCAACGAAGCCCTCCAGGCCATTCTGGGCATTTTGCCACTTGATCTGGAAGGGTTTCGGTCAGCGGCGGCATCAGCTCTGCGCCTAAGAGAAACCTCCAGTTGGGGTGCGGGTACTATTGGACACTCCAGTATTCTGGAATCTTACAGCTTTCTCCCTCTAAGCACAGATCGTTGTGCGACCACTACAGTCGGGGATAGCTGCTTCAAAATAAACATTCCCAGCAGAGAAGACTGGGAGAGGACGGATTGGTGTCCCGAAACAAATGGTGGCACTTCCATATACACCGACGGCTCGAAGTTGGACGGCAGAGTTGGAGGAGGGGTTTATTCAAGGGATTTGGACCTTGAACTCTCCTTCAGACTACCTGATCATTGTAGCGTCTTCCAGGCGGAAGTCTCGGCAATCCGGGACGCCGCGGCCTGGTTAAGCAAACGTGTTATCGGAGGAGATATCACTATTTTCAGCGATAGCCAGGCGGCAATCAAATCCCTTGGCTCATACACGTTCAACTCTGAACTGACGCTCAGCTGTCGTCGATCTCTTCAGGAGATGGCCCAACAGAACCGCGTAAACCTCATATGGGTCCCGGGACATAGGGACATTGAGGGAAACTGTAAGGCAGACGAGCTTGCCAGGCAGGGCACGACCAAGCAGGTTCTTCGGGATAAAGAGCGCTTAGGTATGCCGTTTGCCACATGCAAACTAATGCTGAAGGAGCACACACTCCGTCAAGCCAACGAAAGATGGCTGCAATCCCCAGGGTGTCGGATATCGAAACAAACCTGGCCAAAATGGGATCTTAAAAGGTCTAGACGCATTTATGCCCTAACTAGGAGGGAAATCTGCATATTGATAGGGGTATTAACCGGTCACTGCCTCATTGGTAGGCATGCAGAAAGGCTAAGTGTGCCCTACCGACGATGCTGCAGGAGTTGCAAAGATGATGAGGAGGAGGAAACGGTGGAGCACCTCATCTGCAACTGTCCGGCTTTAAGCGGCGTGAGAACGCGCTTTTTGGGAGTTCCGTTCCTAGATAGTCTAAGCCAGATCGCGGAACTGGACATAAAGGACTTGATGGGCTTCATAAAGTCATCTAAGTGGTTCGAGGAGGAGTAACGGTGTCGGTTTAGGAGTGTCAGTCCCGGGATTCTGCTATGTGGAAAATCCCAACAACTCAGGGATTTTCCATATGGCTGGGTCCCGGGGCTGACTTTCCTTGTGTTGGTGGTATCACAACGGGCCTTCAAAACTGGCCTAAGTGTGCCTCTGCGGCAGCCACTTGAACCTACCATCCTTTTATTTCCTTTTTCCATGTGTCCCATGTGAGTATTTACATTCGGATGCTAGCATGAAAATTGCGCGCATTGTCAAGCGCGCCCATTCCATCGCCACCGCCGCGCGCCACTATTATCAATGACAATTCTGTCTCTCCCTCATCATATGCCTCATAGTGGCAAGAGTTTTATATTAATTTATTACGGTTCATCTGACAGAGTATTAAGCGAACAGACAATTTATGACTTTGTTTTCAAAACTAAATAAATGATAAAAACAACAACAGCAACAAAAAGCAAACGCTCATATTAAGACACAAATAATAATAAAATCAAGCAATAAAACAATAAGCCATATTTATTACAAAAGAAACAAGACGTATAAGTACACACCGCGCGCGATATCAGTCGGTGGTGTGGGTTGTGGAAAATAAGTGGCAAATACATCAAACAATAAGAAATCATTTATGTAAATTGTAATTGTCACATAGCAGAGTACAGCGCTGAAGCCTTTTGATAAGAAGACTGTTAGCGCACGCTTTCTATTCGCTGAGCGCTCTATTAGAAAAGGGCGCGTGATTGGCGCGTTGATGCTTCCGTATGAATTTAATTGCAGGGCGCTGTAGTCGCGCGGGTCAGCGCTTACCAGATGCCAGTTTTTATATGCACGCCGATGCTAACTTAAGCGCTATGTCACACACAAAGTGTGGATGCAAAGCAACATTAGCAGCGTGCTCTATTATATAATAGCAATTCATCAGCGCATCGAACGCGCTTTGCTGATCGCTTGCTAGAAAAATTGCGCGCATATTGTTTGTTTTTCACAATGTGCTGCTAGAGCTCGCTTCTACTATACAGCGCTCTAGCCAGCATCAGTTCTGTTATTGTTGTAATTGCTCATGCTGCTGTTGGCACTGTCAAAATTTGATTTACCGTTTTAATTTTAAGTTAAAACCTGTCAAAAATAAATCATTCAATCGCGCGCGCTCAACTTCGGCACGTCTGCCACCGCTCACTATTCGTTTGGTGTGTGTGTGTGTGGTGGTGCTGTGCGCTCGAGTGTGTCGCATTTGGCACACATTGTAGATATGTTGCAGCAGTCAACGCGGCGAGTCGACAATGCGACAATTTTTATGCAAAGTTGTTTTTTTTTTTTTAATTTGTTATATTTTGTTGCAATATACTTTATTATAAACGCAAATAAACTTTGCCTTTCAGCATCTTCAGCGATTTGGTGTACATATGTGTGTGGCTTGTAGTGTTTTTGTGCGCTTATCCGTTTTGCTTATTTTTTTAGTCCGTCCGTCCATCTGTGTGACTGTCTGTCTTACTGTCATTGCTGTCATGCAGTGTTGTCACTCGTTTTGTTGTTCATTTGGTTGGCTTTGTGTTGCTTCATTTTGGTGAATATTTTGTAATTGATGACACATTTGCGCCCGGCTGGCTGTCTCCGCGATCGATGTGGTTTGGTGTTTGTAAATTTAGTTTATGACATTTTAAATATTTGCATTTTACCAGCTTGAATTTTACACTTATTCCATCTTCGTGTTGATTTATCCCCACAATTTCTGTAAGATACTTGTTCAGATCATCGTAACGTGTCCCGTGACTGTTCTTCGGATTGTTTTGATTCCCATCGCCTATTTCTCATATCGCATGATATCGATATGTCACACCCCTCTTAACACTATAGGCACACTATAAGCTATGGAGGAAGGCCATCTCTTTAGCAAGCGGGTCTTGAGACAGCCCTGAAGGTCGAATATGTATAAAAGCTTTTTAAGGGCCTCACGAGAACCTTTTATTTGCGCCAACTGCCTCAAATTCCAAATAATGCATCTTCTCATATGTTCTGTAGCAATTTTTTTCTACACACAGAAAAATTTTCATGTAAAATCAACACTTTTTTAACACTTTTTCAGGTTATTATTTTTCAACACTATCGAATATTTATTTTATCATGAAGCTCATGTTGAAAAACTTCACTTCGTGTTAAATTAATATGACTTTCTATTGAATTAACATGAAGCTCATGTTGAAAAACTTGACTTCGTGTTAAATTAACATGAATTCCTGTTAAATTAACATGATCTCCTCTTAAATTAACATGAACTCCTGTTAAATTAACATTAATTCCTTTTAAAACAACACTATCTGCCTCATTATCTCATGCAAATTTAACAGGACCTTTCTTGTTAGTTTAACATGGTTCATGTTGACAAAAATTATTCTGTGTGTACATATTTCTTCGACGATAATGACACATCCAAATATATTACAGCGGAGCGCAATCAGGCAACATCAAAGGACATTATGAGTTGCAGGCATTGCAAAAAAAGAGAAAATAGTAGTAAATAAAAAAAAAAGCTCCCAGACATGAGCATAAAATGTTCGCACGAGTAATTTGTGTGCCTGTATATGTGCACTCTCAAATACACACATGCATAACCGTAAATTAGCTTAAATCAGACAAAATGAGGGTGTGCAACGATTGCCAGGACATTAGATAACGTTAAAATTTATTGTCATTGATGTATTGTCGAATGACGACGAATCGATGGGCAATATCAGAGTAGGTATTATGTATGTAAGTATAGTTGGCGGTTGTAGAAACTATAAAAAGACATTTTTATCTATGCTATGAGACGTCATCTTTTGTAAGCAACTTGGAAAAAAAAAACCCTGAAGAACTTTATATGCCTACTTACGCATAAAGGAGCAAGCTATTGCATATAGATAGTATGATTGATTCTAAGACTATCCACTTCGGTGTTACCACTTGGGGCGGTTTACCGACGTAAATGTTTTCAAGTAGAGTTCCCACCTAGGGTTGCCACCTTATCGAAGTATTTTTGTATATGCGGCACTATCTCGAGAACCGCTTGACGAATTTCGATGATACTATGCGATTTCTAAGACTATTCACTCGGGTGTTACCATTTGGGGCGGTTTAACGGGTTGGCACCTATTTCAATTTTTTGTTTAATTATGGAGCAAGATATGGGTATCAAATGAAAGATATTTTCGGCAACATACCAACTAAAATATTTTCAAGTAGGGTTGGCGCCCAGGGTTGCCATTTTATCTACTGTATTGTACTTCTATTTATTATTTTGGAATCATTTAGGGATAATTTTGGGGCTATTTTGGAATCATTTTGGGTTCAATGATGGATCATTTTGGATAATTTTGGGATCATTTTCGGATCGTTTTTGGATCAATTAAGGGTCTTTTTGGGGTCATTTAGGGATCATTTTAGAGTCATTTTGGGGTCATCATCATCATCATCATAGCCGCATATTAACTACGATGTCTTAAAAATGAGTTGGCACCTAAAGTTGCCGGGTGTATGAATTAGCCCCCACTGAATTAACCCCCACCGGGCAAAATGACTTAAGCCCACCAATTTTACAACGAAGTTAAAAATGGCGTAAAGTGGGGCTAAAGTCATTTTCGTGGGGATTAATTAATTTTTTTTTTTAGTGGGGATTCTGTCATGTAAGAACCCCCATGTTTGGTGGGGCTTAATTCATTTCGATTAGTGGGGATAAAATCATTTTCGTGGGGTTTAATTCATTTTTTTCCGTGGGGATTCTGTCATTTTTGGTGGGGAAAGATTCACTGAGACATTGGTGGGGCTTAAGTCATTTTTCCCGGTGGGGGTTAATTCAGTGGGGGCTAATTCATACACCCAAAGTTGCCACCTTACTGCTTTCTATTTATTTCTTCGTATAGGTACTGACCGATTTGGATGAAATTTTGTTTGTGGTGATATGTTTCATTCTGAGATTTTCTACTTGGCCTGTCACTTGAGCCGGTTATAAAGTTGCCACCTATTAGATATTTTTTCGGAAATCTATTTTGAAATGTTTATGTTGGCAAGAAGTATAAGTATTGGAAAAAATTTAAAAATCGAAAACACAGTTATATTGTTCCGATGTAGTTGGTTCCGACAAATGATTAATCTCACATAAAATGATGGTTGCACACCAAATTAGAGCCAGATATCTCTTAAACTGAGGAACTAGTTTGCGTACAAACAGAAGGGACGGAGAGACCGACGGATTCACATTCGGACAAGGCTCAATCAGCCCAGCTGGTCGTCCTGATCATATCGCTATACCTCTTGGTGACTCTATCTCTTCTTCTTCTCATACCTACAAACATCGGACCAAAGCTATAATACCATCGCATGTTCATGAAAGGTAACTATGTATACAAATAAGCTTGACTGCAAAAGATTACAGCTAATATATGTATGTACAGTTGAAATGCTCAAAACTATGTAAGTAAACGTTATTTAATGTGGGCTTTGAAAGTATGCTTTCTTGGATCTCACTTAGTGCTACTGTAACTGTGTGTAGTTACCCGCATTTCATGGTAGTTGTCGTAAAGACCACAATTTACTTCTGTCAGTGCGAATGAGCTGAGATCGCTGTCTTGGCTTGCAGTTTGTGCGTCAACGAGCACAGCTCTGGGCTGCAGGATGCCCAGATATATGTACTTACTTGTAGGTAGGTTTATAAGTAGGCATATATGTAATTGAAACTATGAAATGCAATATGATACTTATAAAGGGTGCACCAAAAAGTATCATCTAACTTCTCTCATACATATGAGCCGAATACTTACATACTTGCAGCGGGTTTCCGAAACACCTTCATAAGTCCATTATCGCATTTTCTTCACCATCATCATCAGTCATTGGTG
>CAXKVI010000003.1:111614275-111616775 GCA_964058755.1 Campiglossa producta | reverse complement strand
TATTTTATTTTATTTTATTTTATTTTATTTTGTTTTATTTCATTTCATTTTATTCCTTACTTTTCTCCACCACTGTGCGCATAGCGGCTCAATCGTTAAGCTGCCATATTGAAGTTGCATGTCATTTCTGACACATTCAACACAATAATGGCAACAACAACAACATTTTCTACCTCTGCACTACCCAGCGCCTCATTTGGCCTCATTCAAATTATCAGCAATACAATCAACGTATGCAAAAAAGGAAAGAAAAAAGAAAACATTAATGAACCCACACGCCAACACAAACACACATACATAAATAAACAAACACATATACACTTATAAAAATAGATACATATATTTTTTTGCTTAGCTCAACAACTTTGCGTGCCTTCGATAACGCTGACATTGCGCCTTCCGTATTCCTTCATTTATTTGTTGGATCCGTTGTCTTCCCACTTTATGTTTGGGTTGCCATCTCTGCTTGATTGGCATAAACATACATAGATACATACTTACACACAAGTATATGCTATCAACTTCTACATATAATTCCATCAGCAATAAATCACTCACTTTTCACAAGTATTTCTTCGGCGTTTCCAACAGTTGATTGCTTGTACATGAATGAATACAATTCATCTACTACGCCCGTTTGAGGTATACACTCTCGCATACATGTCTAATGCTCCAAACTTCGCTACTGCCTCTGTTTTTTGCTTCAATGCCAAATTAAACGAACCTCTTGGCGCATTCTAAATTGTGTCATTTGAAGCTCGTTCGCGGGTCGCGACGTCAACTTGCTATGTGGTGGGTGAGACTATCTATGTGTCTAATCATGGTGAGGGATGATTTAGGTATAGTCAAATAACTAAATATGTAGATATCTCTTAAGTTTCTATTTATTTGTTTAATTTACGAGGGTGGGCCACGCCAAAAAGCGTTTGGAGTTACCATACGGATAACAGCAGAAAAAAATGCTCAATGCTAAGGGGTTCATCCTATAAATTCGAAATTTTCAGGTATACTCCCAAAGATATTAGTATGCTTTGTGCCAAATTTCATCGTTCTATCGAAATCAGTTTAAAAGTTACGACCAGTCGAATTTTCAAAAATGCCTTCCTTAAAAGTGCGCGGTGGCACGCCGATTTCGCTTCTTTTCAATAGCAACCTACCTTGGCCAGAAAGTAACCTGTATACAAAATTTCAGGCAAATATCTAAAACTTTACTTAAGTTATCGTGTACTCGGGCAGACGGACGGATGTGAATGTAGTTTTGGTGTAACCAGTACTTCATGCGTTTCTGTAACTCTATTCAGTCGATTTGACGTCATAGTGACGTCACACAAATTTTTTGTTTCTGTAAAAAAATATCTATTTTTTTATTTTCTCACTTTTGCGGTGGTGACAAACATTTTTTTTAATTTTCCATCGAGTCGAGTGTGGAAGCTATGTCAATTCTAATTATTGTAGCTACAATCTGGAAAAAACGGGGCAAGAACACAAGATATTGACGGCTGAATGAAAGTTCACAGTATTTTAAAGTATTTTAGAATAACACCACATTTCAGTGAGTTTTTAAACATTTTCGTAGATAGGACATTCTTGAAACAGAATTCCACCCATCGCCCTCGCCCTGTATCCGACTTTGCCGACAAAACTTTTGTGTGCGGCATAGATCAGCGGTAGAGTAGTCGGCTATCATTCAGATCGCCTGCGCTCGAGTCTTGCAAACTGACACAATTTTTTATTTTTCCTTTTTGGTTTATTATTAAAGCTTTTCGACTTAAAATTAAATCTCTTTGGCTTAAAATTAAAACTTTCCGATTTGAAATTAAAACTTTTCGGTTTAAAATCAAAACTTTTCGGTTTAAAATCAAAACTTTTCGGTTTAAAATCAAAACTTTTCGGTTTAAAATTTTGTGTGTCGTTTTCATTTATTTTTGAAAGCTTTTTCAAATCATTTCAGTATTTTTGTGTGCGATGTAGCTCAGTGGTAGAGCAGTCGGGTATGATGCGGAGAGTATTGGTTCGAATCCTAACTAACATAAAAACATATTTTTTCTTAATAAAAAAAATGTTAAAACATTTCTGGTTTAAAATTTAAACTCTTCTCATTTCACCAATTTTCTGGAAATATGAAACTAAATTTGGTTTGGTCATACCAAAAAAGCTTAAAATTTAGGTTCAATTTTTTAGCAGTGTAGTTTCATCCAGCTATAATGAAGCTCTGGACAATAGTATCGCCAAACCAAAACAGCCAACCAGTATCCAACAGGAAGATCTTTCTGGTCCACCCTCGTAACCTAAACATTTAGTGCAATCAACATTTTTTGTTCTCATTCGCTTTGTTGTTTACATACCTTTCAAAAGCTGTTTCATTCCTTCTATGCTAGAAGGCGTTAGAGTGGCTAACAGCTTTGACAATATAGCATTTGACTGCCTGTAGGGCTCTAAATTACTTGACGTCAATCGGATGCTGTTTTTCATCATTGTTTCTTTTTGTTTCTTTTGTTGT
>CAXKVI010000003.1:111586775-111609275 GCA_964058755.1 Campiglossa producta | reverse complement strand
TATTTTTTTGCATTTCTGCTTTTATCTTGAAAACGACTTGACCAATTTGAATAAATTTGTATAAGTAGAGAGGTAATAAATATGCTACGTTTCAGCACCACTCCCAAAATGCTTGCCCCATATATATGTAGGAGGATCTTTACTGATAAGTACCAAAATTGTATGGCAACCTCGAAAAATAACGAGCAAAGTCGCAAGATTTTTTTTCGCGATTTTCTAAATCCGGCCCTGCACTTATTTTAGCGCACACACACACACACACGACCACTTTTTCAATCATGCTACATATTTTTCTACAAAATAAAGTTAAGTCACGATAATTGCATATCCAGGAAGAGGGATATGCAGAAACCCAATTGAATGCTTCAGAAAATCGTATCATATCACATTTTATATATCTGTGCAAATGTCACCCACATAAACACAATAAGATGTTTGTGGGTAAAAGCAATATTGGACTATATCTATATGACGACAAAGTGAGGAGCAAGGTGGTATTTCAATAGCATGCAGCTTGAATGCATGGAAAAAAGAGTTGCATTGCATGCAACTAAGTATAAATGGAACTGAATTGATACATTGATTAGATTTAGCTGATACGAAATTTAATAACATAAAAAAATAAAACAAAATAAAATGAGAAAATAAAATAAAATTAAAATAAAAAACAATATAAAAAAATTATAAAAATAAATCAAATGAAATAAAAAATTAAAAAAAATTAAAAAAAAAGTAAAAATAAAAAAATAAATTCAATAAAATAAAATAAAATAAAAAAAATTTAAATAAAACAAAAAAAAAATAAAAAAATAAATTAAATTGAATATAATTAAAATAAAAAGAGAAACAAAATAATTTCATTTATAAAAAAAATTTAACAAAATAAAATATAAGAAAAAATGAAATAAAAAATTAAAAAAACTAGAGATATATAAATGAAATGAAAATGAAAAAAAAAAAATCAAATAAATCAGAATAAAATAAAATAAATAAAAGAAAAAACAAAACAAATTAAAATAAAACAAAATTAAAAAAAAAATAAAAAAAAAGAAAAAAAATAATAAAAAAAAATATTTTAAGATAAAATGAGTTCAAGAAAATAAAACATATTTGAAATAAAATAAATTTAATAAGAAAAAAATAAATCAAAATAAAATGAAAAAAAAAAAAAAAAAAAATCAAATAAAAAAAATTTAAGTAAAAAAAAAAAAAATTAATAAATGAACAAAAAAAAAAAATAAAAAAAATTAAAAAAAAAATAAAAAAAAAAGAAAAAAAAAAAAAAATTAATCAATTAAAAAAAAATGAAATAAAATAAATAAAAAATAAAATAAAATAAAATAAAAAAAATTTAAATATAACAAATCAAAATAAAAAAATGAAAGAAAAAAAATAAAATAAAAAAAATAAAATTAATAAAAATAAAAAACAAAATAAATTAAAATAAAACAAAGTTTAAAATATAAAACAAAAGAAAATAATAAAATATTTTAAAATAAAATTAATTAAAAAAATATAAAACATATTAAAATAAAATAATTTGATAACATAAAAAAATAAAACAAAATAAAATGAAAAAAAAAAAAAATAAATAAATAAAATTAAATTAAATAAAAAAATAAAAAAAAAATTGCAAGAAAAAAATAAAAAAGGAAAAAAAATTAAATTAAATAAAATGAAATGAAATAAAATAAATAAAAAAATAAAATAAAAATAATCAGTTTAAAAGTTATGACCCGTGAAATTGTCAAATGTGCCTCCCTGAAAAGTGGGCGATGCCACGCCTACTTTTAAAAATTTATCAAAAAATCATAACAGAATGACTAGGGGGTCAATCCTACCAAACTATATAATTTTAGCCATTTCCGTTACCGAATTATAACAATTTAGGTGACTTTCGAAGCTTTCGATATCGAAAGTGGGCATGGTTGGAGGGCGATATTATATACTCCCAACGATACTAGTATGCTTTGGACTAAATTCCATCGTTCTACCACAATCAGTTTAAAGGTTACGACCAGTCGAATTTTCGAAAATGCCTCCCTTAAAAGTGCCCACGCCCACTATAAAAAAAAATTTCAAAAACTTATTATGCAATGACTAGGGGGATTCACCTATAAAATTAAATCATTTTATGTGATTTTCGATATAATAATTCAAACAGGTGCCTAATTCCATTATAACCCAATAAGCACCAATACAAGAGCCATAGATAAAGCAGTCTCATTTTGTGTTTCTTGTTGTTAAGTCAAACTGCTACTGAGAAATTTTTCGGTGTAGGGAAGTGGAAGGAAAAAAAATTTGCTATCTCGTTAAGCAGAAAAACGATACAAAAACCTGCTCATGTACAGAAGAATTTCATATTTTTGTGAAATCCTTTATGTTGATTGCATGAGCTTGAGTTTATTTTATTGAAATGAAATGAAATGAAAAGAAAGGCAGAGATCAGTGTTATAGATACGGTAGATAGCTTAAGAGTGGGGAATAGCAGAAGGCAAGGTGTATAAGAATGCAGTTAAATAAGCTCTTTGTGTGTGTGGTCAGCGTGAGATGGGCAGAGTGGCTTGGGTAAGATGGGTGGCGGGTTTGGTGTGTGAGTATACCTATTTGGGTAATTGTAAATAGGTTCGTGTGTGCACGTCTGCTTGCTGTTGCTGCCATTCGCACGTGAAATTATTCAACTTGACTTGAAAAAGCAGTTCAATCGTACAGCAACAACAACAACTCAAAAAAGCTCACAAAGAACCAACAAGATAAAGGATAAGTAAATGACATCAACAACAATATCAATATCAACAATAATAACAACATAGAATAAATCAGCACAATGTGAGATATAATATTTCTGAGTATATTTAAAATAAAAATTGCTAAAAAGAGTTCAAAAGTAATTCGTTTGCTTAATCTCGTACTATGAAGTCATTGTTGACCTGTACAAGTCAATGTGGTGGCTGTTGATGATGGGTTGGAGTGAGTGTGTACTAAATATATTCGTTTATCACAAACATACTCATTAGTAAATCAAGTATTTATGTACCTGGGTGACCTGATTGATATTCTCGATTTGGCCGCATAGTCTTAATTACCGAAATAAGATTTTCTAAATCAAGTTTCGAAAAAATATGAAATAAGTGGCAACTTCATAAACTGCCTCAAGTGGCAACACCTAAGTAGAAAATCTTAGAATGAGGCATACTTCGAATATAAAATTATTCAAATAAAAAATACAAAATATTTATCACTTCGTCGCTCGCTTGCCAGAAACACGAATGTGCTAAAATTACAATTTTGAGAAATCGTATTTGAAAGTTTATTCCTTCAATTCCTCGAGATTCGGTAAATTTTTAAAAATTTTTGTTTTGCCAGAAACATGAATGTGTTGCATGAAATCATGGCGTATACGTAACAATTACGAAAATTTTATGAACTTTTTAACAATTCAGTTTTTATACATTTTTGTTGCGCCAAAAACGTGAAATTCGTTTTTCTGGCACAATTTTCAGAGATTCAACTACACATGCATGAAAATGGCATTGCAAATTTCCGGGGGTTCCTTGTACTTTGGAAACCCAGTAGAGGTTAATCACGTGAGCCTATTAACTCAAATCTGGAAAATTGGCATATTCATGCCACTGGCATGTGAGCTACGATTTATAAAAATTTGAGCGATGAGTAAACGTTTTTTTACACTTTCATGAAGATGAAATGGTATTATAACTTTGGTCCGATGTTTGTAAGTCTGAGAAGAAAAAGAGATGGACCCATCAATAAGTATAGATACCGAAATGATCAGGATGAGGAGATGAGTTTATTTAGTCATGTCCGTCTGTCTGTCTGTTTGAACGCGCAAACTAGTCCCTCAGTTTTTGAGATATTTGGCTGAAATTTGGTATGCGGCCACCATTTTCTAATATAGAAATCATTTGTCGGAACCAGCAAGATCGGACCGATATTACATATAGCCCCTATACAATCGATTGTTCCGATAAACGGATTTTGGTACATAACTTCTGTAATTAGATAAGTAGGAACGTGAAATTTCGTAACTATTGCTCTTTTAGAATGTGGAATGCCGATGTTAAAAATCAATGAGATTGGACCAATATAACACATCGCCCCCATATAATCGATAGTTCCGATTATTTCGGTACGAGCTAAAGTTAAATTCACACAGGCTGTACTGGGGATCGAACAGTGAAAATCGTGACGCTTATTCATGAAAAGTATGTAGCCTTTCCTTACTTGTTTTTAATTATTATTATTATTATTATTATTATTATATTATTATTTTTTAAACAATTACAATGTTACCATAATTATCCCAAAATGATACCAAATTGATCCTAAACTGATCCCAAATTGATCCTAAATTGATCACCAATTGAACACAAAATGATCCCAAAATTATCACAAAATGATCTTTAAACGACCCCAAAATGATCCCAAACGACCCTACATTAACCCAAATTAAATCCACATAATCTCAAAATGACCCTAAAAAAGGTCCCTAAAATGATCCCAAATTTACTTCAAAATTACCACAAAATGATCCCAAAATATTTCCAAACGACACCAAAATGGTCCCAAAATTATCCAAAAATGATTACAAAATGATCCTAAATTGACCCCAAAAAGACACAAAAATGATCCCCAACTGATTGAGTGACACCAAAGGGTGTCAACCCTACTTGAAAATATTTTAGTTGGCATGTCGCCGAATATAGCTTTCATTTAATACCTATATTGACATACCTCCCTCAATATTTAAAAAAAAAATTGGCAACCCTGTAAAACGCCCCAAAGTGGCAACACCGTAGTGAAAAGTCTTGGAATTAGGTATACTATCTCTATGCCAAATTTTATCAAAATCGGCGAAGCGGCTCCCGAGATGGTGCCGGATATACAAATATACAAGATTAACTCGTTTAAAGTAAAGGCCTGAGCAATTAGTTACTTTGATAATTTTGCTGCGAGATAATTATTTGAAATTCATCACAACTCAATTGAAAACTCATGAGACATTAGTAAACCCACCAATAGCGATGATTAAATTTTCAGTGTAAAACACGTCGAAAGCAATGAAAAATACATAATCACATTTCCAACTAGAATCGCCTAACATTGAACACTTCATCATCAGCCAAGCAACAGCGTGAAAATGTCAAAACTAAAGCTTGAGGCTGACTATGCAAACAGCAGACAGACCAAAAAGTTACCAAGGCGTTGTTTGGTGAGGCAGAAGCAGCAGCAGCACATGGGGCACGGCTTGAACACCTTTACTGGCTACCCACATACATACTTACTTATTCATATGTGCTAATATTGGCTTAAATATATTTCCGAGTATGTACATACATTTTATATGTTTCGCATGCATGAGTAGTTCCTGCAGCGTTCCCATCAATCGACATGCCATGCCACACCACAGCCATAAGACATAGTCATAAATGTGGCCACGGACAGTTTATTGTGTTGAGCAGCGCTGATTTGGTAGCTGCAACTAAAATCGCTTCTGGGGCAATAACTAACAGCTACAACATAGATACAAACATAACAAACTTAAAATACACGCTAATAATAAAACAATAATAATAACAACAACAAAAACTGCAGCAGCAACAACAAAAATAACAATAAAAGCGAAATGAAACAAGCCAAGCCAATAAATAGCGGCTAGTAAATGTTGAAGTTACATTCATTGTATGAGATATGCTTGAGTGCAGGGGCGTAGTCATGCTGCGGACCAAGGACGGGGCGTATGCATATTAGGGTGGGCCAAAAAAAGTCGATTTTCGTTTTTTTCGAAGGACATACAGAAATTCAAATTGGCATATAGATAGTATGATTGATTCAAAGACTATCCAGTTGGGGGTTTGCCACTTGGGACGGTTGACAGGGTTGCCACCTATCTAATTTTTTTTTTTAAATTATGGAGCAAGATATGCCAATATGGGTATGAAATGAAAGGAATTTACAGCGGCATTGCAACTAAAATATTTTCAAGTAGGGTTGCCACTTAAGGTTGCCACCTTTCCGCAGTATATTTTTATATCCAGTACTATCTCGAGAACAGCCTGACCGATTTGAATGAAATTTGGCATATAGATAGTATGCTTGATTCTAAGACTATTCACTTGGGGGGTTTACAGGGTTGCCACCCACTTTTTTTTTAAATATTGAGTAAGAAATGCCAATATGGGTATCAAATGACAGGTATTTTCGGAGAAATACCAACTAAAATATTTTCAAGTAGGGTTGGCGCCTAGGGTTACCATGTTACCGCATTGTATTGCATATTTTTGGGTAATTTTTGGATCATATTTAAATTATTTTAGGATCATTTCAGGATAATTTTGGAGTAATTTGGGGGCTATTTTGGGATTATTTTGGGTTCGATTTTCAATCATTTTGGGATAATTTTGAGGTCATTTTTGGATTATTTAAGGGTCATTTCGGGGTAATTTTGGGATAATTTTGGAATCATTTTTGGGATAATTTTTGGATCATTTAAGGGTCATTTTGTGATAGTTTTGGAATCATTTTGGGGTGATTTAAGGATAATTTTGTTGTCATTTTGGGATCGAGTTTCTGTACGCCTTTCGAAAAAAAAACGAAAATCGATTTTTTTTCGACCCACCCTAATATGTATGTAAGCACGTTGTAACAACATTTTAACGTTTGTAAATAATTGCCGACTTGCACAACAACACCGCAAGGCAAGAGCAGCAGCAAAACAACGAGTGTAACAACATGCCACACATGACATGTTCACCACATGCAACAAACAGCAACAACAAAACACAGCTAATAGCAATATAGCAAAACGAAAACTAATAAACGAAGTGATACGAACGCTTAAACACACACAAACCCACACATGCAATATGTTCACACGAGATTTGCGCTGCCGTCCCACACCCACGCGGCCCCGATGAACACTACATGTCCGCACCGCTGATGTCCATCATCGTTCACATGCACATTTTGATATTCATATTGGCAGTTGGCATGTAACTCCATGACATTTAGGAAGGATCGGTTTTCATAGATATTTTTTTGATTCTTAAGCCACAGAGTATTAGCTTCAGGATACATCAGATTTTCGACAATTTTTTGGCAATAGTCGAAGGACTCCACTATTTTTATCGGGGTCTCTATATTAGGAGTAGGTATAGCTGTGGGGCATTCCTTCTGAAGAAGTTATGACCCGCAAGCCTTTCCTGATAGGTAAAAACTGGCGCAGGGCTAGCTCCATAGATATATTTCTGTTAGCTGCTAAACTAGACCCTGACCTATAGCTCAAAATAGAAATCTTTAGCGAGCTTATAGGGCCTTCTAGAGAAGTTGAGTTTCTGGTTGCACTTTCTACTCCAAACAGTTCGACCCACCCAAATGAACTCAATGGATGAAATTTTCGATGGATTGCTTGCAAAAGCCGATGGCTACAAAAATAGAGGCGCGGCATGACGTATACAAAATTTGATGTGCAAAACTGAAGCAGAAACATTGTAAACATGCAACATTTAGTTGCAAACCAGTCGGACCAAGTGGCAATGATTATGACGGTATTGGCGGTGTGGTGTTGGCAACGAAGCAACAACTGTAAAGCTCAATGTAGTTGCGAGCATAAATATTGTTGAAAATGAAAATGTGTTGCTGCTTGATTGGCAGCATCACCATAACCGACGTAAAACATATATATGTACATTAGGGTGTTTTTTTATTTGTATAGAGAAATTTTTTTTTGTGTGCTAGCAAAAAGAAAAGACGTCCCCAAGAACTGTTTAGGAGTTGTTTGCTGGTCTACGGAGGTACACCTTTACAGAAACTCTAAAATGTACTTCAACACCCTAATGTACATACATACATATATACTATGCATCTTTGTTTTTGTAATTTCCTTCAGTTGGTTTGGTGTGGACATGTGACCATGAAGCTCATGATGCCATCAATTGCTGGTCGATTTGTTTCAACAAAAGCGGTGGAAAACAGCGAAATCAGGCGCATAAAATTACAACGTTTTTTTTTTTCGATTTGGCAAACTATTCCACATTTTCTGTAGAAACTTGGCAATATTTTATGAGCCCATGTGTGGATGATTGGAGTTTGTATGTTTATGTAATGGGCACATGATTCTTCGTCGAATTTGGAAAAGTCATGTTTTCAACATAAACTTTGCTTTATGGAGTTTTCGTGTGTTGACAATTGTCGACTCATGCTATTAAGATGGAGGATTGATTGGTTAATGCTGTAGTGACTAGGTTTATTTCTTTCTATGAATTGTTTGTAAGTGGATTTACCTTTACTCTGATCTATCAAATATTAAGTTCTGCCTGCTAATAAACCCATATCGTAAAATTGTTTTCTAGTTCCACATTTTAGACCATACCTTCTACTTCTTCCTCTACCCCTGCCCCACTTCTATCTCTAGCTATACCTCTAGGTTTACCTCTATTTCTACTTCTACCTTTACCTCTACCTCTATAGAACGAGAGTCCTGACAATATACTCTGGAGAAGTATGTACTAAGATTGTTACGTATACGCAGTGGCATCCAAATAAATAACATAGGTTAGGTTCACGTGGCAGCCGCAAAGGCTCCAAAGGCTCTTTGTGATACCTCTAACACTAGGCAGGTCAGCCCCGGGACTCGACCATAAGTAAAATCCCTGGGCGGTCGGGATTCTCCACATAGCAGAATCGCGGGACTGACACTCCTAAACCGACCCCATTACTCCTTCTCGAACCATTTAGATGACTTGATGAAGGCCAACAAGTCTTTTATGTCCAGCTCCGCGACCTTGCATAGGCTATCCAGGAATAAAACTCCCAAAAAGCGCATTCTGTCGCCGCTTAAAGCCGGGCAGTTGCAGATAAGGTGATCCACCGTTTCTTCCTTCGCATCATCCTTACAACTCTGCCTTGCTGTGTGCCTTCCAATAAGGCAGTGTCCATAAATACCCTATTAAATTGGAGTTTTCCCCTCCTTCTTAGAGTGTAAAAGTGTCTACATCTTTTAAGATCCCATTTTTTCCAGGTTTGCTTGGACATCCGGCATGTGCATGTGGTAAAGGGTATACCTAAACATTATTTATCCCAAAAAGTGTTTTTAGTGCCCTGCCTCGCAAGTTCGACTGCCCCACATTTTCCCTCAATGTCCTTGTGTCCCGGGATCCATGTGAGGTTCACAAATTTCTGTTGGGCCATCTCTTGAAGAGATAGACGACAGCTAAGCGTCAGTTCCGAGTTGAACTAGGAAGAGCCAAGGAATTTTATGGCCGCTTGGCTGTCGCTGAAAATAACGATATTCTGTCCGATAGTGTGTTTACCTATACAAGCCGCGGCGTCCATGATTGCCTTGAATAAACTCCTACTCCAGCTCTGCCGTCCGACTTCGAGCCATTATTTATTCTGAAGCAGCCATTTCCGATTGTTGTGTTGGGACAACGATCTGTGTAAACGATCCCAGAATATAAGAGGCAGAGCCGATGCTGCTGCTGCCTTGTACCCTGCCTTGTGACAAAATGCCATGAGTGGTCTGAAAATCTTCGTTGGGCGTTGTCTATTCTTTGAATAAGTCCTCTAGATATAGACGATACGTTTCCCGGTAGGTGACGCTGAATTCGCGTTATTTACCTAATCCGTATTTACGATCCAATTGTATTCGTTTCGTCGTAATCAAACCTCTGTTTCAAGAAAGACACACGCTAGGTGTCGCTTGAGTCAAGATATTAGAAGAATATGTATTTCTGGGCGGATTTGTAAGTATCACCGACGAAGTAATTGACATCTGCTAGTATAATACCTAGTATATAAGAAAACGCCTGGTGTTCTCAGAGATAGAATTAACATATTATACCCCAGAAACCCGTTTCAACCATATCTGGAAACTTTAATTCGGCAAAAAAACCTCGGTGAGGTCTTTCATCAGAAAATTCTACACGAAGTTTGAGCATTTTCGAGTATCCCCTAACCAATTTAGTCATAAGGATGTAGGTCGATATACCATCAGAGCTTTTACTTCTATTTAATGGAACTGATTTTTGATGCTGTTCATTGGAAATAGGAACTGCCGAGATATTCTATGAAGAAGCAAATGTGACTCGGGTACGAATTCCAGACAAACCGTTCCCTTTTGGAATCCTATGTCGTGTAGAAATGTTCGTTCTAAAAAAGTAAAGTTACGTATACGCAGTGGCATCCAAAAAAAAAAATAAAGCACGTCTAACTAAAGACCAAAACAAATGCAGATTTGTTGCGTTGCGTGACATTTATAACTTTGGAAAAAACGCGCAAAATCGAAAAGGTATGCCACAACGAACGCGTTGGCAAAAAATTATTTAAGTTAGCGATAAAAAAGTAGCAAAAAAGACTGAAAAATGAAATTAGACATGGCCTGTCCAAAGGGCTGGTTACCGGGGTCCTTAGTTGATATCAAATCAAAAAGATAGAACTTGGTCAAGTCTCTGCGTTAACGCGCATCAAAACGCGGACAGGGTGCTTTGAACTACGTACAATTTATCTTAGCTGACAAAAAAGAAATGTCACGCAACGCGAAGTTGTTTCTGTTTTGCCCTTAATGGTCTGAGCTGCAAAGGTAAGTGACAAATACGCACATAAAGTTTCACATACACGCAATATCCAGCCAATTTTCTTTCTACACAAATATTCCCAAATATAAAAAAAAAACAAGGTGGAGAATGCAAAATGCAATTGCCTAGTTAAAAGGTCTCCATTCGCTTGCAAGGGGTAGCTGTTTGTTGTTGTTCAAAGTGATGTGATGCATTGCCACGTGTTCATCCACCACATGACGGATGTTTGGTCAGTTTGCGGACAAGTAGCGGACAGCGGTACTTGAAGTGCCATGCATTTTGCTATACATGCAATACGATAATTGAATCTGATGGCATGCTGTTGGTGCAATATGCGCCCTTGACAAAAAATGGACTAGCTGAGTAAAGGTGCGTATTTGTGTGTGAGCGTAGTTGTTATGTGACAAGTGCAACAAATCAGAATGGACGCACAGTAACCAGTAGGAAGGATGATGATTGCAGGGCAGGATGTTGAATTATTGCAGTTGAAAGTTGAAGGGATAGGAAAATTTGCTGTGACTTTTTAAGAGTATATGCTGAATTTTTTCTGAAGGAAGGGCAGTTTTGTCCATGTTAGATGCTGCACTGTGCAAAACTGCTTTAGAGGACTTTAATTTGTAGATGTGAGAGCCCTGCTACTATGAGCATCACTGCTATAGCAAGACAGAGTACACAGTGGTCTTTGAAGAAGGTTTATTTAAATTTTTCATCTCCAACTCACATTCATGTTTCTGGCGCAACGAAAATGTTTAAACATTGAATTTTCAAATTTTTGTGAATCGTAAAGGAACGAGGGGTTAATTACGTGAGCCTGTTAACTCATATCTGGAAAATTGACACATTCATGCCTCGGGCAAGCGAGCGACGATATAATTATTTCGATACTTTTTGAGACCTTGTGGACAATAGGAACCAGCACTCATTTGCTCCCACAACTGCGATTTGACCAGCCTCATTCGGTTTTATGTGACAGTGTTTTGTTTTCAAAACTCAAACTCTAACAAATACCTACTCTCACTTTGGACACTGCACCTAATAATTGGTGCAACAAAAAAAAAAAATACGTAACTTCTGTCAAAGTGCTGCAACTCAATTGGATTTAATTAAAAAAGCTATTGCCATTCTATAGCAGCCGAAACGAGAGTTGACCGGTTAGCTTGCTGACTGAGTGAGATACGTGTCCAGTAGGTGGGTATGTGCTAGCCAAGGGAAAATCTATGTAAAGTGAAATGGACACTGAGTTGCATGAGAGCAGTGATTGCCATGCCCAAGCAATTGTTTGCAGTTGTTTGATATTTGTTGATGTTGTTGTTGTAATTTTGTCATGCCAAAGCGTTGCAGGAAATGCCACATACCTAGCTTACAGTAAGAAAAAACCAATTGAGTTGGCAGCAAACGGCACCCAGCACTAGCATAAGCAGCAGGTGCTCGCAAAATATCAGCAAACATTTTACAAATAAATATTTTGCTTGCAGCAGCTTAAATGAAAATATGCACTTGAATATTTTTTGAGAAAAATAAAGAGGAGAAAAAAAATGTTGGACAAAAGTTACAGTTTCTATGGATTGAAGGGAATATTTATACCCAGCTGTAGCTTTAAATTATATGTGACTACCTAGTCACCTCCCAGTTGGTGCACCCTGGGTAACGATAAATGACCTACATAGCCTACACGGCTAGTTTCTTGTATTGCCGGTTCTACTAGAACGGTACCAGTACTTGTGCTGTACCCATCGTGCCGAAACGACCCGGGCCGTTTTCTTATATCGACCCAGCCAAGAGCAATACACTCGAGGAGACCCTGTCTGACATTTAGGCAGGGCTACACCTCGCTACAACAACAACAACAACCTAGGGCAAGAGCATAGTTGCTCAGAATGCAAACGCAAATGAACGTGATTGAATCTGTGAAACAGGTGTAAGCAGCTCAGAACGCAAACGCAAATGAACGACGGTTGTGATTGAGTTGTTTTCCTTCCCCAATCTTTTGCGCTTTCGTTTGTTCGTTGTGTTGCAGCATACGCTTAGCAAAAGTAATGACTGATGATGGAGAATAGAGAAACGAATAGATGGATTAATGACACGAATGATATCTGGATCGGCAAGGAATGAGCGAGATCCGAAAGTAAAGGAGCTATAACAAAATGTGGAGCAAGTATTGACTTGAGTATATCAAGTAGACGATCCACGGGCAACTGTAGGTAAAAATAGCCGAGCTGAGAAGTTATCTCAAGACGGACAGTCGAACAGCATGAGGAAAAATGGACTTATGATACACGAGTGATAGATGCATTGAGGAATGATTTGATGATCAGAAAAGTGGGGGATCTAACGTATATAAGGATGGATAAAGCTGTGGATCTTAGGAAAAAGGAATGGATTGCTGAAATGTTGAATGAATTGATGACCAGGCAAAGGAAAGATTGCGCGAAAGGATGAAGGAAGCTGCAGATAGATGGAAAAAATGATTGGCTGGGTCGCTTGACGGATCATTTCTCAGCTGACATTTATAACCTAAGCCGCCGAAGTGGTTCAGTAGATTTATTTTTCTTGTTCTGGGCATTTAAAAGCAATAGCTTTGTGGGAGATCTGTCTGCTGTGCTGGGAGTCTGTGCGATTGGGCGAAGGAGGAGTGGAAATTCGGCTCGGAAAATGAAGATATAGATGTGTATTGAACTGAACTTTTGATTGTTACGTAAAATAAATCTCGATGGCCAGTTCCATCTCTCCAGCTCCACGGAGGAGTACATGTGATGTGTTACCAGCCAACCAAATTACTTTACCCTAGAAAAAAATGAATCAGCCTATGATGAATATGGGAGAATGACCTAGAAGGGATCGTGCGACTAATGGCATTTTGATATGCGTCGACCTGATTCCTTTTCTTTAAGCATGTTCTGTGGAGAGACTAATAACCCATTTGCACCGGAGAGGGTTTTGATGGATAGGTCTACTTTGATAGCGGTTTTACGTATCTCAATTAAGTTCATAACGAAGTTAGAGTCTAGTATAACCTACTGTAGATCAAAAGCAGGCAACTCTACTTTAAACAGTAATCTATTAGCGCAACTGGTTATAAAAAATATAAAAAATCCAAACACACAATTTCTCTACCATTTTCCTCACTTGATTATTCTACACTCTTTCATTCTACTCAGTTGGATATTGAATATTTTTGTGGCGTTGATTAAGTCTGAAGAACGTGTGCAGAAAATTGAAATGATTTTCATGTGAAAATGCAAAATGAGCTGAACTTAACTCGAGTTGAAATGAAGTTTCCAATCAGCATATTTGGCGTGCCATATCGCCACAAATCCAAAACATGTTACAACGCGCCAATTCCAATGAGCCAATAAAGTTCAATTGAGATGAAGATGGCGATTGCAAAGAGAAAGAACCAGAAAATTAAATTATGCAGTGGCAAGTAGAAGAGGGGCGGGCAAGGTAGTGATAGAAACAATTGTATGCAACCGTTTAACGTTATAAACGCATACGTATCAAAATATCGCCAATATTTACTTTCCTTGCAACAGCTGTTATTGTTCTGCATTATTGCAACGCCTTTTGAACGGAACTTCATTTAGCAAGCTCAATTTAATACGATTTTCAGCCACATTGACCGTCTAATGACCAAACTTCCTGCTTATGTTTATTATGCTTATTTAAATTATACTGCCTAAATGCACTAGCAGTCCTTCTACATCAGCTCGCTGTATGTAATTCACATTATTTTCCAATTTCCAATTCAAATTCTCAATTTCATATCAACATTGTAAATCTCTGGCGCATTGCATACTGACAGCTTAAGGCGTAACCGTGCCCAGCTGTATCGTGTCGCACAACTTCATCTCTCTCGCATTCGAACTTCATTAATTTCTATGCAAATCAAATTGACAACGCAATAAAATCTTAACCCATGCTGCGCCATCATGTCAGTAAACACATAGTCACTCATTCTGCGATTGGCAGACATGCAATGCCTGTAGGGAAGTTGTGGCGAAGTGAAACTTGGATTGAGGTAGCCGAGCATTGGATTTGACTACCACCACCATTGACTAAACTTCCATACTTTTAAAGAAATTTAACCCCTTCGGAGTTTTAGTTTACTTTATTTTATTTTATTTTGTTATATTTTATTCACTTGTATTTTTCATTCTAATTATTATTATTTTCAGTTATTACAATTTTTTTGTTTTGTTTCATTTAATTTTAATAATTTTTTTAATTATTATTTTTTGTTTAATTTTATTTCATTTAATTCAAGTTTATTTTATTTTAGTTTTATTTTATTTTATTTTTTTATTTACTTCTCTTTTTTTAATTTTAATTTTTTTATTTTATTTAATCTGTATAATTTTATTTTTTATTTTATTTTTTTCAAAGTATTTTTTTTAAATTAAATTTAATTTTATTTTAAAATTTAAAAAATTTAAAATTTTATTCTGTTTTATTTAATTTTTTATTTACTTTTCTTTAATTTCTTTTATTTTATTTTATTTAATTTGTTTAATTTATTTTTTTATTTAATTGTTTCTGTATTTTTTTAATTTAATTTAATTAAATTTTTTATTAAATTTTTTTTATTATTTTTTTTATTTTATTTTTTTTTTCTATGTAATTACATTTTTTTTTTAATTTTATTTTATTATATTTTACTTCTTTATTTTTTTATTTTTTATTTTATTTAATTTATTTTTTTTCCTTTTTTCCTTTTATTATTATTCTTTTTTATTTGTTTACTTTTTTTATTTATTTAATTTTGTTTTATTTTACTTAATTTTTTTATTTTATTTTATATTATTTTTTATTTATTTATTTATTTAATGTTAATTTTTTTATTATTTTTTTATGTTTTACTTTATTTTTACCATTTTCTTTTTAATTTTATTTAATTTTTTTAATTTTATTTATTTAATTTAATTTTTTATTTTTTTTTTAATTTAATTTTATTTTATTTTATTTTATTTTATTTTATTTTATTTTATTTTATTTTATTTTATTTTATTTTATTTTATTTTATTTTATTTTATTTTATTTTATTTTATTTTATTTTATTTTATTTTATTTTATTTTATTTTATTTTATTTTATTTTATTTTATTTTATTTTATTTTATTTTATTTTATTTTATTTTATTTTATTTTATTTTATTTTATTTTATTTTATTTTATTTTATTTTATTTTATTTTATTTTATTTTATTTTATTTTATTTTATTTTATTTTATTTTATTTTATTTTATTTTATTTTATTTTATTTTATTTTATTTTATTTTATTTTATTTTATTTTATTTTATTTTATTTTATTTTATTTTATTTTATTTTATTTTATTTTATTTTATTTTATTTTATTTTATTTTATTTTATTTTTTTTATTTTATTTTATTTTATTTTATTTAATTTAATCTATATTATTATTCTAAAACACGGCGCTTAGCTAGACTAAACTACAATAAGTATATAAACGAAATGTATATCAGATGAAAGCTTATCATGAGCATATTTGCAAAAAATTATAACAATTCCAATAGGTTAATTTGTTCATGAGAAATTAGCGTTTAAAGTTTGCTTATTTACCCCTGCATTACTTTTGTTACTTATTTCGACTGAAATCCATGCGAGCATTGTATGTACATTGTACATATGTATGTATATACATTTACAAAGCAAGAGCTTGGGTATGAGTTTGACTCACGATATACGCGAATTTTTTCCGAGAACACACCCGATTATCGGGGGTTACATACTAGTTTAATTTAATTTAAAATAAAATAATTTTTTTTATTTTATTTAATTTTATCAACTAACTATTTGATTTTGCTACAAGTTCTACGCAAAAATGTCCTACAGGCAATCTGCATGCACTTTCTAACTCCCATAGGTAAGTACACACATTCAAAACTTCTCAAACCCAAATGGTGCAATAATCACTTGAGTGGCTCGCTTGGTAAATGCTGTCGCATGAATTGCGATGATGGCTGCCACTTGAGGCGCAATTAAACTGCCGCAATTCTCTCATTCGTTAGTTTGTCGTACAGTTGTCGTATGTAGGAGTGTATGTCTGTCCCTGGATTCATCCATCCATCTAGTCAAACAACTCCAACCAGCTACCTCTAACCAACCATGCAGCCAGCTGAATAGTCATTTATCTAAAAAGGATTTGTTAGCTGCGGTTTTTGTTGTTTGTTTATGCTGGCACACACGCGCTGACTGATGGACATGCACATTGAAAATTGCTACTGCTCTCCAACATCCTATTGCTCCTGCTGCTTGTGCTGCTGCAGCTGATGTAATATGTATTCATTGCCAACAACAATTGCTCTAATAAACGTTGTAAGAAGCAAATACACAGCTTCAACGAAGGGCGTGCGTGTAAATATCCCTAAAATCGGAGTAAGGCGCTCACATACTTCTATTTTAATGCTGGTTGTGTGGCAATTTATGACCAAGAGTTATGTAGGTGTACATATATCTGTGAAGGGAATATCAACCACGCAGTCAAACCACTCATCCCATCTGCCACTCGCTTGTTTGAGGAACCTATACCTCACTAAGAGCTTACTAGCCGCGAGCGGCATGTCTAAACCCTTCCAGGACTGTGAAAGCGGAGCGGATGCGCCCCTTCTAGCCAGAGCGTCTGTCTCTACTTTCCCGGTATAGTTTGTTTGCAGCACCCGCACCTTCACTGTTGCTACCCCTCTTCATCACAGTCACGATACCAATATCCTCATCCGATATAGGCTCACCTTCTGAGTGCACATCGCACAACCGCCCGAAGCCCATGCATCGGAATGGCCCTAATAGTTTCGACATCCTCAACGATCTCCTCACCGTCGTCCTTCTCAAGCTTCTCCTCTATGGCCCTCACTGACCTAAAGTCATTGGGTTTCATCATCAACTTCACCGAATCGTGGAGCCACCGCACATCTTTCGAGGAGAGTATGGGACCAGGAAGCTCGATCAAGTCACTGACCGCGTGGATAGCCATTTCTGTCCGTACTTAGACCCAATTAGGCCGGAAATACCTCTGCTCTTAGGGATTAGATTCGAAGACCCCCAGACGTAGGCTACCTTTAGCCATTTCAGCAAACGTGGGGCCTTGGACTTCTAACCTTTTAGGATTCGAGGTACCCACCGCCACCTCCATGGACCGGTTAGGCTTCACGGCCGCTTTCTCGCCTGCCGGACGACTATCGTCGAAGTCCGGAACAACTATCTTGGCCCAGTCAACGCCCAGGGAAACTGTGCAAAGATTTGAGTCTTCTTTCGGGTAGCTTGATGTCAAGCAGAAAATTGCAGCTGTAAACTAGTAATTTTTTCGGACTAGTGCCCTATCTCACAGCAAACCGTATCCTTGCTTGAGTTACACTGCATACCTAGATCCAGCAATTCACCATACAAACACAACACATACCGAGAGCTAGAGCAATAAAGCTTATTTGCTAGTATTACAACGATAACGGGTTTGTAAGATTATACATAACACATACAAGCTCCCCCACATACGAGCATATCTTTCTTTCCTGTATATTTATGAGTTCATATTGGCCTCAAGTTCTGCATCAAGCAAAAATACAACAACAATTTACATACAAAATCATGCAATTTATCTGCATCCTAACTACGGGTATCTACTTCTATGATTGTTAGGTGCACATTTAGTCACTTTTATATACGAGGCTGTATGGTTGTGTGCTTAGTAGACAAGACTGAGATTTATTAACCTATGAAGGACGAACTTGTGTCTATCTAGCTAGACGTTACTAGCTCGTTGGCTATCACTTGCTTGAATGTTGGTCTGCCTCATCTGTATCATTGGGTATGTAGTTAGAGGTGTTGTATGTGAATTATGATGCACAAATTTTATTGCTTTGATTGAGGTATAAAGACTTTAGATGATTTGAAGGAACTATGGTTATGTATTTGATACGAAGCGCAAATAAAAAAATGATTAGTAAGGAGACCAGCGCGGAGAGAGTAAAGTATTCATGCCGTAAGAGGCTGCCGAAGTTGTACTTGCGACGGTGTGAGTGCTAGGCAATTTGGGGATGATATGTCGAATTGTCCTAGCATTTTGAAGATCTTCCTTTTGGCTTTGTGGAAACCTGGTGATGGTATTTAACTTCTGTTTAAAAGTCAGTTGAACTCTCGAAACTTGGCGATCGGAGATCTTCAAGACAGCCATCGAATTGGGCAGTCAAGATGCGGGACCTTGTTCTCAGTACATAGGTACCTGAGTCTTTAATCGGAAGGCCCAGATCAGATTGAACGAAAAACCTCAAGTAAAATGGTGCTCCTCCCGCATAGAGCAAGTTTATGCAATGAGCAATGACAGCTTCTTGTAATTGCTCCTCCCTAGATCAAGTGTTCAGTTCTTTACTTAGACAGCCAACGCCAATCATTTATTCCTCAATCTCTACTACTTCCTCTCTTGGGAGTGGTGACCTCTTTCTTCTTCTGCTTCCACAGAAATCTGGTTCGAAGGATCTTCGTTCATACGTAAAACATAGCTTAGCCGACAAAGTTGTTACTTAAGTTTCTTAAGTTCAGTTCCCCTTTTATACACTTAAACTTTCCTATGTATTTGTATTAGATATTTTCTGGGCGAAGGCGAACTAGCTCCCTGGTTCCAGTTATGACTGCCAAGCCAAACAGAAGAGTCCGGAAAGTGCTCCGTTAGAACTATCTGCGGGGTGAGAAGGCTACCAAAAATAGCGTAACGAACAGACAAAATTCCCTTTTAATCATTTATGAAAAAAATGTTTTTTTAGGTTCCTTATCGGAGGCCCAAAACACTCCTTCCGATAATCCGAAAGGATGTGATAGAGATTTATACTGAAAAATTTAAATATAAAACGCTCCCATGCGGTGATCTTTACTGCTGTTTCTTTTTTAGATGACTTAGTGTTATAAATAAATATTTTGATGGCGTTATTTTGACATATTTGGGTTGTCGGACCCTTTTTATGTCGCACCCAATTTGTAGAATACGATGACTTTATTTTGAAATATTTGGGTCGTCGGACTCACTTCATGTCGCACCCAATTTGTAGACCAGGATGACGTTATTTTGACATATTTGTGTCGCCTGGCCCACTTTATTATTATTATTATTATTATAAGGCCTTATTATATCGCGACCATTAGTACGATCTATTGTGTGACCTATCAGCATATTGCTGTATGCGGAGGCTCTTTATAAATTTGAGCACCTCCTCAGGTTTTTTATTGCATATTACGAACGGATTGCGTAGCAGACTCTCTTTCTTGCTAACGCAATGCATTCGCAGAGTATGTGAACCGGCGTTTCATCGTCCAGTTCGCAGAAACGACAAATTGTTGTATCTGACAGATTCAGCTTACTCAGGTGATAACGCAGACCGCAATGTCCCGTAAAATACTCAGTGAGGGTTCTTAGATCCACCCTACTTAGATTAATGAGCCTGGCTGATGCGCTTTGTGAGGGTTCTATAAAGAGTTTGGCCTGCCTCTGCCCTAGGCTGCTAAGCCAATACTGCCTAAACATTTTATTTTCCCAGTTGCTTATGGGCTCCTTTACGTGGGCCTTCGTGAGTCCACAAAAGGGTTCCGGACCATAAAATGCTGTTAGAGCACCATGTTTTGTCAGGTGATCTGCTTTTTCGTTGCCGTCATGCCCTTCATGTCCTGGGGCCCCACCTAACAAAACTTTGTTTTTGGCTCCCAGATCATTAAGGACTGCGACGCACTCATCGACAAAAAAAAAACTAATGGCGGCGATATACCAACAGGTTATCATAACCTCTAGCGAGATGATTAGCCGACAAGCTTTGAGGTTATAGTGTAAGACTGCAAGGCACGTAGGGCGGCCTGACTGTCCGACATGATGTAGATTCGCCTAGAGGATAGTCTTCTTCGGAGGCATTCTCTGGCACATAATTCTATTGCGTGGATTTCCGCTTGAAAGATAGTGGGGTAGTTACCTATTGGTACCGATTTTTTGTAATTTGGTCCATGGATAACATCTTCCAGCTTGTTGTTGTTGTTGTAGCGAGGTGTAGCCCTGCCTAAATGTCAGACAGGGTCACCCCGAGTGTATTGCTCTTGGCCGGGTCGATATAAGAAAACGGCCCGGGTCGTTTCGGCACGATGGGACTGCACAAGTACTGGTACCGTTCTCGTAGAACCGGCAATACGAGAAACTTCCAGCTTCGATCCATCCGTATACCAAATCTCCGAATCGGATTCAGCATAAGGATTCCCTGTGTCCAAGAGCCCCCGATCTACGATCGAAACTTCAAATTGCATCACTTACTTGCAATATAGGACTATTTATGAAATTCTTGACTATCTTCATATGTCCGGTCATATTTCCGATTTTTAGATCGGAAATGTTTTGAAGTCTTAATGCAGCAGGTGTGGCCTCCTTCTCTATCAGAATAGGGAAGGAAGGTATTCCCACAAGGGCACTTATAGCATCAGCAGGGCACGTTCTCATTGCACCTGTTATACCGACACATACTAGCCGATGCAGCTTACTTAACTTAGCTGTCGCTGTTCTTTGAGCAGTCTTAGGCCACCAGACTAGAGAAACGTATGTGACTATTAGCTTCACAACTGTATTAAATGACCAGTACGTCATTTTGGAAGACAGCCCCCATGCCGGGCCCACTTTATGTCGCACCCAATTTATAGGATTTATTTTGACATATTTGTGTCGCCAGACCCACTTTATACCGCACCCAATTAGTAGGACACATATACCTATTCCTGAGCTTGGTAGTTAATGAAATGAAAATAAAACTGATATTAATAAAAACAAATTGCATGCACCAAATTGACATGCTTCAGGTTCCCTACCTCCCAAGAGTCGCATATTCCAGAATTATAGAAGATAAAAAAGTGGGGCGTTTCGGAGAAAGGAAGTCGCTCACAAAAATTCAGCTTGTTTTTAATCAACAACTACATATATGCCTAGGGGTGCTCTCCTACTAAACATTTTCACTACTAAGCATTTTCGAATTTCCTTTCAAAAAAAAAAAGTGAATACAATTCTTGACGCGTTTAAAAAAAGTTTCATTGAATAAATCATATCAAACCATTTTCGCAGCTCTCCACTCTTTAACAGTTCTAAAATAAATGCTGCAGCCTAAAAGTTTCTCCAGCGGAAATTCATTTATCTCTTTTGCCAACAGTAGAATATGAGCCGTCATACATACCCAGTTAAAGGATCTAATAATCTGCAGCATTCACTACCTGGTGCCTGTCAGCTGTCAATTAGGGCACAGATGCAACAATTACATAGACACCAGCCAACTAGAAGCAGCTCTCTAGAAAAGGCATAACTATACCGAGAGACAAGGGCGTACACAAGAAAGGGGGTTGGGGCAGGGCGCCGTTGTCCTAGCTTTACAGAATGAAACTGAATAAAAAAACCCTAGAAAAATTATAGTTACCTAGGAAATATATAAATGCCCACCCACCCCCCTTTGCGAACCTTTGTGAAGAGCTGGGAACGCCCTTGCCTACAAAAAACACCATCACCTTCATGCCTCAAAGGTTAGCCCTAACCCCACATAACCATAACACGAGGCTGAAGCAACTGCATAAGTAAATATGAGTTGGCCTTAGCCTTCAGTACAGCTACCTCAACTACTACTGCTGCTGTTCTAAATATTTTATAAAATGTCAGCAACAAAAATGAGTTACTGTTATATGCCGCCGTTATTTTAGCTGCAACTACCAATGAATGGTTGGCATCCATTGCTGCTGCTGACGTCTACTAACAAGAAATATTTTACGCGCCCAAAAATGGTATTGAATGAAAGCCATGCGCCCAGAATGAGGATGAATTACAATGTTGATGAGGAGGATGACAGCAGCAGGGCTGGCAAGTTGGCGTAGGGAAAGCTGACTGCTTCACACTTTCTG
>CAXKVI010000003.1:111541775-111581775 GCA_964058755.1 Campiglossa producta | reverse complement strand
CATTGTCTGTCGCGTAACACACTCGCCAGCGATATCATCATCATCACCAACAACACGTCGTCATTGTCATGCATTGCATTTCGATTGTGAAAATGTGCGACATAAATCGATTGGCCGATTGTCGCGCAAATCACCATCCAAACTCACAGCAGCACCCACACCAGCTCGCACGCATTGCAGGTAATCAAATACAAAAAAATATGTATTCTTGCATTGGTCCCAGCAGGAAATCGATAGCTGATGACAGCCTATCAGTAAGAAATGAAATCTTACTAATATCATAATAGTACATTTACGCCGCACTAAATTTCGCGAATTCAAATGGCAAATTTACATTTGGCTTCACCTTCCCTGCAAGAATCTTCTACCAGGACAAAAATCCACCGAAAGAAAATGTATTACCGTAATGATTTAAATACCTGTAGAGTAATAATAAAAAAGACTCAAGAAGGCTTCAGTCTTTTCCTGGTAGAATTGGCCCACTTTCTTAAAAAAAAACTAGTTGAAATTGTTATTTACATCTATGCATAGTGCAAAAGTTATCACACGTCAATTACCCATTAAGGTTCTTGCTGGGCAATCCCTAATGTGGAACGCCCGCAGGGTTTGCAGCACGGTTTTGTTGAAATTTGGTAGGCAGGCAGCTATGTATAGGCCATTTTTTTAGTTTTGGGGGGTCCGGCCATGCTAGGGACCGTTACTTTTCGTTATTCCATATAACTCTGAGTGCACTTGATCTATATTTATGATATTTCGCATACAGGTATAGAAACTTCGTACAATATGGGTGTCAAACGAAAGGGGATAGTACCAGGTTTCATTTGAACTTCGGTATATTTCGATAAATTGCCCAAAAACCTTAAAACTGCCCTACAATACGAGTATCCAACTAAAAGGGATGGCCCCAGGTCTCATTTGGACTTCGATATATTTCGATAAACCTGTCGATAACTAAGTTATCGGTGAAAATCTGATTGGCCAAACACCTTGAAATTGCCGTACAATATGGGTATAAAATGAAAGAGGAAGGCCCCAGGCTTCATTTAAACCTTAAAATTACCCTACAACAGGGGCGGTAAAAACTACCAAAAAAATATTAAATGCGTAAGTTTAAACATTTATCAGCTCAGTTAGATGAACGCCCTAGATAAATTTATGTGTACTTGATGTCAAACAAAAACTTTTTATTTCGAAATTCTCATTAAAAAAGTAATTTTCGACCCGTTTTCAGCATATTCTTCTCTTTTTGTCTAATGTGCATTGAATGCATTAAAAAAATTACATGTCGAACGTCGTTATAGCATTGTATAAATTTACGCACTCTTTTACAAACCAAAATCGACGCGGAAGTTTATCAAATTTGTGTAAACTGCGTTCCATATAAATTTTGACAGTTCATTTACACACTTGATAAATTTATACGTTTACACGCTTTATAAGGTGTTTATAAGCTTTGATGTGTCCCCCTATTGTAAAAATTACGCAAAAAATATATTAAAAATTACACAAAAAATAGTAAAATTTACACAAAAAATTTAATAAAATTTACATTGAAAATAAAGCAAAAATTTGGTAAAAAATACGCAAAAAATATAGTAAAGAATTACCCAAGATATATAGTAAAAATTAAGCGAAAATTGCAGTAAAAAAACGCGAAAAATACAGTACGAATATAACAAAAATTACACAAAAAATATAGTAAGTCACGCGAAAAAAATAAAGTAAAAATTCACAAAAATTTTGGTAAAAAAACGTAAAAAATTACACAAAAAATAAAGAAAAACCAGGTAGGTAGTAAAAATTGTGCTAAAAATATAATAAAAATTACACAGAAAAAAATAGTAAAATGTACACAAAAAATTTAATAAAATTTACATTAAAAATATAGCAAAAATTACACAAAAATTATGGTAAAATATATGCAAAAAATATAGTAAAAAATTTCCCAAAATATGTAGTAAAAATTACGCAAAAAATATAGTAAAAATTACACAAAAAATATAGTAAAATCATGTCAATTTATGTGATTTTCGAAATTTTCCATAGAAAAAGGCAGAGGTCGGAAAGTGATTTCGTTCAATTTTATCCAATTGTATTTTTTAGGTATACTCCCCGTACTGCTACCATACCTTGTGCCAAATTTCATGATTCTACCGTAATCAGTTTAAAAGTTATGACCAATAGAAATTTCAAAAAAGTAGTCCCACACCCACTTTTAAAAAATGTATCAAAAAATCATAATAGAATGACAAATTAAAACATTTTAGCCATTTCCGTTAGCGAATTATGTCAACTCAGGTGATTTTCGAAATTTTCGATATCGAAAGTGGGCGTGGTTTGAAGGCGATTGAATCCAATTCCACGTATGTAAGACGGACGTTCATGCCTTAATCAACTCTTCTTTTCAACCTAAGAACTTTTATATATGGCACTTTATATCTATCTCGATTCCTACTAGGTATGCTTTAATTTGTATGTATGCTCTCGGTGCAATTGCACGACTCACTCGCATTCTTAATTATGATTGTTTTTATGCTGCAAAAGTGCAATGTGGCTGCCGAATTGCTGTTGGATTGTTGGACTGTCATAAATCGTCGCATTTCGACGCAGGCAGATATGATATTCAGTGCAGCCGTCACACCACCCCTACCATTCATTCATTGCCTTTCCATGACAATGGTGGTATGTATATGCGAGCGCAAATCGATATGACTATTTATTTATATCGTTAGTTATATACTTGCATATATTTATAGGATCGGTCCATGGACACTCATTAAATTCGCTTTGGTTGAGGTTTATTGGACGCCATTTTGATTTTGTTGCCTGTTGGCTATTTTTCAGTTGATTGGCTGCCATTTATATTACTACATGAAATGTATTTATTTTTTTTTTTAAACTCATAAATATGGATAAATTTACAATTGACGTGGATTTAAATGAGTTTATATTATTATCATTCGATAACATTGGTTGTGTTGTCTCATACCATTTGTTTCGATATGTTAAAGAACTAAATAACAAATCGTCGCTCCCAACGAAGACTAATACGTTTCAGTTAGCGTGGAAGACTAACACGGTTCGTTCTCTGCGTCGAAGACTAACACACTTCGTTCTCTGCGTCGAAGACTAACACAGTTCGCATAGATTTGGACTGTGTTAGTTTTCGACGCAGAGAACGAAGTGTGTTAGTCTTCGACGCAGAAAACTGAAGTGTGTTAGCCTTCGTTGGGAGCGACGAAATAATTCTAATGCTGACGAGTTAATAGACTTTGCGAAGTGTTCTATAGTTTTCTATTATAGTTACAGCTAAAGAACTAAAAGTCAGGTCTTTCCTGTACCATGATCTTAGACTTGGTTCTTCCGCAACAAACAATTTCATTAGACTACCTTTCAAGTACCCTCATTCCCAAATATTCCAAAAAATACTCCATGAAGTACTCGTCGGCATAGCGAGAGAGGGAGTAGGTGCCTATCAAAGGATCACCTTCTTGTCCTTCCTTTTTGCTTAGTAGCCCAATTGAGTAATCTTCTTAGAATTTTTTTGGAAATTATTCTCCTGTATGAGCTTCGAGGAGTATATAGAAGCGAAGAGCTGGAGTACTCCAAGCTAGATTAGGTGGTACTCTTTTAGGATATCGCCATATAAATTCGACCAACTTTTTATATGAATTTGGATTCTTCAGCAGAAGTCCGGTTACTCCAACGTTTTTTGCAGGATTACTGCCAGGAAACCCTTCCAATTCGCCTATACATATCTATCTTATGATTTTCCTAAAACAACAACATTTCAATTACCAATCAAGTAAAAATCTAAATGGACAACGAAATGGCGAAAACATTCAAAACTAAACACAAAATGCAGTCACTCTAACGACATGAGTGCAATAAACGCAGAAATAAATGGGAAATGTTCATATGGGAGTATGAAGTAACAACAACAACTTTACCAAAATCAACACCTCTAAACAACTAACAACGATATGGGTATTCAAATAGTTAGAGATTGAACGAATTGGCAATTTAGTAGGCGAGAAAACGCTAACAAAACACAAAACCAAATACAAATATTTAGATGGAAAAAGAGTTGTTTGCTAAATTGAAACCACTGAAAGCCTGAGCAATCGTAAAAGGGCTGGAAATATTGCCAAATTGGGCGCCAACTCGCCCGCAACTAATATCCAGTTTAGAGGCAGTCAAGTGCAACATACTTGGGAGTGGGAGACGGTAAAGGCGAGAACACTATATTGTTATATGAAGGGGGTTCATAGAAAAAAAAAGGCAATCCGAACGGCCTAAAAGAGTGCGAAGTTGTGAGCATTTTTTTATTTCAACGGCTTTAGCGACACCTATCCCGCTTCCAATTGTAGTTTGTAGTGTTTTGTTGCTGTAATATTGTTGTGCTTTTGCTGCTGTTGTTTTTGCTGTTGTTGCTATTTCTATTGTGTGTTTATTCATCCGTTTGAAAATTGCAATTTTCAAATATTTTATTGTGCGAAAAATCATGTTTTTATTTTCAATTTATATAGAAGGGTTATTTGATTTTTTTCTCTCTCGGGGTCTATTAGTTCACATAAGAAGTGGTGATATGGCGTACACTGTACAGTGAGGAATTTTGTAGGAAGTGCGACATAAAAAAATTACACACAAACAAAATCAAATAAGATGAAATAAAAAAATAAAACAAAATAAAATGAACAAAAAAATTTAATTAAAACTAAATAAAATGAAATAGAACAAAAAAAAACTAAATAAAATAAAATAAATTAAAATAAAATAAAATAAAATAAAATAAAATAAAATAAAATAAAATAAAATAAAATAAAATAAAATAAAATAAAATAAAATAAAATAAAATAAAATAAAATATAATAAAATAAAATAAAATAAAATAAAATAAAATAAAATAAAATAAAATAAAATAAAATAAAATAAAAAAAATAAAAAAAAATAAAATAAAATAAAATAAAAAAAAAAAAAAAAAAAAATTAAATAAAATAAAACAAAATAAAATACAACGAAATGAAATAAAATAAAATAAAATAGATCAAAATAAAATAAGTCAAAATAAAACAAAAAAATAAATAAAATAAAATAAAATAAAATAAAATAAAATAAAAGAAAATAAAGTAAAACCAATTAAAAAATAAATAAAATAAAAAAGATAAAATAAAATAACATAACATATTATCAAATAAAAAATAAATAAAAAAATTAAATAAAATAAAATAAAAAAAATAAATAAAACAAAATAATAATAAAAACAGAAAAAAATAAATAAAATGATATAAAAAATAAAATGAAATAAAATAAAACAAGTAAGGAAGTCTAAGTTCGGGTGAACCGAACACTAAATACCCAGCGTTGATTTTCAGAGTGGGATAATAATGATATAGGCCCTAGGAGGATTTACCTACCAATTTTACTAAACCGGAGTATGTCCATTTATGTGATTTTCAAAATTTTGCAGATCGAAAGTGGGCGTGGCCGCGAAGCGATTTTGTCCAATTTCACCAAATATACTGCCAATAATGCTAGTATACCTTGTGGCAAATTTCTGTCGTTATTAGTTTAAAAGTTATGACCAGTCGAAATTTCAAAAATACCTCCCTTAAAAGTGGGCGATGCCACGTCTACTCTTAATAATTTATCAAATCAATCATAATAGAATGACTAGGGGGTTCGTACTACCAAATTATATCATTTTAGCCATTTCCGTTACCAAATTATGTCGAGTTAGGTGATTTTCAAAATTTTCGATATCGAAAATAGGCGTGGTTGGAGGACTTTCTTTCCAATTTCATCAGGTATACTCCCAACGACGTTAGTATAATTTGTGCCAAATTTCATGATTGTGCCATAATTAGTTTAAAAATACCACCCAAATAAAATTAAAATAAAAAAAAAATTAATAAATTAAAATTAAAAAAAAAAAATTAAAATAAAATAAAATAAAACAAAAAAAAAATAAAATAATTCCAAAATTACAAAACTATATACATATCTATGTTTATTTATCATTATTTTAAAAATTAAAAAATTTTGCTTTTTCAATTTTCCCACGAATTCGCTCAATCCATTCCACTATGCAAGATTTAACTATTTTCCCAAAAAATAGAAAAAAAAACATTAGTGAAAATGAAAGTAAAAGCTTTTTTTATTAGATTTTATTCGAATGTTATGCATTTTTCAATTTGGCAAATCGGTTGTAGCCATTTAACGCCATAGCGAGTTGTAGTGTGGGGAGGAAGTGGCGCGTTTTGGCAATCGCCACTTGGGTCAATGTTTATGTGGCGCAAAATTCTATAAACCAAAAACAAGCTTCAATTGACCGAATAATGCAAAAATGGCACAACAAAAAAAGCGCCCAAAAACTCTACAAACAAAAAACTAAGTAAGCTGGGTTCATCAACTAAGCGCTTGTGAGTGTATGCCACACAAATTGACTAAACAACGAACAAAACAATCAAATATCGAGATGGGTTTGTGTTTTTTTGTTGGTTTTTTTTGCCTAAAATGTGTCCGAATATAGTCAAATATTTTGTACTAAAATTTAATGATATTTTATTGTTGGCCTATTCAACAACTGGGCGCCCTTATAGCAGCTGCCACCTAAGTATGTATGTTTGTATGTATGTCCGTAAGTGTGAGAGATTCGCTTCAATGCACTTAATTTTCAAAATATTTAACTAGTTTTTATTTCCCATATGGGGCAAAATTTCTAAAGCGGACAAAATTAAAAAAATATTAAAAATGTTCAAATTTGAAAAAAATTTATAAATTTTTTTTAGAAAATTTTTAAAATATTGCGAATTCAAACCCGTATATCTCGGTAACCATCCAATATTTGTACACGACCTTTAGTGATATTTTTTTTTTTTAAATAGCGGATCACTTTCATCAAATTTCATTCAAATCGAAGCAATGAAATTTTTAAGTGGCCCCGTTGACGAATTTAGCCCCATATAGGAAAAAAAATTAATTTTTTTTTATAGAAGGGACACTTTTTTATATATTTTTTTTTATTATTTTAGGTGTTCTATACCCTATCGGAAACTATTACAAAAAATATATTTATGCTTATATTGTTTTAATGCTGATTAAAATGTGTATTGGAAGATGGTATTTTCAGGCTCATTGATTTTAATTGCTAACTTTTTGTCATGAAAAGAAAAAATAGAATTATAAAAAATTTTCGACATTTATGAGACAGCAACAGGTGTAGCTTGGAACAATTATTATCTAACTGAATAAATTCGGAGTAAAAAAAATGTTGATATTGAAAAGGCTTTTATGAGCAGTACTTTTAATAGAAGTTGTAAAGAGCTTTTAAAAGTTAGAAGATGTCAGCTACTTTGTCTGCGAAACTCACATAACATGACCATATATCGTCGCTCCCAACGAATACTAACACTGTTCGTTCTCTGCGTCGAAGACTAACACACTTCAGTTTTCTGGGTGGAAGACTAACACACTTCAGTTTTCTGCGTCAAAGACTAACACACTTCGTTCTCTGCGTCGAAGACTAGCACAGTTCAATTTTGCTGTGTGGAAAACTAACACACTTCGTTCTCTGCGCCGTAGTTTTTGAGCCAAATCATTGGTCTTTATAATCAAATATTTTTTAAATTTTTTCCAGTCTCACCCCCTAGATAGGTTGCACCACGATCAAGTATATCCCACATAATTTTTTATCTCGATTGGAGATGGTTTAGCCGTATCGCATTGAAGCTCCGATTGCCCTAGAGGACTCCAAAAGACTTTTCTTTTTATCTAATACTCGAAACCGATAGCACTATGTTCGGAGATACTAAATACAAAATTTGATTCCGCAGGGGGCAGTCTGAACTTGAACTCAACAGAATCTCGCTTTGGGTATGAGCACTTAGGTAAGAATAACATTGTTAAATAACAATAACAACAAAAATAGGTGAAGATATAGTTGCAAATTTGCCCGCAGGCACGCTAAGCAGTGTTTGGTGTAATGGTTACTGGGGTTTAGAAATTCCTAATCTCCCCGCCTTGGTTCGATGACCAGTAAAGGTGATGAAAAATTTCTAAACAACAATACAAAACGGTTTGACAAGATCCTTCAACAAGATCGAAATTGGAATCAACGTAGTTGGTATTGTATGTAGCATTTTTCAACTTATTTTCGCCAAAAACTCAAAGAAAAATTTGATAAAAATTATTCGACTGGTCAAAATTAAAGTAAAATATTTAATTTAATAAAATTTTCAAAGTTCGTAAAAATAAAAAAAGTAAAAAAAAATATTAAAAAAAGGGATATAAAAAATAATATGTATACTCCCTAATTTTGACATAATTATGCATCAAAAAGTATCCTGACAAAGTTTTATGCAATTCGGAACCGTGCCGACTTGCAGTTGAAGTTATCAGTAAAATCGATCGATATCGACCAAACTAATTAAAACAATTTACTTTGTGAACAGGTAAATGTTACTCATACGCCGTGTAGGATCTATAAAAAGTGCACTATAATTGCAAAGTTTCAAGATGTGCTCAATTATTTTTGATAGAAAACATATTGTTACGCCATCTACTAAAACTCTTTTGATATTCCAATGTTCTTTTCTTGTAAATAAGTTTTTTCAATATTCTTGCAAAGAGTCCTTTAATCCTTTTAAAAGTTCAAAGTTGGAGACTTGTTGCACAGTCTTTTAGATATGAGGCAAATATTAAAATTATGTAATTTCCGAAGCCTTATTGGATTATTTTGCAAACTTAGTGTAAGCTGCTAGCAGGAACTTTAACTCAAAAGAAGGAACTGTAAAACTTCGCACACATGTTATTTACATACATACATTTTTGGGACCGTCTAACATACATATAAAAATATTTTTCTCATTCACCCTGGAAACTTGAACAAAAACCCCTCTCCTAAAATGTATCACTTTTTCGAAGAAACATTCTATCATATTTTCGTACTCTCGACGCAAGAATTTTGGAAAACAAAGACCGTGAGTAGAAAAAAAATAAATGATAGATTTATGGCAGCTACAAATAATTTCGGGATCAAAAGACAAGCAAAAAGTTAATCCACTCATGTAGGGTTAGTCACGGTTAATCCAGATAAATAGAGTATGCAAAAAAAAAAAAAATTAAAAATAAATGGTATTTTATGAAATGCTGTGCTACTCAATGCAGCCGAAGAAAACAAAGAAGAAGAGGAAGAAACCAATTTTTCATATTTCGCTAAGAAATTTTTTCACGCGCTAATTTTTGACACCCGCCTACTGTTTCTGTTGTTGTTTTATTTATGATTTATATCGCTATGGGCTATTGTAGCCATTAAAATAGCATTATTCGATCGATGATCGACTAATCCGCATGTGATAATTGTGGTATAAAAAAATCGTATATAAATTTTTTCATATTTTTTATTGATGGTTAATTGAGGTTATGAAGAAGAAGAAGAAGAAGATATTGAAATGTTAGATGTATGTAGATACATATATTTTTACGATACACGCGCGATCAGCTATGAGGAATTTTATTGACTCATTTTGACATTGACATATGCGAAATGAACGGAATCCATTAAAATCAGATATCTAACAACCAATCAGAAAGTCAAATAAACAATATCAACAAAAATTAAAAATTAATTAATTTCTACCTTCAAATGAGTGAAGTAGAGTACACAATAGCAATACAATTTTTTTTTTTTTTTTTTATGTTTTTTATATTTTTTTTTTTTTGTTTTTTATAATTTTTCAATTTACTCAAATTTCATTTTTCGTCTTCTTTTGCTTAAGCTGTATTTTTGAGAAATTGATACAATAATAAAATTTATAACAAAACTCAATATGGTCAATTAATATTGTGTACGAGTTGGCGTGGCTGTCGTCGCTTTTGCTGGTATTTTTTTTGTTTTTTTGTTTTGTTGACGAATTTTTTTGTTTTATTGGCGATTTGTTAACATCACTTGGAAAGCTTAAACATGGCATTAATCATGATGACAATGACAAAATTATTAATTCAACTTTGTAGTCACTTTGCCGACATTGAAAAATATGAATTTAAGCTAGCAAACGAAGTGCAATAAAAACAACTATATATGAATTACACTTTTTTGACCTAAAAAAATTTTTTTTGCTCCAATGTGCTAAGAAATGCTATTAATGCCTTTATGAAACAAAAGGAAATTAATGAATGAAAATGCGATCAGAAAAATAGTTCCTGGAATTTAACAACAAAAATCTAGCAAACAGTTACAATGGTACTCAAAAAATGTGAGCAGTTCAAACAAATTTCTGTTCACTGCATTAACAGAAGTATCGCTTTCCGTTCCGTTATTTAAATATACAGTTTTCCAAAATTAACTTCGGTTCTATTCTTTGAAATTGATTCCGCTTTCGGATCTGTTTTTCGAAACTTTTTTCAGTTTCTGTTCCATTCTTCAAAACATATTTCACCTTCGGCATCATCCCCTACAATTTATTTCGATTTCCGTTCCGTTCCTCAAACATATTTTCGGTACCGTTTTTCAAACTAGCTTCGGTACCCATCATTGAAATCGATTCCACTTTCTGTTCTGTTTTTCGAAACTATTTTAAGTTTCTGTTCCATTCTTCAATACGTATTTCACTTTCGGCATCATCCCTTACAATTTATTTCGATTTCCGTTCCGTTCTTCAAATATATTTTCGGTACCGTTTTCCAAAACACACTTCGGTACGATTATTTGAAATTTATTCTGCTTTCTGTTCAGTTTTTCGAAACTATTTTCAGTTTCTGTTCCATTCTTCAAAACATATTTCACCTTCGGCATCATCCCCTACAATTTATTTCGATTTCCGTTCCGTTCTTCAAATATATTTTCGGTGTTTTCCAAAACTAACTTCGGTATCATTCTTTGAAATTGATTCCGCTTTCGGTTCTGTTTTTCGAGACTATTTTCAGTTTCTGTTCCATTCTTCAAAACATATTTCACCTTCGGCATCATCCCCTACAATTTATTTCGATTTCCGTTCTGTTCCTCAGACATATTTTCGGTACCGTTTTTCACAATTAACTGCGGTACCGTTCTTTGAAATTGATTCCGCTTTCGGTTCTGTTTTTCGTAACTATTTTCAGTTTCTGTTGCATTCTTCAAAACTTATTTCACTTTCGGCATCATCCCTTATAATTTATTTCGATTTCCGTTCCGTTCTTCAAACATATTTTCGGTACCGTTTTCCAGAACTAACTTCGGTACCTTTCTTTGAAAATGATTCCGCTTTCTGTTCTGTTTTTCGAAACTTTTTTCAGTTTCTGTTCCATTATTCATATCTTATTTCACTTTCGGAATCATCCCTTACAATTTATTTCGATTTCCGTTCAGTTCCTCTAACATATTTTCGGTACCGTTTTTCAAAACTAACTTCGGCACCATTCTTTGAAAATGATTCAGCTTTCTGTTCTGTTTTTCGAAACTATTTTCTGTTTCTGTTGCATTCCTCAAAACTTATTTCACTTTCGACATCGTCCCTTACAATTTGTTTTGATTTCCGTTCCGTTCCTCAAACATATTTTCGGTACCGTTTTTCAAAACAAACTTCGGTACCCATCTTTGAAATTGATTCCGCTTTCGGTTCTGTTTTTCGAAACTATTTTCAGTTTCTGTTCCATTCTTCAAACATATTTTCGCTTCAAGACTAGTTTCTCTTCGGGTCCGTCTCTCATATTATATATTTTGAACTGGTTACGTTCTTTAAAATCAATTTCGTTCGCTGTTCCGTTCTTCAAAATTTTTTTTCGTTTAAAACTTATCCTTAATTTCCCTAACAAGGCCGCTCGCTTCATCATAGCCTACACTAGCCAGCGAATCGATTGATTCCTGAAAGACACCCCCTGAAATCTCTTCTAAAATTTGACCACATTCCTCTTCTTTTTTTCATCTCAACTTGGAGCGACTTATGTCCAAAGACACTACTCTAGATTAAAGACTCTCCAATGGTCTAATGGGTGCCTTGTTTCTACAGAGCATATCAATTAACTTACTATCGAAGAGACTTTAAAATGATCGTGTTGAGATTCTATGCGGGGGATTAATCTTTCTATTTTCAGTTTATCGCTCAAAGATACTTAGATTCGGTTAATGGAAAGGACTTCTTTCTAGCATTCGAAGTTCTCAGAATCTGGAAAGCTTTTGGTAGGAGCCTCTTAAGGCTCAGAAGTTTATTTTAAACTTGTATGAGATTTTTCTTTATTTTTTGCTAAATAAAAATTAATGCGATTTTTTGCAAATCCCAAATGTCCCATCAACACATATATGTAACAGATGTGTGTATGTGTGTTTGGACGTATCCATTCATATGTGAGCTGCATAAAATATTAAAAAAAAAAGATTCAAGTCATCATTTGTATGTTTGAGTATCGTCAAATGGATGGATTAACCATGGGTTGAATGAGCTGCTGAATGGTTGCATGGTTCGATGAATGGATGCATGATGATTGAAGAAACGAAAGGATATATTGGCTTGGGATGGCATTAGTAATACCAATGGCAGCCAAATGTTTATTTTCCCCAACTGAATCTTTTTTGCCACATTTAAAATGCAACATCAACGTGGCACATTCAACATTCAACAATTCGATATTCGTTATTCTTTGTTTCTTGTACACCATTCAACATTCACTAAATGCCATTTGCCATTTTTGACGTGTTCCCAGCCATTCATTCTGACGTGTAATAACATAAAATTTTATCATAATTTGCTTTTTCTATGCTCCAGCATTTTAATTTTATTGCGAATAAAAAAGCAAACATACAAAACATAATACGTCTGTAACGTCGTCAGTTCGTCAGCCAGCGCCCACAATGGCTACCGATCACAACTAGAGTTTTTTTTGGCAAAGACCGTGGGGCATCTCATCACATCACATCGCATCATCAAGCTAGCGAGGTAGCTCATACGCATGCAACGCGCAACACAACAAAATTTACATGTAAATGTGTTTCGAAAATTTAGGCAAAAGAAAAACAAAAAATGGTAAAACCAAACAGTTTACTGAGCATATGGAAAGTAACCTTTCTTTGGCGCACAGTAGGATTTTTTGGAGATTTGTTGTAACAGATTTTTTAAGATTTTAGTGCTTTTCGAATATGAAATATTTTTCCAGATAGGGCTTCAAACCGGGTTTGAACCGAATAACAACTGTTTCTTCAGCCTTTAAACCGAACCGCGAACCGAACCATTTTTTTGTAGATGTATGAACCGAACCGAAAACCGCTAAAAAAGTGGTTCAAAATTAGAATAAATTTTAAAGAGTTTCAGATTTCAGGCCTAAAACATAAATTTTCCTAAGAATTGCAACAATGCACTGTTGTTGTTGTTGGTGTTGTTGTTGTTAACGACAAGAACACTCCTCGAAGGTTTTGGGGAGTGATGTCGAAATTGACACCCCTCGGCCGGATTTCAAACCTGTACGCTTCGGAACTCCCTTGTGGACTGTCGCGGGAGCGGTTTGATATAACCAGAGGAACATTCTAGGTCATGCCATCCGTCGCTCCGTAAGGATAGAGAAGATGGGTAATGAGAAGTGTGAGAGGCATCATATCCGTAGATCAACCATCGAGTTAGCACGTCATTACCTATGTGCATATTAGTCGCCTCTTACGACCGGTATGCCTACCTCGGGTATATTCTAAACTCCTAATCCGCAGGGGCGCAACAATGCACTCGCTGTTATTTGATGTATTGTCCAAAGTAGCTAATGGAAGTTAGAAGCTTACACAAGAAAGAAACGAACTCCCGTGCCCCACCCCTAAATCCGCCCAAACATACAAAAATTAAGCCCATGGCGTTGCCAGCAAGCTGAAATTATAATTAGTCAAGTTTTGACTGCCCAGTGGAAAAAAAGGTATCTAATGTTTTATCCATGAAAAGAGGCATGAAAAGTAATGTATGCAAAATCGGCTTAGATGCAGAATAGCTCCAAGTCAAAAATTAAAAATAAAGTATGGGGGTCTATAGATATTATTGTAGTTGGTTTTTCTTTTTAGGGGAAAACAACAACAGCAAAAGTTATGTTATTATGTTATTTTAGCCATTTATTGGGGTCGAATGTAACGTGGATTATTTCTTTACAAATTTATGGATCTACACCACTGTGCGCCTTATTGTTCTAAACAAAAACTCGTGTGTGTGCACTTGTGTGAGAGGAGTGGTGGCAGGTGCCCATGTCACGGTCGTGCAGATTTTTGATGAAATTTCAAATTTTTCTTGCATAGCAAGTAAATGACTGGCATTAAATTGATTTGCAAGCATTTGGTATTAAACCGGCTTGTGCGCACGAGCTCTCGTGCTATTTCTAACATGGTTATGTACTCAACAGACGCAAACAAGATGAATCCCTTGTGATTTGGGCTTTAACAAGAAGACGAACGTCTTGCTCGCTACATATACTAAGAACTTAATGTGACTGTATGTGCACCTGACGTTCTGACGAAATGCTTATAGCTCGCTGCTGGTTTTTTGATTGGGTTGGGGTTGGACGGGGTTGAAAATCAAAATTCTACGCACATTTCACAATTTCATTAGGCTAAATAGCGGCTGGGCACAATGAGTTCATGATGCCATAGACTTACATACAACAACACATATTTAGATACTTCAATACTTCGCAGAGTGGGTGGGACTTTTGAGCTTAGGCAAATATATGCATTTGTGTCGTTTTGTTATTACAATCCGAGGTGTTCCAGTATGTGCCTGGAAATTGTTTTTTTTTTCGTTAATAATACATTTGAGCGATGTTGCATTGACAGGCGCGTGGCAGGGATATGTAGCAGAAGTCCCAGGCACAGGGTGCAAGGAGAGTAAATTAGCGCGTTATGCGGAATTTTAGTCGTATAATGGAGACCGCTTATCTAAACAATGGTTGCAACAATTATTGTTTCTATAGATTTTCCGTAGACTAGTTTTTTATCGGTTGTTATCGACTTTATCGATTGTCATCGACCTTATCGATTATTGAATTTTGATACTTAGAGAAAATTGACAAAGATTTACACAGCGATGGATACCATGACGCGTTTCGGACTTTCCAGGGTCCACATCAGATGGATTTTCGGACACAGAACTACTGTGTCTGCACCGAAGCGGTTAAAGCAATTGCTTATAACAAATCAGCTACGATGCCCTGTAGTATTTGTAAGTCAACTTTCTTATACCGATTATTGTCGGCCTAGAAAATTCATGCCAGAGATATTCCTTTAACCTTTGCTCTGGATCACCCACAAAAATTGCTATTCGAAAATATTTGCATACATCTGGTGTGAGGAATTCATCGCCCCAGGTCACTGGGTGGTAATATAAATTTTACTAATATGCAATTTTTTTTTTTGTTCGACGACCTCTGTAACAATACTTTGGGTGAAATTGAGAAAGAAAAACTAAATAAAATTTTATTTTTATGAGTGCAACATGTATAATCATTCTTTTCAGCTGCCATAACTGTTGACTGAATACCAACATTTATTTGTGCTATAACATTTAACGATTGAAATGGCCCATACTTGCATATATTTCAATATTCGTTGATGCATACAATAAACTTATTCAAATAACTCCAGTGGCGATCATTAAAATTTCGTATCATTTTAAAGTGCCTCACCGCATGTTTCAGCTCATCAGCAGAGCTGGGCTCTCTTTAGGCTGAGTTTATTTGCGATGGGGTGGATATGTATGTATATTAGGGTGGGCAGGTGTGCCTGTCCGAGACTTCTTTCTTATGCGCGAGTACATAAAGGCGCAAACGCAAATGCATACACACTTAAACTCTCTCACAGTTGCCTGTATGCCTGTATATTTGGGCGTTTTTGTACTAAAACTTTGTGTTTGAGTATCTTTTTAATGGTTGGAAAAATGAAAAAAGTTCATTATTTGTAGAGCGTTCAATTCCCTGCAAATACTGGTATAAAAGTTGGGTGTACGATTTTTGGGTAAGAAGATATGTTTATTTACATAGATGTTTTTCACGAAAACAAAAAACGACGATGCGCTTTCCCATTAACATAAAGAACTCATGTCTGGTATAGCCAGGAATTTGAATTTCTGTATACCCTTCGAAAAATACGAAAATTACGATTTTTTTTTTGGCCCACCCTAATGTACTTATGTATTTATATATTTGAAAAAAAAAATATTAAAAAATTTTGATAAATAAGACATACTGCTAATATCGCACGATAAAGGTAAAGAATTGTTGTATCCCAATAAAAGGGAGCAGGAATGTTCCATGCTGTCAATAAGTAAAGATGAATAAAACAAAATAAAATAGAAGAAAAAAAAAAATTAAAAAATTACAAAAAAATCATAACTTAATTAAATTTAATAAAAAAATAAATAAAATAAACTATAACAAAATAAAAAATGGAATAACAAAAAAAAAAGAATTAAAAAAAGATAAGAAAATTAAAAAAAAACTACATTAAATAAAATAAAATAAAATAAAATAAAATAGAATAAAAATAAAAATAAAGATAAAGATAAAACACAAAATTAACAAAACCTAAATTTCAAGAAAAAAATTGTAAAAAAAAACTAAATTGAAAAAAAAAATTACTTAAAAGAAAAAAAAAAATAAAATAGAAAAAAAAAAATTAATTAAATAAAAAATAAAGTAAATAAAATAAAAAAAATTAAATTTTTTTAAATAATAAATTTAATTAAAAAAAATAAACTATAACAAAATAAAAAATGGAATAACAAAAAAAAAAAAATTAAAAAAGGATAATAAAAATTAAAAAAATTCAGTCAAAAGAAAAATTTAATTAAATAATAACATTAAATTAAATTAAATAAAATAGAATAAAAATAAAGATAAAAAAACAAAATAAACAAAACCTAAATTTCAATAAAAAAAGTAAAATAAAAAAAATTGATTGAAAAAAAATTACTTTAAAAGATATAATAAAATATAAAATAAAATAGAAAAAAATTAGATTAAATAAAAAATTAAAATAAAATAAAATAAAGTAAACTAAAATTAGGTTAGGTTCAAGTGGCTGCCGCAGAGGCACACCTAGGCCAGTATTAAAAGGCCCGTTGTGATACCACCAACACTAGTAAAGTCAGTTCCGGGACCCTGCCATATGGAAAATCCCGGTATTAACGGAATTCTCCACATAGCAGAATCCCGAGACTGACCTTCCTATACCGACACCGTTACTCCTCCTCGAACCATTTAGATGACTTGATGAAGGCCATTAGGTCCTTTATGTCCAGCTCCGTTAAAAAATAAAGTTGAGCTTAAATAAGTAATCTAAAATTAAATTAAAAGAAAAATAAAGTAATAAAAAAACAAACAAAAGGAACGAAAAAATTGTAATAAAAAAAATAAAATAAACAAAATAAAATGAAACATTTTTCGGGTTTCTGGTTTTGAGCTTGTAACCTGTAGTACCATAGTGTTAAAAACTATGTAACATTTTTGTAACAAATTAAGCTGAGTTCAAAACCGCCTAGTCAGGCATGACATTTTAGGCAGCGAGGCAGTAAAATATTCAGTTACCAAATCCAATATTTTCAAACTAAAATTATGTAGAAAGTCTGCTTCAACGAATAGACTTCAAATAGTCGAAATAGATAACAATAAAGCTGTCAAATCTTTTATGGAGTAATTTTCTTCTATTCCATGCGTACATAATAAGTTTATTAGCGTTATAAATATTTGAAATTGGTTTATTTGTTATGCGGAATGGACGTTTTAGATTTGATTATTTAGATTTAGGCGAAAAAAGCACTACCAAAATATGAAACAAAACCACTTAAATGAGATATTTTAGAAACACAATAAATTTTATTACACTCAAGAAATTCCAAAAACATAAAAAATATGACAATGGAAAAACCAATTCGTATAATGAGCACCATTCAAATGAGTGCCAAACTTGAAAAGACATGTTCAATAAATACCGTGAATTTGATGAATATTTATCTCATCGATAAATCAATCAAATAAATTACAATTAAAAAGTAATAACCCAAAACCGTTGGCATATAAACAACGATACGACTTTGGCCACAAACGAAAAAAACTGGAAAACAATAAGACAAAAAACTGGTGCAATAAAAAACAGAGCTCATCAACAAAAAGTTGAAAAGAATGTGAGCTAATATCGTTGATCAAATGACAACATCCGCAGTGCCAGTCAGACATATGTATGTACTAGATGATATTGGAAAATCATAAATAAATACATAAATAAAAAAACGGTAAGACAATAAAACAAACAAAGCAAAAACAGTAATAATAATATTATAAAAATGACAACATTAATAAATAGTAGCCATTAGCTTTAAGTGTAGATATAAAATGGTTTAAATAAAGTTCGTTTAGTACTGAGAATAAAGAACCAAAAAAAAGCAAAATATTTTTCAACGGGTTTTCACACATATTTTCTTCTAGAGCTATCGGTTGAAACAAACGTGAGAAACCGCAAAAAATGTTAGAAAATTCCATCACCAACAGACAGAATAGTTTTTATGTGCAATCAACACTTTTTTAAACACCTTTTCAGGTTATTATTTTTCAACACTATCGCTCATTTTATTTTAATACTAGTAATACCCGGCGTGCGAGAGTTCAGAATAAGTCAGTCCTGAGTCCACTTTCCGGGAGAAAATTTATCTTATATATTAATCGACGCATATAGCTACTTACACACCAAGTTTCAATCAAATCGAGCCATAAATACGATTGAATAGATCAGTCCCTGGTCCACTTCCTGGAAGAAAAATCATACCATACTTTAACCTAAGCAAAACGCTACCTACATACCAAATTTCAAGTAAATCCAGCAATTCATACGATAAGTAGTTTCGAATAGGGTGGTCTCGGGTCCACTTCCCTAAAAACAGAAACACTCTTCAGGCTCCTACTAATCTATCTCGAAAATTTGAAGAAAATCGGCCGAGTAGGTTTGTAGTCCATAAGCTACATATTTACATACATACTTCAAGGGTCATCTTATCTTCTCTTGACACTGTCCATGATTCCGAGCTGTACATTAGGGCTGGTATGATGAGAGACTGATAGAGCGTGATCTTTGTTTGTCGAGAGAGGACTTTACTTCTCAATTGTCTACTTAGCCCGAAGTAACACTTGTTGGCAAGAGTAATTCTCCGTTGGATTTCTAGACTGACGTTATTTTTGGTGTTAATGCTGGTTCTCAAATAGACGAAGTTCTCCCACAGTTTCAAAGCTGATCCTTTCTGTGATAAAAGCAAGTAGTTTTAGAAATGGAGGACCAGACTTTTTTTTTCTAGGAGAGTTTAAAAAAAAAGCCAAATTACGAATCGGCCGAAACAATTTTTTGTATAATGCATTTTTCCTCTACTAAGCTTATCGAACATTCGTTAGTCCCCCCATATGCATAACATCGTTATAGATAAAAAGATAGTAAAATTAAAAACAAAAAATTTCAAATATTTATGGAGACAAAAAAAGTACATGGACATAACAGCTATCTCCACATACATACATACATATTTATGTACAAAAATATATTATGGTTGTACCTACTAAAATACGATTGTCAACAAATCACATAAAAATCCAATAGCGCAACATACATCCGACAAAATCTACTGACAGAAGAAAAAATTAATATCATTATAATCAGAAATTTATTACCACTAAACGGCAGCATCACACAAATTATCTATATAACTTCAGATAGATACATACATATCTATGTATGTACACATGGGCTTGTGGGAAGTACAATGTGATTACTATTAGGGTGGTTTAACTTACAAATTTTCTGGGTTTTCAGCATTTAAACAACAGTTTAATTTATCATCTTTCCAAATTTTTTAAGGATAATAACAGTATACAACATTTGGAAATCCCAATGGGTTTCTCGACGGTTTCGAAAGCTTTTGGGTGTGCTGAATCCGAATCTGAAGTCAGATTTTTCGGGTCACTCTAGGTTTTCTCTTCAGAGGGTAGTTTGTAAAGAGATCAGTTATTGTACAATTTTTTTAATAATTTAAAAATTTTTCTTGGATCAAGGAACCATAATTTAATTTTGGTTTTTATATTTGGGGGCATACAGATATTCCATAGTGCAAAAAATTGGGGTACAGAAGATAAAAATTATAATTTTTTACTAGGGGGACCATTAGAAATTCAAAACTTCATAAATTTTTTTACGAACTGCTGCCTCATCCAGCATATTCTCTAGATATAGCCTCCTCCTATATTTTTTTGTTGTTTGTTTCCAGATCTGAAGAAACGGCTGAGGGGTATGATATTTGGGTCAAATGAAATGAAACAAGCTAGAAGAAGATAATGCTGAAAATTTAATACTTTCTCTTCTCTAACACACTTCTTTCCTAGAATTGCACAAGAGTGCCAGGACAGATCCAAAAATAATGGTCCATACGAGATCGAAAAATGTGTGCCATCTTAATAAACAAATATAAAAGAAGATACATATAACCTTTGGAAAAAAAAAATCGCTGAGTCAACTAATCGTTAAACGCCCATACATTTAGTTATAAAACAAAAGCAAACGAATAACAAATCTCACTAATTGATCATCATGCTGAGCTCCATATGCAGTTGATAACTGTCATTTAAATATATTCATATGTTTTTAGCTAAACGTAACCGCCCTATTGTGCGCTGTGATTTGACGCCTTTGTTTGCGATCCAACGCGAAAACCGTCAACACCAGGGGTCGATCCACGGGGGTGGTTTTCGGGTTCGAACCCTTCCCTTCGGGATCCAAAAAGTCATACTTTTTACAGTAATACAGCAAAAAATATAGTAAAAATTACTCAAGGAATATAGTAAAAATTGGACAAAAATATCGTAAAAATTACGCAAGGAATATAGTGAAAATTTGACAAAAATATAGTTAAAACGACACCAAAATATAGTAAAAATTACATAAAAAATATAGTGAAACTACAAAAAAAAAATATAGTAAAATAAATGTAGTAAAAATTTGCACAAAAAAAAATTAAATTAAACAAAAATAAAGTAAAAATATAGTAAAAGTTAATCAAAAAATATAGTAAAAATTACACAAAAAATATAGTAAAAAATTACTCATAAAAATATTAAAAATTTACAAAATTTAAAGTTAAATTACGCAAAAAATATAGTAATAAAATTACACAAAAACATAGTAAATTACCCCAAAAATATAGTAAAAGTTACGTGATACTTTGAATTTGACATTGCCCGAACCAACAAATGTAGGTATATATTTTTTTGAAAAACAACCCTAAAACTCGAGTTGTAATAATCAAAAATGTCCTCGAAAAAAAATTGAACCCCCCTTCCCAAAATCCTGGATCCGCCACTGGTCAACACAATGCTAAAACTCAATCATCTCACACAATATTGTTGATCAACAGCAATCAGTGATCGATATCAAATTAAAAAAACAGAAGACCATGAAATTCAGATATTCAAATTTTGATGATGATCTAGTATGTTGGTTGCGATTTAGGTTGCCGTACAAAGATTTAAATGCAATTAATTAAGAAATTTGTTTTTTTTTTATTACCTACAAAATAAATATAGATAAAGTCGTAAAGCATACGAATTTTTAACTTGTTTTATGTAGGGGATTTTTTTTTTTTTTTAATTTTAAAGACGATCTCTCACTGATGACATTTGTACACGTGTTTGTTGGTTTGAAGCTACTTTCTTTTTTCGAGAGTCATATAAAATAAATAACCAAGTAAGAAACTACACTGAGACACTGATCTCACGGCTCAAGTTCGAATCAAGATAACAAGCGAAAGTCGAAAGAGAGGGCTCTCTGTGGTCTTGATTAATACCGGAAAGGCCAGGGAAAAGAAAGAGATCACGATCATTATTATTATTACTAATATTATTATGAGGACTTCTTACACCGCGACCATTTTCACTTTCTATTGTGTAGGGCCTTTCAGTTTATTGCTCTAACCGGAGGCTTTTTATAACTTCCTCAGGACCGACCACCTCGCAAAACAGACAAATTGTTGAATCTGACATATTCATCTTACTCAGGTGAAAACGAAGACTGCAATGTCCCGTATAATACCCAGTGAGGGTTCTTAAATCCTCCCTACTTAAATTAATAAACAGAGCCGATGCTCTTTGTGGCAGTTCTATAAAGGGTTTGGTCTGCCTCTGTCCTAGGCTGCCAAGCTAATGTTGTCTAAAATGTTTCTTTTCCCAGTTGCTTATGGTCTCCCTTACGTGAGTCATGGTGAGCCCACAGAAGGGTTCCGGACCATAAAATGCTGTTAGAGTACCTTGTTTTACTTGCTTATCTGATTTTTCGTTGCCGTCATGCCCTTCATGACCTGGGACCCAACCTACAACAACAACAAGCAACAAGCTTAGAAATGTAAGACTACGAAGGGCAGCCCGACTGTCCGATATAATGTAGATCCGCCTAGAGGATAGTCCTCTTTGGAGGCATTATATAAGTAAAATTAAAATATATAAATAAAATTAAAATCCCTCAAAAGTGATTCCAACAAAATAGTTAACCCAAAATCTTGTCGATGGTCAACCGAGCTACAGCAAACGCATCATGTCCCCCTACGTGACTGAAATCGCACAGTGCACCCGCACAACACCATAACTTCTCTACAGTAAAGCCGCGAAACAAAACTAATAAACACGCAATCTCGTTTATATAAATTATGAAACAAAAAGCAACAACATCGAAATCGCATACATTCACTGGCTTTAAAACCCAAAATTATGATATCCACTGTGCCCATGTTCAGTCACTACTCAACCGAAAAAAACCAGTGAAAATAATAATGGTAACAATACCAAAAACAACAAATAAAATCGATATACTCCGTGTTATCGTCGACGCCACCATTTAAATTATTATCAACCGCTATTTGTGAGGTTGCAACAATGTTTTTGTGCAAAGTTATGGTACATAGTGGGTTAATGAGGAAAATGAGCTGAATAAAATAAAATTTTGGTGTTATTGAAGGAAAGAGCCTCCCCGCGTTTGCCTTTTCATGGTCTCTCCCAGAAGACTTGGTCTTTCTGTTGCGAGGAGTTTTAGAATTTAGGATCTCAATAAGAGTGAGGGCTATTCCCCATGCAATTTCTCTATCCGTTCCTGTGATGGCATTTCTTATATCTCTAGTACCTACAAGACGCCTTTTCAGCGACACATTCCCGAAATTGGTGTATGACAATCTTTAGCTGGCTTTTCTGTGTTCTTGTGTCGCCATTGGGTGAGAACTCTATGGTCCTGAAGATATTAACAGTCTGCTAACACCTTCCCATTTAACCTTTTTGCCCACGATTGTCCCACTATGCAATACCTCTCTCGTCCATCGTTGAATCCACCGAATAGTAGGAGAGATGCAGCTTAGTGACGCATTTACTGCCAAAAATTTACTATCATGAGATGATGATACGGATGTTAAAGCACCGCAACAATAAAAATACAATAACAATGACAAAAACAATTACACAATCAAGCAGAAAAAAACAACAACAACAACAACAACACGTAAGGAAGTCTAAGTACGGGTAAAGCGAACATTAAATACCCAGCGGTAGTTTTCAGGAAGGCATACAAATACCATGACCAAGCATACTAGGCCAACTTGTCATTTCTCAAAAGCATGGCTCGCAATTTTTCGTTTCATTTCTGGACTTTTTTGGGATCATTTCGAGACTTTTTTCGGTATAATTTCTGGACTTTTTTTGCATAATTTTTGGGGATATTTTTCGGGACCATTCTGAACTTTTTTGAATGGTTTTGGAACAACTTCGGGACTTTTTTGGGATCATTTCGGGATGGTTTCCGTAACTATTTTGAGAAAATTTTGGGATTTTTTTGGCATCATTTCGGAACTTTTTTGAGATAATTTCAATACTTTTTCGGGATGTAGTCCAGACTTTTTCGGGATCATTTCCTAACTTTTTTTTAGACCATTTATGAAACCATTAGGTACTATTTCCGTATTACTGTTTTCGGGACTACTTTTCCCAAACCGGCGCCGAAAAAGTCCCAAAATGATCTCTAAAATCATTCCGTAATGGACCCGAAAATCCCAAAAAGATCCCGAAAATGTCCCCAAATGATCTCAAAAAAGTCCGAAACATATCGCGAAAAGTACTGAAATTATCTTAAAAAATGTCGATAATCATACCGAAATGATCTCAACAAAGTCCTATACATATCCTGAAAAATTACTAAAATTATCTCAAAAGAGTCCCGAAAACCATACAGAAATGATCACAAAAACTTTCGAGTTTGTGATATCGATTTTTACGATAAGCTGATATCGCTACAAATGCCACTCAAAATAGGCTCACATTGTTGCCATTATGTCGCGAACCAAATTTAAAAAAAAAAATTAAGTAAGGAAGTTTATGTTCGGGTAAAACGAACATTAAATACCCGCGGTAGTTTTCATATGATTTTCAAATTTTTCAATTTCGGAAGTGGGCGTGGTTGGGAAGAGATTTCGTCCAATTACATGACGCACACTCCCTATTATGCTAGTATACCTTGTTCCAAATTTCTACCGTAATCAGTTTAAAAGTTATGAGCCGTGCAAATATGCCTTCCTGAAAAGTGGAAGGTGCCAAGCCCACTTTAAAAAATTTATCAAAAAATCATAAAAGAATGACCATGAGGATTAACCTATAAAAGTATATCATTTTAGCAATTTCAGCTACCGAGATATATAAATTTGTGTGATTTTCGAAATTTTCGATATCGAAAAAGGGGGCGTGGTTATATTCCGATTTTGCCCATTTTCAATACCAACCTACCTTGGCCAGAAAGTAACCTGCAGGTATACCATATTTCAAGCGAATATCTAAATTTTTACTCAAGTTATCGTGTACACGGACGGACAGACGGACGCACATGCCTTAATCAGCTCCTCTTTTCAACCTAAGAACTTTCATATATGAAACTCTATATCTATCTCGATTATTTTGTGCCGTGCCTTAGTACAGTTATGTGAACAAAATTATAATACCCTTATACTAGTACTAGTACTAACTAATGGCGGCGATATACCAACAGGTTATAATAACCTCTAACGAGATTCTAGCCGAGCTTCTCTTTCCAACTTGTGGTGTGTTGCTTTTGCCGACTCCGAACGGCACTTGCAAAGCAAATGAATTATTTGCTGAGAAGCTTCTCATGGCAGAAATACACCCGAAGAGTTTGCCAAACTACTGCCGAGGGGCGACCCCGTTTAGAAAAATTCTTTTTCTAAATAATTTTTGATGTTACTTTTGCCGGGCATCAAACCGCCACGACTTGGTGTAGAAGGCCGAACACTTAACCGCTACACCACGGCGGCCGCCCAGTACTAGTACGCTGGGTATAAAAATACCTACAACAATCAGTGCTAATAGTCACACGGCCATGGCAATGCAAAATTATGATTATGACAAAACATGAGGTGCCAGTAGCCGCTACTCATATCACAAGCTCAACGCACACACGCAATCGAGGACGAGAGGTGAAACAACTAAAAAAAATATCCACCCACAATACAACTGACAACATACAGCCATCGTGGTTGAGAGGTGGTCGGACAAGGGAAAGCGCCTAATAGTTAATTGGTAGAGAAGAGAGGGTGTTGGGTGCTTACACCACAGTGGCGCTATTTGAGGGAGTACGACAAGGCTTTAATCGAATTACATGCAAATGAAGTGGAAAATTTATGATTGCGCGAAATGCAACAAAAACAACAACAGTTACTACAAAAATTGGTGGCAAATAAAAACTGCAAAAATAACAAATAGCGTAAAATCCAGTGTGCGCTCACAAATAACTACAGCGAACACAGATGGTTGACATAGAGCGAGTGCGATGAATAGGACAACTAGGATGCAATGACTAACCGATGAGGGAATGCGAGAACAGCTAGCACAACTATACGAAATGCGAACTGAGAAGAGGATGGTGGACAGTGTGTAAAACGAGTACTCGATTGAGCCAATTTTTTGATTGCAGCTCAAGTGAGATTGTCGACGAGGCGTGGCGGAGGCTATACAACTGATATATGGGTGATGTTTTTCGCGCGGTTGATATGGCAACATTGGCTGTTGTTAACCGCTGCGCCGTGATTTCGCTGTAGTTGTGTGGTTGTTTTGGACTATGTATTTATGTTGCAACTGCAACAAATTATAAACAAAATGTGAAATATTTTGGGTGCTTAAATGTGGCAAACTACAATGGAGGCAGCAGCAAAAACAAATGTTAAATGGTAAGCCACTCATACGTTCTTGATGTACTCGGGTTGGTGTTGGGAGATGGATCAGTGAGAAAATAACAATGATATGCTTTTAAATACAGTACACCCTCGATAAAGACAACTGGTATGAACTAGGAGTGGTGCTAGCCGGATTTGAAAATGCATAGTTTCATTGTGAGGCTCAGCTTTGCGTGGCTCTGAATTGTTTTTAAGTCAGGCTTGCTTATCAAGGGCCGCTATAAAATATTTATTAATTAAGTCGAAACATTTTTTAATATTTTTGAAAATAATGCGAGTCTGCCCTTCATCAAGGGCATACTGTTGCAGTAAAACCCAACAACAACACTTTTGCAAATAACCATAACAACTGCCAATGACTGCATTGAAGTAATTTACGTTCATGGATTTAATACTAGCAAAACAACAACTAAAACAAAATCATTTACACCAAAAAAAATCTGAGCAATAATAATAGTCCGGGAGTCAGCTGCAAAAACTGTTGAACAAAAGTATCAAGGGAGGAACTTTGTTTTTGCTTATGATCAGTCTATTAATGTGATTCACCTCTTCTGAGGTATCCACTAAAGTAAAAGTGACGCTGCCTCCCAGACTGTTAAGCTCTTACATTAAACTTTTTGGCTACTATCTCATATTTAGTAGTTAGTACTTTACATATTTTATATTGTTTTTTGTTTTTTTTTCAGCTAAATGGTTTTATAGTTTCAAAAGCTTAACTGGTGTTTAGCGGAAAACGCGTAAATTTTAAACTCGCTATCTGGCAGGCAGTTTGAGTGTGTGCCCTATTAACTGATTGCATCATTTCAGGCAGTCAGTTAAATAAATTGTTCGACAATGGAAAGGAGAGCATGAGATAAGTAGAAGGTGATCTAAGTAGAAGAAGGGAACTTTTCTTAAATCGACCACAAAAATTTGTCCAAATTTTTTTTAGAGAATTTTTGTGATTTTTCGTGAATGAATTTCTACTTCCTTTTTTAGGGATAAGTTTTTAAACTTTCTTCAATTTTATCTCATTTTATTTAATTTTGTTTAATTTTTTATACCCAGCAGAACTATAATACGCAACGGAACAAAATAATCGAGATAGATATAGAGTTCCATATATGAAAATTCTTAGGTTGAAGAGAGGAGTTGATTAAGGCATGTCCGTCCGTCTGTTCGCCCGTGTACACGATAACTTGAGTAAAAATTAAGATATTTTGCATGAGATTCGATATACGGGTTACTTTCTAGCCAAAGGAACGTTGATATTGAAAATGGGCGAAATCGGATGATAACCACGCCCCCTTTTTCGATATCGAAAATCACATAAATTGACATATCTCTTTAGCTAAAATGGCTAAAATGATATAATTTTATAGGGGAATCCCCCTTGTCATTTTATTATGATTTTTTGACCAATTTTTCAAAGTGGGTGTGGCACCACTCATTTCTTTAATTTCATAATTTTTTTATTTTTTTTATTTCTCTAATTTTTTTATTTTTTATTTTAATATACTTAATTTAATTTAATTATATTTTTTTTTTATTTTTTTTATTTTTTTTTCTTTATTTTATTTTATTTTATTTTATTTTATTTTATTTTATTTTATTTTTTTTTTATTTTTTTTAAATTTATTTTATTTTCTTTTATTTTTTTTTATTTTCTTTTATTTTCTTTTATTTTCTTTTATTTTATTTTATTTTATTTTTTTATTTTATTTTATTTTATTTTATTTTATTTTATTTTATTTTATTTTATTTTATTTTATTTTATTTTATTTTATTTTATTTTTTTTTTTTTTATTTTATTTTATTTTATTTTATTTTATTTTATTTTATTTTATTTTATTTTATTTTATTTTATTTTATTTTATTTTATTTTATTTTATTTTTTTTTTTATTTTATTTTATTTTATTTTTTTTTATTTTTTATTTTATTTTATTTTATTTTGTTTTATTTTATTTTATTTTATTTTGTTTTATTTAATTTATTTTATTTTATTTTATTTTATTTTATTTTATTTTATTTTATTTTATTTTATTTTATTTTATTTTATTTTATTTTATTTTATTTTATTTTATTTTCTTTTATTTTCTTTTATTTTCTTTTATTTTATTTTATTTTATTTTCTTTTATTTTATTTTATTTTATTTTACTTTATTTTATTTTATTTTATTTTATTTTATTTTATTTTATTTTATTTTACTTTATATTATTTTTTTATTCTCTTTATTTTTATTTTATTTAATTTTACTTTATTTTTAATTTAATTTAATTTTATTTTATTTTATTTAAATTTATTCTATTTTATTTCATTTTATTTTATTTTATTTTTCTTATTTAATTTAATTTAATTTATTTTTATTTGATTTAATTTTTTTTTTTAATTTTTTTTTTTTTTTATTCTATTTTGCTTTTATTTTACTTTATATTATTTTTTAAATTTACTTTATTTCATTTTATTTTACTTTATTATTTTTTATTTGTTGAATATTGTTGTATACCTCGTCGAGTTTTCGAGGAATGAAACAAAATCCCATTAAGCTCTGATTTATTATTTGAAGTGATCGAATTTCATACTTGGGCATTTATTCATAATTTTTGCACTCTAGTTTTTAAAAGATCGATTGCCTCAGTCATCACCATAGCAGCGTAGAAGTAAATATGTATGTATGTATGTACGCAAATAATGGATCCAGTATCAAAATCAAGTAAAGTCAAATAAATTATGAAGTTGATGCGAGTGACCAAGTGAAATCTAAACATTCGTACAATCAAAAGTCACAACAATGCGACAATAACTTAGTTCCTTCAACATAACAATAACATATCGCAAACAACGTTGACAACAACAAGTTCTGGTGCCTGCAACACGTCTCGCCAGCAACACTTTTCATTTTCTTATTTCTCTTGCCTAAATTTGTGACAACCCTTTCGGCTGCGCTGCTTCGAAGTTAGTCCATTCGAATATGTGAGAGAATTTCGCAGGCTCTAACTTGATTCGCACACCACCCATAAACCAGAACAAACGACTATATCGAAGCATCGTCAAAGATTTTCTAGTTAATGAGTACTAGCCTTCGTTTTTTTGGAACACGCTAACGTACATATGTATGTATGTATGTAAGTGCATATACCTAGTTTCATAACTTCTCGCCTTATAAGTGAAAGAGTTGAAATAAATGTATGTAATGCGCATGTTTCACTTCTTTATGTGACATTCAAATAAACAAACTTCTGCTGCGCTCGCGCTCGTTGATGCTGCAAATTTCATTCGACACATCGCTTACCACACACCACCGCTTCAGCACTTGAAGAATGTGATGTCACTAGCACTTGAGCTTAGCTGGGTTAATGTTGTTGTGACTGTGTGTATGGCCAGCAGTGATACTGTGACGTGCCACAAACTGCTGCAGGAATAAAATGCAACGCTGTGTAGTTTATTTTGGGCTGCTTAACTTTCAATTGTCACCTCAACATCGCTCCTTTTTTTACTTCTCATCTTCAGAGGTTCAGAGGCTGTGACGTGCTCAACTGCCTTCGTGGCTTCGTCTGCTCCTTTAGTGTTTATTCATCACTTTAACTCTTTTCTCTCCACGTCGCCTTGGTGACCCACCTCCTTCACCACTTCCGTCTTCTTTGTCGCCTTTTGCCTACATCGCTTTTGTTGCCATTCGATTATTTATGTGCATCATTATAAAGTTGCCGATTTTATTGGGTGCCCTCGAATAAATTACTTTCAATAAAGTTGTTAGTTTATAACGAAATATTTTTTCACGTCTCACAGTTTTTTTGTTTTAGGTATGCAATGCTGCAATTCGTATTTGTTGTTTATTGTACGTGCTGCATGGAGCCACCAATCACTCGTCACATTTTTGGGAGAATTTCAATTCTCGGCTTTTTTGGAGCTCATACAAATGTTACTTATCGACGTAGACAAATTAAGTTAATATTTATTTTCATATTTTTGTACTAATTTTTATTGGTAGGTACTCTATCCCCTATGCATATTTAAGGCAAGTATGAGAGCGGATCAATAAATAATATCCCTTTTCACTTCATATATTGTCTGTGTCCCGTTTACACTACGATTTACTCAAGTTTAGGTTTTGCTTTTTGCATTTTACTAACACCTTAAACTCTCATTTTTTTCAATTCGGCGATTAAAAGTCTAGACGTTTCAACAAACGGCACCTCACGATCACATATTCAAGTACCAAAGAGTGATCATATGATCCCTTATTAGAAGATTTCAATATTGCTGGCTACTATCCAGTCAGTTGCAAATGAGGTGCTCTACTGTTTCCTCCTGCCATCATCTCTGCAACTCCTACAGCATCGTCTGTAGGGCACACCTAGCCTTGCTGCGTGCATGCCAATAAGGCAGTGCCCCCGGTAATACCGCTTCTTTTTATGGCGTGAATGTTTCTAGATCTTTTATGATCCCATTTTGGCCAGATTTTTTTAGATATCCGGCACCCTGGGCACTGCTTTAGCATTACCTTGCATGTGGCAAACGGCATACCTAATCTTGGCTTGCGTCATTTATTGACTCTTAACCGCCTAGCGATTTTGGCCGTTGCGTATCAAAGCACGCCAGTCATTCCTTTTAGCGATAATTGACGCCAATTGGAAACCCCAAGGGAGTTCAAGTCATCATCCACTTGTTGTTTCCATCTCAGTCGAGGCCTCCCCTTAATCTGCTGCCGAATTCGGGTATCGATAGGAAAACCTTCTGTGCTGGAGCTTCTTTCGGAGAACTTTTCTCCCAAATACTCCAAGGGACATATCATCTTCTCTTGACACAGTCCATGATTCCGAGCCGTACATTAGTACTGGTATGATGAGATGATCTTTGTTTGTCGAGAGAGGGCTTTATTTCTCAATTGCCTACATAGTCCAAAGTAACACTTGTTGGCAAGTGTGATACTCCGTTGGATTTCCAGACTGATATTATTTTCGGTGTTAATGCTGATTCCCAAATAGACGAAGTCCCTCACCGTTTCAAATTTGTAGCTATCAACGATGACTTGGCTGCCAAGGCGCAGGTGCGCCGATTCTTTCTTTGATGACAGCATATACTTCGTCTTGTCCTCGTTGACCGCAAGACCCACTTTTTCGCCTGAAGGACGCTGCAATGGTAAGGTAGGCTGAAGGAGAGTTCAAGATCCCTTGAATAAACCCCTCATCCAACTCTGCGGTCTAACTTCGAGCCGTCGGTGTATATGGATGTGCCGCCATTAGTAGTGGAACAATGATCCGTCCTTTCCCAGTCTTTTCTGCTAGGAATGTTTATTTTGAAGCAGCTCTCCTCGACTGTTGTGGTCGCGCAACGATCTGTGCTCAGAGGACGAAACTGTAAGATCCCAGAATATTGGAGTGCCTAGTAGTGTTTGCGCCCCAGCTGGACGTTTCCCTCTGACGCAGAGCCGATGCTGCTGCTGCCCGTTACCCTCCCAGATCGAGTGGAAAAATCCCAAGAATTGCCTGGACAGCTTCGTGGTGCGTTGTCCTTAGCGTTCTGGTTAACAGAGATCATACTGGATCAGTGGACTTTACCCAACAGATTCAGGTTCGTTGCCTTGCTCAGTGCAGGCCACCATAACACGACTGGTGCATGCATGCTGATTGGGAGTTCCCTTCCTGGTTAGCCTACGCCAGGTCACGGAGCTGGACATAAAGGACCTGATGGCCTTCATCAAGTCATCTAAATGGTTCGAGGAGGAGTAACGGTGTCGGTATAGGAAAGTCAGTCCCGGGATTCTGCTATGTGGAGAATTCCGTTAATACCGGGATTTTCCATATGGCAGGGTCCCGGAACTGACTTTCCTAGTGTTGGTGGTATCACAACGGGCCTTTTAATACTGGCCTAGGTGTGCCTCTACGGTAGCCACTTGAACCTAACCTATGCATGCTGATAGCTAGAGATAAGGCTGCTATCAATAGTAGTAGATTGTACCACTGACTATCCTCTGGAAGTTTTTGAATGCAAAGGGCGAGAGACTGCTCGGTCTGTAGTCCTTGGGCACATAGTGGGAGGCCTTCCCAGCCTTTGGAACACTACCGTGACGCTTCTCCAGGAGAACGGAATGTATGGGCTTAGTTAGTTGAGCCAAAGTTTCTTCAGTCAATGAATTTTTTCACAATGACTCATTGACATAAAACATTTTCCTCCTTCCTACCCACTCTCTACCAATGCCTCGCCCATGTCCCTTCTTTTTACCTGCTACTCTAGCTTGTTTTTGCACTTTGTATGGTGCTGAGGCTTTTGTAACGGGCTCAACTTATCTATGCCGCGCTGTAACACCTCAAAAAAGTACTGCAAAACTCTAAAAGCTTTTTAGCTTTGGTTTTACACCAAACTGCGCAGCTATCAATCAAAATGTATTTGTGGTATGTATCAAAAAAAAATAGTATGAAATCATAAAAATTAGAAAATAAAATCAATGTTTATTTATATCGCACAAAATCAGTACTGATGGATTGATTGAATGACTGATCGATCGATCAATCGATCCACAGAGCTAACAAACTAACTACGCTTGCTAAGCGTATATTTCTATGCCATATATTGATAGGGATATGGCGGAGTGGGGGCCGAACCGTTGTTAATTACACCAAGATTTGCTGCCACTTGCTTGCTTGATTCATAGTGATTGATGGCGCGTCAACTGCAGTACACAGTCAGCAAGATAATAAATATCATTCGCAAGCCTCTGCAAATAATATGTTGCCTTAACGGCTAGGCATGGCATGACGAGGCAGGCCATCCACCTTCTGAAGGTAGCCAGTAGGTCGCTATGGAGCGAGCAGGAAAAAGAGAAAAGAAATTACGTTACGGGCTTACGCGATCGTACATAGCTCGTATCTAAGCAGATAAAGATTGCCATGCCCAGAGCTGTTTTGGGATGCCTTGAGGCAAAGTTTTCTCGAAATGACTTTTATGTTCTTGTCACTAAAAAAAATAATAATTTAAAACTAAAATAACATAAAAAAAATTGATGTTAGAAGCTCAAGCTCAACTAAGCCCATTTCATACCTTCTAAAAATCTCACTCAGGCTCGATATTATTGTTCTTAATTAGAGAGCTTGAAGACCAGTTTGACAGTCTTCTTTGCGCTGGGGGTCTATCCAGAGAAGTTACATAGGAAAGGAAAGAAAAGGAAAGGAAAGGAACGGAACGGAAAGGAAAGGAAATAAAAGGAAAGGAAAGGAAAGGAAAGGAAAGGAAAGGAAAGGAAAGGAAAGGAAAGGAAAGGAAAGGAAAGGAAAGGAAAGGAAAGGAAAGGAAAGGAAAGGAAAGGAAAGGAAAGGAAAGGAAAGGAAAGGAAAGGAAAGGAAAGGAAAGGAAAGGAAAGGAAAGGAAAGGAAAGGAAAGGAAAGGAAAGGAAAGGAAAGGAAAGGAAAGGAAAGGAAAGGAAAGGAAAGGAAAGGAAAGGAAAGGAAAGGAAAGGAAAGGAAAGGAAAGGAAAGGAAAGGAAAGGAAAGGAAAGGAAAGGAAAGGATGACTTGAAGCGAAGTTTTTTCCGAAATGACGTTTATGTTCTTGCCACTAAAAAAATAATAATTTAAAACTAAAATAACATAAAATAAAAAGTAATGTTAGAAGCTCAAGCTCAACTAAGCCCATTTCATACGTTCTAAAAAGCTCACCCAGGCTCGATATTAATTTTCTTGATCGGAGAGCTTGAACACCAGTTTGACAGTCTTCAAAATACTTCCCACATTCTTGATTTGTAAACATCTTTGCGCTGGGGGTCTATACAGAAAAGTTACATAGGAAAGGCAAGGAAAAAAAGGAAAGGAATGGAAAGGAAAGGAAAACAAAATTGAAGGAAATTATAGGCAAGGGAAGGAAAGGGAAAAAAGGAGAGAAAAGGAAAAGGGAGGAGTGGAAAGGAAAGGAAAGGGAAGGAAAGCAAAAGGAATGAAAATTAAAGGTAAGGAATGGAAAGGAAAGAAAAGCAAATCAAAGAAGAGGATAGGAAAAGAAAGGCAAATAAAAGAAAGTAAAGTTAGGGAATGGAAAAGAAAGAACAATAAAATAAGAAAAGGGAAGAAAGGAAAGTAGAAGGAAAGGTAAGTGCTAATTTGAGGATAATTTCGTGGGTCATATTGGGGTAAGTTGAGATCATATTTGGATAATTTGAGGGTCAATTTGGGATAGTTTTGGGGACACATTGGGATAATTTTGGGTTCATTTTGAGATTATTTGAGGTTATTGTTGGGTTGATATTGGAATAATTTTTTTTTATTGATTTTGAGGTTTGATGACTTTACAAAGATACAAAAATTACAACACGAGTACAAAAATTACAACACGAGTACTTGGTACTCTCGTCTTTTTTTTTTTGTGATGGGTTCTCTTCACAAGATGCACCCTCTCGGCAAGCAGATTGATTCAGAATGTACTTTGTTATGACTTTACAAAGATAAAAAAATTACAACACGAGTACTTGGTACTCTGGTCTTTTTTTTTTTTGTGATGGGTTCTCTTCACAAGATGCACCCTCTCGGCAACCAGGTTGATTCAGAATGTACTTTGTTATAAAAAATATGAAGGAATTACTTAGTTAGAATTCTATTTTAAAAACAAACAACTAAAAAAATCAAAACCTTTACATGTCAAATCACAATTGCCAAAAATCAAAACTAAATCAAATATAAGCGCATTGATAAAAGCCGACAAAGGCCAACACTTTGATGACTACCGCACGTCTCTAAGCTCTAAAGATTTCCCAGTTGAAGTTTCAAAGCGGCGCGCGAGCAGATCAGAACGCAGGAACAAATGCGGAAACAAGAATAAGCATAGAAAGAACATAAAAAGAACTGAGCTTTTACATGACAATGGCAAACAAATCAAAGCGGCACAAATTTCTCAAACGCTGGACAATATGTCAATATGAATGGTTTACATTGAAGCTTACGAGCAAATCAAATGGACAGTGACGCATGTAATCAATGCGCGCGCTGACCGCTTGACAAGGCATCAATCACAAAAACGCGTTGGGCGATCTAATGGATCGCCAACAATAGACGATAGTTGAGTGATTTTTTTTAACTTTCAATTATACAATTTTGAATAAGTTTTGATTTGTAATTCAATCAAATGAATTGCGGTTATGAGTTTTTTAATTTTTATGAATTGCGCGCTACAAACGAGCCGACGCGCTGAACTATGTATTTGTTTTTCGCTTTTTGCTCTACTGGACATTGCAAAGCTCAACAAATCACTTTATTTGCGCTATGCGGCTATTTCATTGTAAGTTGAGCAAGTCAAGACGCTCACACTTTGATCGATGTGCTTGGCGTTTGCGCGCCGCGCTATAGCGGAATCAAGTCATCTCTAGGTTACCAAAATTGATCGACGCACTGCATTGACGGATTAATTTTCGATTTGGCCTAAACCACATTATGATGGATGGATAGTGTTCGACAGTGTTAGGCTTACGTACTAGTTGCGTATGTAGCTAGGCGCTACGGTTCATTATGCGCTCAAAGCTGTAAAACTGTGCTGGAATGTGTTAAGCGGTGGGGGAGGTGAGCGCGGTAAGGTGGGCGACGCGTTGTGTGCCATGTGACTACAAATATATGTATTAATTTGTACTCGTATTTAAGTGTTCAATCATTTTAGTAGCGATTTCTAAATGTGACGCCGCTACTAAATTTCTACTTAGTTTTTTTCCAACGCCTAGAATGCCTTCAATTAATTTTCATTATTTTTCTACATGGATTAAACTCTCACGGACAGGCAGCCCATCATTCAACATTCATTTGGCATTCAGTGACAAAAGTACTAGAGCTAGCTCATATTTCCTATGAAAAATTGCGTCAAAAGCTGAAAAGTACGCTCTGAAAATTGATGAAGGAATTTATAAGTTGGAAGTCCAAACATATAAAGAAAAAAAAAATGCTTAAAAAATAAAACAAAAGTAGTAACTAATGTGTTAAAACGGATGACTTTTTAAATCGGTGAGATATTAGACAATGGAGTGAACTGAATGGTGTGCTTTGTCTAGTATTATGATACCGACAAACATAGATGACAGCCTTATAGTATTTACCTCATCAATATCATTCATCATTCATTTTAAGCAGCAAGTAACTGTTAATCAACGAAACTATTCTTTAACAAAATTGTCAGATATTTTTTTAAATATGTATATTCAATGTGGGTGACTACCGCGTCTTTGTGTTACCTCAACTAGATGCTTTGTGATGAAAGGTTTTTTTGTTAAATGCTGATCAAAAGTGGGAAGAGGGTGATGTGAGGTGCTCATATTCAAGCGCCGTAGCTTCAGCTTACCGTATACGTGCCTTTACTTTAATACAATTTTTTTTTTGTTTTTCTTTTTTTAAGTTTTTTTAATTTAATTTTTTTTCTTAATTAATTTTTTTTTGTTTTGGTTAAAATTTATTTTAGCTTGATATTGACAGAAATTGGTGTCTTTATTATATTCTGTTTTTTAAAGTTTTGACAATTGTTTTAAATTATTTTAGATTATAATATTTAAAAAAAAATTTTTTTTATTTCACTTTAAATTTTTTTTTGTTTGTTTTAATTTTTTCAATTTTTTTTTATTTTTTATTTAATTAAATTTTTTAATTTTTTTTTTCTATTTTTTTAATTTGATTTTGGTTTTCTCATTTTATTTTGTTTAATTTAGTTTTTTTTATTTTATATAATTTTTTTTAATTGTTATTTTAAGATAATCTATTTGTTTTATTGTATATTTATATGAATTAAAAAATAATGAATCATTTTACATTATTTTATTTATTTTTTAATTTATTTTTTTTATTTTCTTTTATATTATTTTATTGTATTTTACTTTATCTTATTTTATTTTATTTTATTTTATTTTATTTTATTTTATTTTCTTTTATTTTATTTTATTGTATTTTACTTTATTTTATGTTACTTTATTTTATTTTATTTTATTTTATTTTATTTTATTTTATTTTATTTTATTTTATTATATTTTCTTTTATTTTATTTTATTTTATTTTATTTTATTTTATTTTATTTTATTTTATTTTATTTTATTTTATTTTATTTTATTTTATTTTATTTTATTTTATTTTATTTTATTTTATTTTATTTTATTTTATTTTATTTTATTTTATTTTATTTTATTTTATTTTATTTTATTTTATTTTATTTTATTTTATTTTATTTTATTTTATTTTATTTTATTTTATTTTATTTTATTTTATTTTATTTTATTTTATTTTATTTTATTTTATTTTATTTTATTTTATTTTATTTTATTTTATTTTATTTTATTTTATTTTATTTTATTTTATTTTTTTTTATTTTATTTTATTTTATTTTATTTTTTTTTTTTATTTTTTTTTATTTTATTTTATTTTATTTTATTTTATTTTATTTTATTTTATTTTATTTTATTTTATTTTATTTTATTTTATTTTATTTTATTTTATTTTATTTTATTTTATTTTATTTTATTTTATTTTATTTTATTTTATTTTATTTTATTTTATTTTATTTTATTTTATTTTATTTTATTTTATTTTATTTTATTTTATTTTATTTTATTTTATTTTATTAAACTTTTGTTTTGCTGGCTCGAGGTCCGATGTTATTAAATTAAAACACAGATGTTTTAAATTTGATACCTGTGACATCTGTGTTTTAATTTAATAACATCGGACCTCGAGCCAGCAAAACAAAAGTTTAAGGAATTGAAAGGTCGCAAAAAAACTTTGATTTATTTTATTTTATTTTATTTTATTTTATTTTATTTTATTTTATTTTATTTTATTTTATTTTATTTTATTTTATTTTATTTTATTTCATTTTATTTTATTTTATTTTATTTTATTTTATTTTATTTTATTTTATTTTATTTTATTTTATTTTATTTTATTTTATTTTATTTTATTTTATTTTATTTTATTTTATTTCATTTTATTTTATTTTATTTTATTTCGTTGTATTGTTTTATTTTATTGTTCTTTCTTTGTCTTTCCACACCACTATCATTTCCTGGTTATTCTGTGATTACTTTTCTGTTAAATTCTATCATTACTCATCGCTGGAAATGCCACATAGTGCTGGAGTGTATATACATAAATGCAAACATATATCGGTTAATACCTGATAAATCTGTCAGTTTAATGTTTAAATTGAAATCTCTCACCACGACACCGCCAACAGGCAAAACGCATGCAATTACAACAACAGCGAAAGAAAATAATCACATAAACGCATCTACGATTAATGGGAGTGCAATAGTGGGAGCCCTGAAGGAAATTTTTTGAACATCTTCAAATCGACTCACTTTTTTACAAATTTATAGTTTAAATTTTCGAAAGTTTTTGGTTCTCCTAACAACATCTCACACAATAGCTTTTAGATACTAGAACATCGATAGCCTTGAAATATTTCGCTTAACGAAAAATGTCACTGAAGATGGCGCAAAGGCGAAACAGTTTGGATAAAAATGTAATGGAAACCCGAATTTAAAAAAAAAATAAAAGAGAAAAAGTAGGGAATGTGGCCAAGGAAATGAAAAGTGAGATATGAGAAAACACCAGATAAGTTTCGTACAGGGCAACACGAGTTCACCCACTCACCCATACACTCGGTCCGAAACGTTCTCACTCTAGTGGTGCTAAGACGTCAAATAGATGGGGACACACAAGCATCAACCATGCAACAGCATTTAAGCAGGCAATCGAGAAACCTAGCAACCACTTACAAACCACAACAAACAAACTACTAAATCTTTACAAAAACAAATAAATATATAGACTAAATGTTGAATAGTAAATAGCCAAGTTGGCAAGTAACAAATCCACAAGACGAATTTGCTATAGATACAATTTAGATAATTTGTATCTCAACATCAACATTCAACATTCGGCAATGGTCATAGCAATCAACGGCAACGCGCAAATGGCAACGCAAAGTCAGCATGAACAGCGGTGGCAGCGCCACTGTACTATGGGCGAATTGGACTGATTTGAGGGTCTTAAGGCAATTTTGATACCTGAGCTTAGATATTTCTAAAATTTAAATAAATTTTGTGTCAAAATAATTTCAAATCAATATTTTTTTTTTTTTTTTGACCAGTAAAACTGCGTTTCTGTAACTCAATTCGATCGATCGTTTCGACTGATATAGTCGATTTGACGTCATATTGACGTCACACTCATTTTTTTCGTTTCTGTAATAAAATTTTATTTTCTCAATTTATTTTCTCACTAGCTTTTGAGGTAGTGACAATTTCTTTTTTTTTCAATTTTGAATCGAGTCGAGTGTGACGACATTAAAATCGAAAATTTTGTCGATTTTTTAGAGAAACAGATTGAATTAATTGGGTTAAAAAAAAAATACATAGGTAGTTTTGCGTCAATATTTTTTTTAATTTTTGTCCAGAAAATCAGATTTGATGACCCACAGTGCAATGGGCAGAAAACACCAAGTGGCAAGAGCATTAAAATTGAAGGCGCGAAAAACGCGTTAGTTTTTGTTACATACAAAAATATATATGTATATATTCATATGCAAATCCTTATGTAGATATAGATTGACTGCCTGGGCTGGAATGTGCGCTGGTGGGAGATCGGCAAGCAGCAATTCATTTGACTCCCTGGCATATGTAGCATGACAGATGTTTTGATTTGTAGGCGCTCAGAAAACAAATCCTCAGTGGTGCTAAGCATGTTTTTTGTATGTGTGTAAATGGGTATGTTTGTAAATAAGTTGAAAAGTGGGCTAATATGTAATGCTGTTGCATAGACTTTTCGCGTT
>CAXKVI010000003.1:111439275-111539275 GCA_964058755.1 Campiglossa producta | reverse complement strand
ACTTTATTTTATTTTATTTCATTAAACAAATTTTTTTGTTGGGTCTTCTGCAGGAAGGAAACATCAAATTTTTTATTAATTACAAGCTTGTATTTTTACAGTTAGCAGTCAGTGATGGGCATAATTCATGTCAAATTGATGACTTTGGGGAGGAGGACTGGCTTCATGTCGCACAGTTTTTGCAGGACAATAACGCTTTTGAATTATGCCCATCACTGACAAAGAGCTGTTAATAATAAAATGTTTGACGACTTTGTTTGACATATTTGGGTCGCCGGACTTACTATATGTCGACCCAGTTTTTAGGACACATATATGTATTCCTGAGTTGGTTACGACAGTGCTACTAATAAAAAATGGCGTGCACCAAATTGACATGTTTCACGCCTCCTACCTCCCAAGGATGCACCATAAAGAATTTTCGAAGGTAAAAAAGTTGGGCGTGTCGGGGAACGGAAGTCGCTTACAAAAATCTAGCTTGTTATTTATCAACAACCCCTTGCCTATGGGGGCTCTCGTACTATTCCTTCCCTCTTATGTACTACGATATTCTGAAATAAGAAACAAAATAAACTAAGGTAGTGTTGCTCCATTTATGATATGATTATATAAGAGTTTAGCTCAAAATCATGTCTCTTACTTTTCTTATTAGCATGTTCATGTTGTAAAATCAAGGAAGAACCACTTAACGGTACATCAAGAAAACTCCGCATTTATCCGTCGGCATTCCAATGTTTTATGAGTTTTCAAATTTGACAAACCAAAACACATTTTTAATGGCAAAGCGAAGTCTCAGCACAGTTGCTTGATTGGCTGCTGGTGAGATTTGGCCCTCATTCCCCATTTGTATTGATTATAGTTACATACACCTATACGTACATATTCATGTGCTTATGGAGATACATATATTTTATTTACTTTTAAATTGTTAAAGTTGTTGCTGTTTATATTTTTGTTGTTTTATTTTTGACGTTGTTATAATTTTTATTGTTTTTCTGTTATGTGTTATTGTTGTCTTCATCTTTGTTCTTTTCTTTTGTTACTGTTGTCTTTCTTTATAGCCATAATGTTAATGTAAAGGATCGTAAAAGTTTTTACGATCCACCAATTAACCGATAATAATCAAATCACTTGTAGCGCGCGACTCGAATGAACTCGCTCTCTCTCGTCTTGGGGCTAGCCACATCAACGTGGTGGCACATGCTGTATAAACTCGTGCAGAGCATACAAATGTACATAGCCGTAAATGTGGCAAATGACCTATCAGTTGCACGATGGCATACATATGTACCTACATTAGGTTGGTTCTTAGCTGACATTTATGATTATAATTTTGTAAAAAAAAGAAAAAAAAACATATATTTTTTAATTTTTTAATACTAACCACCTTAAAGCTGTGTTTGAGTAAGGAAATATGTTTTCTGAAATTTTGTTTGTACCTATCCATATATGAAGACATGCATGGATGAAGGGGGTATGTCGCATTCTCACTCAATTTCTGTTTTTGGCATTGGTGAATAGTTTTTATGCAGATCTATATTTCTGTCTTATCAGAATCTGCCTATCGTGAAAATTGTAGAAGATAATTCATGGATGAAGGGGGTATGTACACAACTTTTCAATATGAATTGTGGAAGAAAAACACTAAATATAAATGTATGCTTTTTATTGCATATTATGCAACGTCTTTTATGGCTTTGCATAATTTTTTTGTCAGTTTTCCATAAAGTTTAAGCAAAACTTTAAAGCCGATTTTCTCGTTTCACTCAAAATGCCACATACCCCCTTCATCCATGCATGTCTTCATATATGAAGCCATTTCGTATTAAGCTCCAATTTTTTTCTTTTTGGTATCAAAATTGGTATGAAGATAGACGACCATAGACCATAGTAAGTGGTCTGAAAAGGGGGCGTGGCACCTTCTGTGAACAAAACAATACTATTTTAAGTATAATTTTACAATTATTGTATTTTTTGAGCTCAGTCCACCCCAGTGGCAGATCCAGGATTTTTGGAAAGGGGGGGTTCAAATTTCATCTTTTATTTTCGGGCACAACTTGCATTCATAGTTTCTTCAAGCTGTCCTTTTATGATTGTTTTTAAAAAAAAAATATTTACCTATATTTCTCAGTATGGGCAATGTCAAATTCAAGGTATCAGTTATGTAAACCCTGCAAAAATCGAGAGTACTCTATTTCCTTTTCCAAAGAGTACTCCAATTGGAGCATCAGACTACTCCAAATGTAATCCTTTTTCATATAGAAATTGTGCTCCAATTAACATTGCGATGTCCTAGGACTGGACCACCTACTCCAACCTTCGCTTTGTTTCTGCTACTCCATGGAGTACCTACTGTCAGAGTACTTTGCAATGTACTCCAATGTTGCGATAGTGTCGTGATTTTCGTCGATAAGGCAGGAGCAATGATCGGCTTTCAAAAAGCTGAAGGTGGTCCGATTATGGGTACAAAGGATAACTATTGCAGTACTCCAATATCAGAAAATTGGAACACATAATCCAATGATTTTTGCAAGGAATCGTTTAAAAAGTTACCGAATATGTATTACGTAAACACAAAAATGTGAGTTGGCAGTTTTACTATATTTTTTGAATAATTTGTACTGTATTTTCTTGTGCAAATTTTACTGTCCTTTTTTTTTAATTTTTACTATATTTTTGCATAATTTTTACTATATTTTTGGGTAATTTTTCTACTATATTTTTTGCGTAATTTTTACTATATTTTCTTGTGCAAATTTTACTGTCCTTTTTAAATTTTTACTATATTTTTGCATAATTTTTACTATACTTTTGGGTAATTTTTTCAGTATATTTTTTGTGTAACTTTTACTGCATTTTCTTGTGCAAATTTTACTATTCTTTTTTAAAATGTTTACTATATTTTTTGCATAATTTTTACTATATTTTTGGGCAATTTTTTAGCCTGAAAAGCACCCCCGTGGATCCGATCCTGCTTCACCCCTACATTCAGGTTTTTCGATGTCTATAATGTCTACAGAAACGAACCTGTTAAAATTGTCATGGATAGTAAAAAAAGAACCAACCTAATGAAGGTATGTGTGTAAGTGTCTTGCCGTTTATCGATTAATGCCGACTGCCCCTGCGCCTTAAATTATACTTAGCTATCAATATAAAATATATGTATATAATTGTATAAGAATTGTAGTTGCACAATCCCATGTACATACATATGTAAGTGTATGCACGTTTACAGCTTTCCTATTCCCCATATTGTGATCGCCATTGCCTCGTCTGTCTCTGTCAGATCATAAATATTTTTACGATTCTTTAATTTGATTTTGGCATTTTATTTAATATTTTCTCTTCTCGACCACCACTCATTTGTTGGCACTGCACCATACCGCCGTGTCTACTATATTTTGATGTCACTGTTTGTTTGCCACATCACACTTAGATGTTGGAGGACCCTCTTTGGCCCGACCGCCAACTAGCATTGTCTTTCATTTCTGGCTTTTAGCGGGTGATTTTCAACATTTATTTTTATGCGTTCGCTCGTAAAATTCTTTTGATAAATTATTATGCAATAATAATGGTGAGCAGCAGCAGCTAAGGATCAGAGATGGGAGTAATGAAGTTGATGGGCTTTAGACAGGTGCTCTGCCACTTAGCCACAAGCATGTGAAGGGATATCATTCGGTTTTGCTGATAGTTTTGAGTGCTTTTTGATTAAAACAAAATTTTTCTAAATAAATTAAGCTTTATGATAATGAATACATAATTAAGTAGTAAGCTATGTGTTGCTGATGGGACGCAGGTTTTATCGGTCCAAGAAGTACAACGAAAAATTGTCTAACAAGCTTTTCCACAAGTTAGACTTATAGTACGAGAGCTAAATTTTAGTGAGCGACTCCCCTTCCCCTAGAGGCCCAACCCTTTTATTTTCGAAAATTCTAGAAAGTGCGACCCTTAGGAAGTAGGGTGCGTTGGGCATGTCAATTTGGTACATGCAATTCCTTTATTAAAAGTAACATCAACTACCACTGTCGTAACCATCTCAGGAATGTATGTGTCCTACAAATTTAGGGCGACATAAAGTGGGTCCGACGACCCAAATGTGTCAAAATAACTTCATCAAAATATTTATTAATAAAAAGCTATTTTTTTACAGTTCTTTATCATAATTCAATAGTTCTTGTTATACAAAATTGTACGACATGAGCCAGTCGCCCCAAAGTCGTCAAAGGCTTAAGACGTGGAAAGACATCCCCTGGAAAATTTAGATCAATACACCAATGTTGAGTCGGAACTTTTCAATAATCAATATCTAGGACTTTTTACACATATCGTCAATCGAATGCCAGAAACATGAATGTGACAAAATTAAAATTTTGGGAAATCGTATTTGAAAGTTTATTGCTCTCCCAAAATTTGACATTTTAGTTTTTGACATAAATATGTTTTTGCAAGTTAATTCTCATTTTACTTTTTCCCGTGATATAGTTTTTGCGTACATATTCCTCAAATTCCTCGAGATATGACACATTCATCTTTTAAAAATGTCCAAGTAAATTTTCCAAAAAATTTCCAAGTAAATAAAAAAAAAAATTGAAGCATGAATCTGTAGCACATTTATGTTTTTGGCGGAACGATAATGTTGAAAAATCGAATTTCTAAATATTTTAAAATTTTCGTTGTGCCAGAAACTCGAATGTGTAGCAAAATAGTTACGTATACGCCATGGTGTCTGCACTCATGCTTCTGGCACCACGAAAATTTTAAAAATTTTGGAAATTCAATTTTAGACATTTTTGGTGTGCCAGAAACAAGAATGTGTAGCATGTAAATGGCAAATTGCAAATTTCCGGGGGTTCCGTGTACTTAGGAAACCCAAGATTTTCGAGAATCGTAAAGAAACGAGATTCTAATCACGTGAGCCTATTAACTCAAATCTGGAGAATTTGCACATTCATGCCTCTGGCAAGCGAGCGACGATATCTTTGAATGCGCGCCTCAAATAACGTTGTAACCGACATTTTTTTTTTCAAAATGCATTTTTTTGTGGATTCTTATTCTAACAGCAGTTGTCCATATTTCTAAAACAAAAGAGCCATAGAGTATTTTTTGGGCTCCTAACTCCAAAGTGAGTGCTATTTGAGCTAGCAACGTTTACAACGTTATTTGAGGCGCACATTCATGTGTAGGTATTTTTATTTTCCCAAAAAAAACCACAATTAAAGCTTTCTCTACTGCAAAAATGTATACAAAGTTTTGAAATTTATCTACATCCGTCAAATCATTATTCACTTAGTATATACTTACACAACAAAGCATATGAATTGTTTAACGTTTGTGTCCTTTGCCCTTAACACCCCACCAACCACAACCATATGCTCTCGTCTATTGTCCCTTTTTGTGTATCTATGTATTTGTATTTTTTTTTTTTGCCTTTCGTCTATCTAACTTCAGCGCGTCCTGACAGAATTATCGGATTATCATAAAGATGCGTAATAGTTGCATGCGCAGTAACAGAATCCTGAAGAAGCATTAGAGATGTGGTAGATATTGGCAAGTGACGGCTAAAATTTTGCAATACAAGAGCGGAAGTTGACAAAAAAAAACGAATAGCCATGCATTCTTTTGAAATGCTACAGCATTAAAGTATGGAGTTGAATTTTAGTAAGACGATCAAAAGTCATTAGACAGAGCTATGTGGGTTCATTCCCGTGAAGTTTCTTATGGCGCACTAATGGCGGCGATATACCTACAGGTTATCATCATAACCTCTAACGAGATTTTTAGCCGAGCTTCTCTTTCCAACTTGTGGTGTGTTGCTTTTTGAGTTTTTCCTACAAGTTGGCGGGACCTACAGTTTTTTGCCGACTCCGAACGGCACTTGCAAAGCAAATGAATTTTTTGCTGAGAAGCTTCTCATGGCAGAAATACACCCGGAGAGTTTGCCAAACTACTGCCGAGGGGCGACCCCGTTTTAGAAAAATTCTTTTTCTAAATAATTTTTGATGTTACTTTTGCCGGGCATCGAACCGCCACGACTTGGTGTAGAAGGCCGAACACTTAACCGCTACACCACGGCGGCCGCCAACGTTAGATATTAAAGTTCTAAGCTTATACCAGATTATATTAATTTTATTCGCCTAAGGGGTATGGTGAAAAGAGACGTGAAATGATACAGTTATACAGATACCTAGGCAATCATGTGGGCATGAATCCGACCTCTAATGAAATGTTTTTACCATGTCTAATATTCGTCAACACTTTCCATCTGATCTCCTTTTCCTTTCTACTTCCCTGATTATACCTTTTATTCTACACTGAACCAAAAACGTACATGTTTCATAGAAGTTCAAGCTGATATTTCTTAGAATAAAAGAAAAAATTCATAGATTTTCAGAAAATTATTTTACAATTTATGAGTGAATTCATGATTTCTGAGGATTTGTTTACATATTTTAAGAACAAGTACTTATATTCTAAGAAATATTCTTAAATTTCTATGAAAAAGTTCTCTGGAGAGGTTTTAATGAAGAATTCTTAAAATCCATGTACTTTTTCTTTGGAAACATGAATCTTTTTGGTTCAGTCTTTCCTACTCCCTTTTTCTGCCTTTTCTCTTAACTTCTATTGTAATTTTATCTTTTCTATTGATTTTCCTTCCTTTTTTCTCCTTTTCATATTTCTTTTCCATCTGCTTTTCATTCTGCCCTTCCCTTGTCGTCTTCATAATCCTTTTTATACCCAGCTGTACTTGTACACAGGGTATTATAACTTTGTTAGGATAACGGTTGGTTGTACAGGTATAAAGGAATCGAGATAGATATAGACTTCCATATATCAATATGATCAGGATCGAAAAAAAATTTGATTGAGCCATGTCCGTCCGTCTGTCCGTCCGTCCGTCCGTCCGTCCGTCCGTCCGTCTGTCCGTTAACACGATAACTTGAGCAAATAATGAGATATCTTCACCAAATTTGGCATGCGTACTTATTAGGGTTCAGAATAGATTGCTATTGAAAATGGGTAAAATCGGACCATAACCACGCCCCTTTTTCGATATCGAAAATTTCGAAAAACGTATAAAATGGGTTAATTCAATATTAGAAGCAGCGACAATGATAAAATTTGCAATATGTATTGATTTAGATGTTCTAAGGCCGATTTTATAAAAAATTTTGAAAAGGGGGCGTGGTACCGCCCACGTATATTTGAAGAAATTTTAAAATTTTGACTCTTAATAACTTCAGAACAGTTTATGCTAGTATAACGAAATTTCGTAGAGGACATACTATTGTTGTGGTAAATTCAGCTATAGAAAATAAACGAAATCGCTTCGCGACCACGCCTACTTTTTCATAAAAGTTATATTGAAAGGAGGTGGAAATATTGAAAAGTCCATATCTAATTAACTGATTTCGCTATAATAATATAATTTGGTACATACATCAACTTTCATATTCTTTACATAATTTTTTCAAAATTTTGGAAAGTGGGCGTGGCACCGCCCATTTATGAGTCAAGCAATTTTTAAATTCGACTGCTAACAACTTCAGAACGGTGTGAGATAGATTTACGAAACTAGGTACCAGGCATGTTATGTTTATGTAGAGTACTACCACAGAAAATAAGAAAAATCGGTGAACGATCACGCCCACTTTATGTGCACAGCTGGGTATGTAATGTTCGGTTTCACCCGAACTTAGACTTCCTTACTTGTTATTCTTCCTTTCCTTTTTATTTTGATTCTAATTTCACTTCTAACTTTTTCATCATTTTTTCTTCCTTTCCATAATTCCTTTACTTTTAATTTTCTTTATCTATCCCGTCTTTCCTTACATTTATATCCTTGTTGTTTTTATTATTGTTGTTGGCAGTGCTTCGCCCTGCCTAGAGTGCATAATTATTTCGAAGATGTAAAGTATCATGGAGGATATTCCACATGCAGGGCATGTGTTTAAAATTGTATTATTTAGTCTGGATAAATAACAATTTAACCTATTACAGTATACTGCCCGAAGTTTGGCCAGAGTGACTCTAGTCTCCCTTGGTAAGGTGCGAAGAACGCACCTATTTCGGGTGGATGACTGTTTAGAGGAAGTTCACAGGCCGAGTCTTGACAAAGGTATCTACCGACTCAGTGTAGATACCGGTTAGAGCCCGCTTGCTTGTGGTCACCATTGATTTTCGTACAGAGTTCGTCGGTATGAGGGCCCTTCCCCGTAGCCATTATCGTGCAGTCATTTTGTATCCTTCCTTTTCCTTTATTGTCTTTAAGTTCACACACTCCACACCGATCCGAACTCCCTTTATCCATATAAGATCTATATATCAAAAACTACTGAATGGTTTTTTTTTTGGCATTTTAACCTTTGGATAAGTCCCCAGCCAACACAGTCTCTAAAGTTAGAAAAATGTTGATTGTCACATTAGTTAACTAGCGTAGTTCTCGAGTCGAGAAAGATACTATATAGATTAGTACATTAGAATTCGAGAAAAAATGCAAATTCTATTCAAATTCGAATACCATAAGAGACTTACATTAGAACACGATTGAAGAACTATGATTTTCTCGATTTGATCATATGAGAACGCTATGTTTTTCAAGTGTTTCTCGAGTCGTTCTCTAACGTTGAAGTTTAGAGAATAGGGCAAGTTCTCTAATCTACCCATAATCGATATCTAACTTCATAGTTTGTTGGGTCATCTTGACCTAGGCTATAATTTAACTAGCTAGATGGCGTTGGAGTCGCTATATTTTTAAAATCCGTATTTATGATCTAATTCAGTTCATATGCGGCAGTTGCGTTTGATATGTAATTATTAAAAAACTTGGTGACAAAAAATATGTCCGCTAGGTGGCGCTGGAGACGAGATATTAATGGCCTCATTATGACAAATGACACATACATTGTATTGCGAACAATAGCGCAGACGAACGATTCGTCTGCTCACAATATCGCATTTTCTTTCATTTATTTAAAAAAAATCTACGAAGCGAACGAAAATGATAGATAATGCAATGGCTAGGCGATATTATGAGCAGACGAATCGTTCGTGTGAGTTATCATTCGCAATACATAATGAGACCATAAAAAAGTGCTCCATAAAAGCACTCCAATGTATAATACAGGAAATCAAAAAATCTCTGAGTCAGGGCCCTGCAGAAATGAAAGTGAAGGTGTATTAGTGAAAGAGCGGTCATCGTACCAATGAAATTATTTTATCTGTTTTTGCCGCCTCACTCAATATATATATATATATATATATATATGTTGGTGAGTCGTTGCTTACAAGTGAGCGACTGAGCATCCATTGATTGGTCAGTGTGATCATAACGCTCTAACAAGCGCAGCAACAATTTCATTGTGCGTGAGGCCAAGCAAAGAGGGTAATAATTATTATGATCTGTGTCAATTTGGTTCTCAGATTTTCGGACAATTGTTCCACTAGCTGCCGGGGCTTGATCTGAATGGAGGATTTCACAAGAAGTTTTTTTAGGCAGTGAAACTCTGGGCCCACTTGTATCAAAGCTTAACATTGAGCTGATAAACGGATCACCTATATCAAATTAATTTAACTAAATTCAGCGCTCATTCACAGTAAAAAACAGTTTCCATCCATAATTGAGTTAAACTTACGCCGAACTCCTAAAGAAAGATTAAAATTTCCAAAACTTGAATTAAAGGTATTAACCCAGTCCAAAAATCGATTATAGAAAATATTCGTTTAACTTTCATATTTCCTTCATTTTCCTTTGCATAAATTGAAGCGCACATGCCAAGCAAATCTGTAAACAACAAAAGCAAAATACGTTTAAAGTTTGAGCAACAAATTTTATGACATTTCTTATAAAACTTTACGACGAAAATACCTATCCAACGCATACATATCCTTATAAACCCAACCAACATGCACGCCGCACCGCACCACACATCACACAACGTTTAAGACACTTCAACACAAAAAAAAAAAAAATAAAAAAAAAATAAAAAAAATACACTGATGTCTGTATCGATTTTCTGGCAAATAGATTATCTCTAGACAACAACATATTTTTACGCCATCAATTCATTTGGACGAAGGATGTACTATGTAAGCATGTGTGTGCGAAAAAGTTTGTATTGGTGTTCGTGTGTTTGTGGCAAGGACTAAATGCGATATTACTAGCACAGCAAAGTGGTAATGGCAACAGCTGAAAAAGCGCACACACACTTATAAAGCTCAAGCAAAGAGAAAGCATAGCAAGGAACAATTGTGGAAAAAAATCGTCTGCACACTGTTTTAGGGGGCGACCTCCCAGTCAAAGGCGAGACACTAACCTCTGCGCTGAGAGTGGTATGCAGCATACGCAATCTTTATTTTGTGCAACATATTTAATTGAGAATTTTATATGTACGTATTTGATTTGGATGCGATGACGGCAATGGCAAATGATGGCGTTAACGTTTTCTGATACCGCGCGGCGGCGCTACAATATAGAGCGCTGATGGCGCGCGACGCTTCTACCACGAGCGCTGCTGCCGAATTCTGCTTGCTATTGGTATTACTTCTAGGATATTGGCAAGCTTTTAATTGAGAAAAAGGATTAAAAAAATAATGCTGCATTGTATGATTACTTGAGCAACAACAACAAAAACACAGCTACTTATATATAGCGCTTAGCAGCAGCGGAAAAGTGTTGTTCGCTCATAGAGAAGGGCGTAGAGTTGCTCAAACGTATAGTAAAAAAATCCATACAAAGGATTCAATCTGCAAATATACCCTCCGCACTTGACCCGCCAACGTAGCTAACCCATACTTACCTAGCGCGCACCTCACACTCCTCCCCCAATTAACAACCCTTGAGCATTTCAGTTGACGCATACAAAATAAAGCAACGCGTTGAGGAAAACAATCAAACAGCCAGCAGCCAAAAACAAAAAAAAAAAAAACAAAGGTTGACTCAGCACACATAACAGCGCTGACATTTGAAGGAGTCAACAACAATAACACACCTAGGAGAAAACAACAAAATCAATGCCGCGTCGCTACCCAATCATAAGGAAAAGAGCGCACATCGTCAACGACACTCCAAACGACTGAGAGCGCGCGTACACGAGACGAAATACCTCAACGCTGTTGACGCAAAAACAAAAGGTTAAATTGAAGAAAGGACGATGAGGATGATGCGTTGCCTTGCTGTTTGACGAAAAACTACCACCAATGCGCACAGCGCACATCACAAACACATGACAAAAGACAACTAAAATTTGTGAGTAAAACAAAAACAATGGCATGGGTGCCAAGTGGAAATCTATATAGACAGTGGAGATAAGACAACAACATGCGCGCGAGACGAGCAACCAACCAAACGGCTTAGCTCAAATACAATTCTAACAAAATAATGCTAAATAAAAAAGATGAATGAGCAACGTGTCAAAACTCTGGGTCAACGCGCGCGCTGAGCAAGAGGTAGCGCATACAGTACAACAATGCGCGCTGAGAAAAAGCAGTGAATACGGGAATACTGTGCGCTGTGAGAGAGATAAGGTAAGTATGAGGGAGCCAATTTTGTGAAACTGAGCGCCAGAAAACATTTTAAAAGATACAGTGGAGCGCGCGCCCCATGGCGCGTTTATGTTATTTACATTACGCTAGAGAGCGCCTGGTACGCGGAGCAATAATAAATGCAACGAAATCAGCAAAATAATAAATATTCTATAGAATTTTAGGTTTAAGCGTTACTCATTTAAGTTTAGCATACGATTTTGGCTGCAAAACAAAGTCTTTGTGGGCACGGTGCGGTGCGGCGCGACGCGTTATAGTGCGCGCTCTGTGCCGTCTCTGTTAGCGCGTAGCGCGCAGCAGCGTACAAAAAAATTAAAAGTCAAAGTCACAATGGGCACCAGCTGTTGCGCTGGTGTTGGCGGTGGGGGCGCGCGCAACCCAACTATTCACAGAAAAACAACAACACCTTATATATAGCATGCAATACAAGCAATGAATGGATAGACAGAGATACAAAACATGTCAGCGCTGTAGCGCGCTGTTACGTATTGAGTGGCAGTTGATGTTGGTTAGAAAAGGAGCACGCGAAATCATTTGTATTTTCAAACTGTCATAAATCTTACAAGCTGTGATGGAACGTTGACGACTCGGCGCCAACGAAGGAGATGAACGAGTACTGTTGGCGCGTTGAAATGGGTGCGCGCGCTTGCTCGTATAATCAATGGTTGACGAAGACGAACCAGATATGATGAAGAAGAAAAGGTAAATGAAAGATGATAGGAAAAGGGAGGGCGCATTGAGGGTAGAGTGACAGCAGCATTAAAAGAACAACAATACAATAGTGGCGCGTCTGTATAAGTTATGTTAATAGGGACGTGTGTATGTGTGAAGGTCCTTTTACAGCTAGCGCAAGGGTTGGGCTTCAAGGGATAACACAAATACATCAGCGCGAGAATTTCATCAAAACTAAATTTAACTGCCGTCGGCAAGCGGTGCACATATTTGCATGCATCATGCATATTGAGCGCAGCAAAGTCAAAATGTCAAAATCTTAAATCAAGAAATTGATTAAAAGCAAAGTAGAAAAACAACAACACACGAAATAATGATGGAGGTTGGCGAAAACTACAACCGCATGGTTTGCATTTTCAGTGCATTGGAGCAAGCGAGCGCGCTTGAGTGCGCATTGCACAGGAGCGCTCTCGCTCGTGCAAATTATAGTTGCAAATTTGTTGCAAAATAAGCAAAACAAATTCAAAACAATACAACAACAACCCTTGAGCCGGTGGATGGATAGACAGAAAGCTAGCAAGGTTGTGCATTTCGTCAGCGGCATGTCAAAAGTGCACTCGTTTATTGAATTGGAGCGCGCTCTCGACGCGCACACAAACGTGCGTTCAACTTCAAACTCGGCGCTCAGCTTGTGCGCTCTACAAGGCTGGGGACATAAAATCCGGTTATGTACGTGTGTTCCGTAACGTGTTCCGTTTTGATGGAGCAAATTAATTTATTGAATAACATACACTAGTGGAGAAATAGAGCGCGTTATTTAAACAGGAGCAAGCGTTACACATACAAACGCGGGGAAAAGCGAGCGCGTTAATAAAAAATAAGTATTGAGCAAGAGCGCGCTACCTCTAAATTTGAGCGTTAGCAACGCGCATGCGGTAAATCCGGTATTTTCTCCATATAAAAACTAAACTAAAAAAGGTAGAGCACACGTTTGTCTGTAACCAAAACTCTTAATTTTTCTACACAGGACTATGCAACGCGCTCTTAAATTTACGTTTATATGGGCATAAGCGCACGTGAATTGCTTACATTTACCTAGCGCGCTCTGAGCATTTTCAATGTCGACCAGACAACTTTTTCGATGAGCGATCGTGTCAAATATACTTGTTAGCGGTGGTAGGCGCAGTTAGCGACATACCATTCGTGAGCGTAGAGCGTGTCGATTTTTTTGTTGCTGTGTTGAGTTGTGTTATGCCGTCGTCGTATTGGCGTTTATTGCGCGACGTTTTATCGAATATGATTTCATTGAAGAATGTGTAAATGCCGTCGCTACTTCAACGCGTGTGCTACGTGAAATACTATAACTGGTGAAAAACATATTTTACCTATGTTAAAAAATAATGAGTGAGTGAAAAATGTGAAGACTTTTTTTTGTTCAATTTTGAGCTGCTGCTGTTATTGGTGCTGAACGCGGTAATAAAAAATTAAAAAAAAAAAAGAAATGGAATTTTTTTTGTGAAAATGCTATTTAAATCAAAAATTAAGATACTAAAATATATCCCATCCTTACTTATATCCAACATTTAATTGTTAGAAATAGTGCAATATTCGATTAGCCTAGGTTGGATATACGTTCAGTTCAGTTCACAACTTCTTAACAAAACTTTGATTCGAACAACGTGTCCACGCTTCACGATAAAGTTCAAGATCATTTTGCTCATCTGCCCAAATACATATCTAGATAGAATGGGAAATGAAATTTTCCGTCGTTTTTTTGATCGTATTCACCCACATGCCACCTCTTCCGGGCTAAGCTAGTGTTTAGAAGGAGTTGAAGGAGAGCTTTTGATCATTCGACAAATCTAGATCCGATATATAAACTTTTTGAGCCTTTGAGCTTTTTTCACTTTCAGCTCAGCGCTTTTCCAAATATCTTTTTGAAAATAACGAATTTCATCAACCAAATTCACCAAATTTGATAAAAAAACTTCATTTTGCTAATGAATGGTTTCGTAAAAACTTCGACAGAAGCGACGAATTTGGTGCAGTGTAAATGTAGCATTATGGGGATTTTATTTTGCATAATAAAACTCAAAACGTCATATCTCCTAAGCTATGCGGACATTCAACTTAAAAACTTACAGATCCTAAAGCGTCCACTTTAAATGACAAAAAATGGTATTAAATTGTAGAAGAGGGAATTTATTGAACTTTTATAAATGGTTTCTGCTTCATACCCATATATTTTGATGGTGTAATGACAGCCTTATTCTTATTTGTCCGAGATGGAGAGAAAATTCAAATTTAGTTTAGTGACTTCAGGAGTTGAAAAATTCAGCCAACTTTAGGCTGATTTTAAAAATCTTGGCCGACGGGAAAAAGGTACCAACCTTCATACCAGAGAATAATCGCAATTAGGTACTACCATTTACCAAGAAAAAATAGATCTAAAATAAATCACGAGTCTGTGAAGTTACTCACCTAATAAGCTGTGTATCTCATGATTTTTGGGGTAGAGAGATACATTTCAGGCATTATTTTGAAAAATGTTGCTAATAGGTCCAAAATGAATCACGAGCCTCTGATTTTTTCTATCTATGTATCTTTTCTTCAAGTTTATTCACCTATAGCAGACGAATCGTTCGTCTGAGCTATCGTTCGCCATACAGAATGGGGCCATCAAAATGTGGAGCTTTGTGAGAAAGTCAAATTTTGTGGAATTTCTCAACAATGTTGCCGATTTTTGGAAAAAGCATTTTAAATCCAAGAGAAGTAGGGAAGCGGCCTCTGACGGCCTTCAAAATAAAATATGAATGCATCAAATCGGCCCCGAAAACCCCCATATCCACATTGTGGGCAGTGAAAAAATGATTTTTAGTTGTCACCAGGGGCCGATCCACGGGAGTGGTTTTCTGGTTCAAACCATTCGCTTCGGGATCCAAAAAGTCATACTTTTTCACAGTAGGTAATACAGAAAGAAAAAAAATTGTAAAAATTACTCAAATATAGTAAAAAATTACCCATAAATAAGGTAAAAATAAAATAAAAAATATAGTGAAAGTTACACAAAAAATTTAGTAAAAATTACTCAAAAAATTTAGTAAAAATTACACAAAAAATTTAGTAAAAACCACACAAAAAAATAGTAAAATTTATACAAAAAATATAGTAAAAACTTAAAAAAAATATTAAATTACGCAAAAAATATAGTAAAAATTACGCATAAATATAGTAAAAATTACACAAAATATTTAGTTAAATTACACAAAAAATTTATTAAAAATAACACAAAAAGAGAGTAAAATTTATACAAAAATATAGTAAAAATTTACAAAAAAATATTAAATTACCCAAAAAAGATAGTAAAAATTTATAAAAATTACTCAAAAAATATAGTAAAAATTACACAAAAAAAATAGTAAAATTTATACAAAAAATATAGTAAAAATTTACAAAAATTACTCAAAAAATATAGTAAAAATTACACAAACAAATAGTAAAATTTATACAAAAAATATAGTAAAAATTTACAAAAAAAAATATTAAATTACATAAAAAAGATAGTAAAAATTTTATAAAAATTACACAAAAAATTTAGTAAAAATTACACAAAAATTTAGTAAATTACGCGAAAAAATATGGTAAAAGTTACGTGATACCTTAAATTTGGTATATAGGTATATATTTTTTTGAAAACTACCAAAAGGGCGAGTTTTGAGAATCAAAAATCCTCGAAAAAATAAAAACCGGAAAAAATTATACGCCAGGTCTAATGACTGCTTAAACTTTACATACGCATGTATTTAATATCCTACATGTGTTGTTGGTGCAATGAATTTCATTTTAATTTGCTCACTTATAAATGAAGTGCAAAAAAAGCACGCACATTTGCTAGTAGCGACGCCAACACCAATAATTGCACGCAAAAGAACTAGTAGCAATCGTACCTCGCTTGAGAATAGTCGTAAGTCTTTTTACAAAACAAAAAATCATTCTTCTCATACCAGCACAAATTGGGCAACAATACAAATACGCACAACGCGTATGCTCCAATTGAGCGCGCTCACTTGCCCCCACCAACAAACACTCGCGTACACATACAAATAGAGAGCCAAAATAATAAACGTGCTAGCATTTCTTTTCATTTAATGTTGTTGTTACTCCTGTTTGGCTGGAATCAATCAGAAATACTCGCTGTTGCTCTGCAGATGATTCTGATTGATTCACACACATACATACACTAGTCGCACTTTCTACTCGCACTGCGAGTGCAGCAGTGCTGTTAGCAGCAGCGAAGTGACGAATGTTGGAGCATGTCGTGTTTACTGAGCGCGCGCCAACGAGCGCCGCTTACATGAGTGCCCCAACAACTACATATTGAGAATGCGACAGCATTTACGACAGCCAAACAATGACAATCGTATCCGTAACCGGCTAGCAGCTGATTACATTGACGACCATACGACGTGGTGTACTGCATTAAGTGAGTGAACTTAATATATACGCTGTGTGTACAAGCGAGTGTTAACTAGGCGCTACTGTTGTTGGGTCCCATCACAACTACTGCTGCTGCTGTTGCTGCTGCTACTCTCCATCAACACAACAAATGATGAGATGACGAAGCAATGCCATATTGGGCAGAAGCAGCAACAATATTGGGGGGGGGGGGCATAACGCGGCGTCACCTCACACTGCGCTGCGCTACATCACGCACACTGTCAACATTTGCCGCATACGCAGTGTATGACTGAAGTAGTAGTTATTATTGTAGCAGTCAGTCGTAGACTGTTGTGTGTTCGCATCATCATTCGGCCAAGTTGTAGCAGGCATACTGTTTGTTAACAACTGACACAATCAGAGGCAAAAAGGCAGCACAGAGCGTAATGTGAAGACGATGTGACGACATTCGCTGTTCGACTCTCAAACAGGCAACGACAAAAATAGATGGTAGCGCATAAATGCGATATCACGCGTTGACGAGACAGACACACATTTTTCGAGGCGAAATTTAATTGAAGTTGGAAAAAAATAAATAAATCAAAGAAAAAACACTTGATGAATTAGTGAGCGCTTAGAGTGATTTTAAATGAAAATTTATTTGAAATGCCTGAGTGAGTTAAGAAAAAAATTTGAAAAAAGAGACAATTAGCAAAATAGCGCGCACAGTGTTATAACTAACAGCGGCAGCAAAAATTAAAAAAAAAACTACAACAAATGTGCAAAACTTCTATCTAGTCAGAAGCGCGTAAATCGAAAATTGATAAATTATTTAATTTTTATTTGTTTTTCGTCTTTTAAGAGGAGGCAGCAATTTTGTGTGTATGACATAAATATGTAATATGCAGCAACAACAACAACAATAAGAAAAACAGCGCAAAAACTGAAGACTGATAAATGCAAATTAAAAAAAAAGAAAATTAATAAAAATAAAGCAAGCAAAAAAATTGCCAAAAATAGTGAGATAAAACGCTAAAATTTCTTAAAAAATTGCTAACTTGAAAAATAGTTATATTTCTGGAAAAAAAAATTCTTGAAAAAAAATTTAAGAAATGAAAAAATTGTTATTATTGAAAAATATAATTAAAAAATTTTAAAAAACAACAAAATCGCTTAAAAGTTTTATTTGTATCAAAAAAACTGCATACAAAAAAAACAAAAAAAAAAACAAAATACCGCTAAACCTGTTCAAACAAAGTATACGTAATTGCAACAACAATAATTATAAAACAAAAATTTTAAGTAAAATCTTTAAGAAAAAAAAAACTAGTTTATAAACAATAACTTTAAAGTCAAAGAAAAAATTATTGTTTAAAAATAGTGCAAAAATATTTATTAAAAAAATATTTCAAAAAAAAAAATATTAAAAAAACATAATTTAAATATGCTCATCAAACGCCTAACTGCAGACGTTTAAAAGCAAGAAAAAAAAAAAAACAAAAAACAACAACAACTAAATGTAATACACAAAAAACACCTTAACAGCAACCCAATGTATACGAAAACATGCAATTAATTAATTTAATTAAACAAAAAATTTACTTCAAATAAATTTAACTAAGCTAAATCTATATTTACTGTAACAACAAACAACGTGTTGCAGCAAAAACAAAAACAAAAAAAAAATATTTTACAAAATAAAAAAATAAAAAAATATACTAAGTTAAAAATAAATTTCTTAACTTATAAAAAAAAATTCAATTAAGAAAATATTAAAAAATTTCTAACTAAAAACAAAACAAAGCAAAAAAGTCGTTTGATGTGAACAAAATAGCTAAAGCTTGAAAACTACCTAACTAGCTATTAAACGATTTCCAAACACTCCAAATTAATATTAAAAAATTCTAACAAAACAAATTGTATTTATACAAACTAAACACTAAACGTTGTCAGAGAAACTCAAATTTCCTTAAAAAAACAAAAATAAAAAAAACTTAAACATAAATTTCGAAACTACTTACATAATTTTCGCATTAACACAACCCCTCCACGAAATTCTCCGCAAAAAGCCAAATTATTATATTTCGTCTAATATAAATTAAAAAAAACAACACACAAAAAGAAAAAAACAAAATTTTACAACAACAAAAGTACTTGCCAAAAAATTTAAATAAAAAGTATTTTCTAATCAAAAAATTTGTCTTCAACTTACCGCCAAAATTCAGCAAAACTTCAAAATGCTACACGAAGCGCTCATGCTTGAAATTTACCGGCAGGCGTTAAATGCTGGGTAAGTTTACTTGAAAACAAAAAAAAAAATTTACAAAAAAATTTATTATAGAATTTTAGAAATTTTGAGCACTCTGGCCAGTTGTAAAATTTGTATCAAAATTTTTTCGAGTTTTTTTTTTTTGGCGAAAACAAGTTGAAAATGCTACACAAACACAATACCAAACAACCATGATTGCAGTTTCGACTTTGTTGAAGGGTCTGGTCAAACCGCTTTGTATTGTATTGTAAGAAATTTTTCATCACCTTTACTGGTCATCGAATCAAGGAGATTAGCAATTTCTTACCGCAGTACAATCTGTTCCTATTAGGAATGGTTTGGGATCTTTTGTTGAATGGCTGAGGATTTTTGTTGTTTATTCATGGTACATTTTTTTGACAGCATTGGAATTTTTTGTGGACTTTTGACCAGTCGCATTTTTTTTTTATCAAATTAATCTTTTGAGTTTTTGTTGAAAATGCTACACAAACACAATACCCAAAAAACGATGATTGCAATTTCGACTTTGTGTTGAAGGGTCTTGTCAAACCTTGGCCCTTAGTTCGATGACCAGTAAAGGTGATGAAGAATTTCCAGCAATACAATACGAAGCGTACGGTAATCAAAATCCAATTGCAGAAATTTCCAATTAGGACAGTTTAAAAAAAGAACAAAAACTAATGATAGGTAGTGTAATTGTAATCACAGTTACTTGAGTTACCGATAGCAAAAATTATAATTTAAAAAATTTAAAAATACGTGAAATGGCTAATAAAGTAATAGGTATCTCGTACTCACGAAGGGTTAAAGATTACAACACGATTATGATTACAGCAATGTTAATCAAAACTTTTTTTGAAATCACAATTACAGCATTCAGGAGTAACCATTATTTTTATTTGAAAAAGAACGATACCGAAACCGCTTCAAAAGCCGGAACCGGTTGTAAACGGTTTTGAATTCTTTTAATGTCTGGCGCATTATTTTGTGGCACATCATTTTTTTTATCAAAGGGTACCCTGAAAAATTTTCATGCAAGATTATCGAGCAAGGTTACAAAAGACCCCTCTTGGACGTCATTATCAAAGTTCCGAAAAAGAGGAGTGAAATCATCGAAAACATATTACCAGATCTGAAAAGAGTGTTTCCGAAAGCACAACTCATATTTTTGGGGATTTTTTCATCATTTATTTTCCATTATAATATTTTTCTAAAAGAAAAAGTAGATTTCAAATTCAGACCTATTTTGCAGCTGCGTTCGTGTTATTATTTGGAAACCGAATCCGTAACCGAAACCGAATTTAATGTTGAAGAACGAAACCGGAACCGTAACCGAAATATTTTACAAAACCGTAACCGAAACCGAATTTAAGGTTGAAGAACGAAACAGGAACCCAAACCGAAATATTTTACAAAACCGTAACCGAAATATTTTACAAAAACGTAACCGAAACCGAATTTAATATTGAGGAACGAAGCCGGAATCGAACCCGAAACACTTTATAAAACCGAAACCGGAACCAAAACCGAAACACTTAACAAAATAGTAACCGAAACCGAAATTAATGTTGAAGAACGAAACCGGAACCGAACCGAAACACGTTACAAAACCGAAACCGAAACTGTAACGTTATTTTAATCGGTTAAATACCTGGATTTTTATGACCGGTTTTTTTTGAACATGAATCGTTGAAATTTAACAAGAGAGATAGGTAAAATAATATGATATAGTGTTAGTTCAAGGAGACAGATGGTATAGTTTTATCAGAAAGACATATTGTTTTAACAGGACGGTAGGTTAACAGAAAATCATGTTAATATGTATATGTCATGTTAGAATAACATAAGCGTCACGTCATGGAAAATTACAACCTGAAAGTGGTAAAAATTGGTTTATTTCCCACCGGGTATACCATTCATGTCTTTGGCCTATATTACAGACCATAGACCATATGTTGAAAGAGTATGTCTGGAGGCTTATGTAGATTCAATTACTACCAGAAGGAAATACGATCAAAACAAGTATGGAGCTAGTCCATACCATAAATCGTACAAAAGTTTTATAAACATACCATTCTGAGAATAATCTGATATTTTGATTATTCTCAGAATCTCGAAATTAATCCACACTTATAGTCTGGGCAGCATAATTTGCCCCACCATGGAGTTAAATATCTAGAACCACATTTCCATAGAAAAGAAAAGTAATCTTCTCATACTCGTCCGACATTTTTCCCCATTTTCTAATGGTATATGAGAAAAATGTTGAAAGGAGACGACAAAGAGCAATAGTTCTTGAAATAGACTTGTTTCCTAACGTTTTCTGCAATATATAACTCAAGAAAACGGACACCAAAATCCACGGGTAGGTATATAATATAGATATTTTCCAAACCTGGGGAGAGTCAGACTTTGATGCTCGAACAAGTTGCTTTTCGAAAACCTCTATTTCACTTTATTTTAAGAACTACCATTCCCAGTTGATATTATGGACCTATTAATCGTTATCTAGTTGTGTTTTGCGCTATAAATTATTTTCAAGTACACACAGAAAAATATTTTATGGAAAATCAACACTTTTTCAGGTTTCAACACTATCGATCATGTTATTTTTAACATTCAGCTCATGTTGAATAACTTCACTTCGGGTTAAATTAACATGACTTCCTTTTTAATTAACATGAAGCTAACATGAAGTTGAATAACTTCACTTCGTGTTAAATTAACATCGAGGGCTATGAAAAACTCACTTTTCAATCTTTAATAAAATACTAATTGAAAACCAGCAAACTTCTTTAGTTAGAGACGTAGAATACTCAACGTTAGTGCTTATTTGAACTCATTCAACAATTAGCTATATACAGACATATTTATCTGCATCTACACATTTTTCTATGCACATTTGTGTATTTGTTAATGCAACAACTTTTGTAATTAATTGCCTAGAATATTTGCAAATAAATAAATATGTGTAACAATTATTTGAACTTGAAGTAAAATAATAAATCTCCAGCGAATGACTTGACACGCCATAAGCAGTCCATGTATATATGTATGCATGTGTGTATATTAGACCGTTTGATAAAATAATAATATTTTAGTTTTTTTATACAAGTAAGCTCAAATATGAGAAAAAAAATGTTCCGTGGGAGAGGTGGAGTGAGAAGGAGATATAGACATGGAAACCAAGATTTAGAGCATGAGTATTCTTGAAATACACCCAATAAACGTTTAGGCTTGAGTCAAATCAGATCTCAGCTACTTTTCAAATCTCAAAAGTTTCTTCTCTTCTCTTTCCCTTTGTATGGACGGAAAACGCGGTGAACTATAAACATCTCTAAATTGTGATGATACTGGAGATCAAACTGAGAACTTTATATATCTTAAAATGTCTCCAAGGCTAAAAACTGTTCAACAGCCAAAAAAAATCCCAGAGGGTTTCTCATCGGTTTCTAAAACGTTTTGGGTGTGTTGAATCTGAATCTGAAGTCAGATTTTTCGGATCACTCTAGGTTTTCTCTCCAGAGGGTGGTTGTTCCAAGATTAATAGCTGTTCCTCAAACTCACTATATCTAAAACTTTTGCACTATGGAACATCTGGTTCCTTGACACACGAAAAATTGTTAATTTTTTGTTTACAACTAACGATCTCTTTACAAACCTCCTTCTGGAGAGAAAACTTAGGGTGAACCGAAAAATGTGACTTCAGATTCGACTTCAACACACGCAAAAGCTTTAGAAAACGTTGAGAAACCCCGTGGGATTTTCAAAAACTTAAATTTTTTGTACTGTGTAATTGGAAATAGATATTGAATATCTTGAGAATTAAAGACTTTCTCAAAGGAAATGTACCTACATATATGCCTTTTTCGATGTTTTGTTGGACAGTCTCTTATGTTAGAGAAATTTTGACTCCCGTATTAGCTATCAAAGCAGTATGATTCTAGAGTCGAGAAAAATGTTTTAGAACTACTTTAGTATGTATTCGACTCAAGATTAATTAGAGAATATCCTTCGAGAAGGAAGCGTTGATGTTTAGAGAATGATAGCTATCTAATCTTCTTATAATTACTATCTTATTTCTGTGTTTGTTGGAAGAGCGAGCTGGTATTGGATAAGAATTGACCGTTATTTTAGTTGAATCAACCCATATTTTGGTTGAATCAACCCATATTTTGGTTGAATCAACCAATATTTTTGTTGATATAACCATATTCTGGTTGATGTGACCAAAATCACTGTCAATTCTTATCCATTACCCGCTCAATTTTCTCTGTCTGTAGTCAATTTGTCATTAAACACCAGTTTGCAAGATATAAAACTTGTGAGACGGCAAAGAAAGTTTGCCTTTCTAAGACAGTCTAATGTAAGTACATGATTTTAAATAGCAGACAAATGGGCGAGTTTTTAACACAAACTTAAACTGAAAAAGAGACAAAAAATAAAAACGAATGTACACATGTAGAACTTTATATAAAATCTATTTAGCTTAAATTAAATATACACAGAATAATTTCGCGTGTTTTTCAACATGAACCATGTTAAAATAACAAGAAAGATACGGTTAAATTTGCATGAGATAATAAGGCAGATAGCTTTGTTTTGGCAGGCGGAAATGATGTTTTAAAATAAATTTATGTCAATTTAAAAAGAAGTCATGTCAATTTAACAAGAAGTCATGTTAATTTAACAGAGAGTCATGTTAATTTAACAGATTCATGTTAATCTAACAGAGAGTCATGTTAATTTAACAGAGAGTCATTGTAATTTAACAGAGAGTCATGTATACCATAAAGTAAAGTTTTTCAACATTATATTTATGTTAAAATAACATGAGCGATAGTGTTGAAAAAAAAAAATAAAAGTGTTAAAGTAATGTTGATTTTATATGAAAATTATTCTGTGTGTAGGTATACATAAAAACCTATATTCAAATTTTTTCATCATCGTATTTTCTTAGTAAGTATTTTGCTAATGCCTTGATACACATTTAAACATGATTTGCGAGTAGATCATTTGGTATTGATAAATTATTGATTAAAAACAAAACTGACAGCGTGAGTTAAATGAAAAAAAAAAAAAAAATTTATTTAACGACTTGTCATTGGGTGTTGAATACAAGCAATGACAGAAATAAGAATAGATGTGTCCGGTGGTGGATGTAATGAATTAGTTGAGACAATTTAATGGGACGCTTATGAAATCAATATACAAACACATGTAGTTATATATATAATGACTCCGAATTCCGTTCTATATAATTAAGCATCAACTAGATGTTATTGAGTATGAGAAATGACAGAACTAAAATAGTCTTATGTAGTGTTCATGCTGAGTTTTAATACAGAATTTTCCATTTTCGGTCGTACATTTCGAAGATGAGTTCATGCTGTCGCATTTTGAAAATGCGCATTTAGCTAATTTTCGAATGCTTAAGGTGTGTTCCTACATCGCGAGTGGAAGTATGTTTGCCTTTTCAGATAAACTCTATTTATTTTATAAAACTGAGTTCGTGGGTAAAGAAACCGACTTTCTAAAAAAACTTGGAAACACTTCACCTCGATAATTGCAACTTTTAACATGAAAAATTATTGCAGAAGTACGTTGACTTGCTTAGTGAGAAGATATCCTAATATAAACAGCCCAAAGGTATGCAACATTTTTTTCACTTTTTCTTCATACAAGGAAAGCTAATGCAGAAATAAAGTAGCATTTAGTTGCGTTTGGCTTTCAAAATTGTATGGAAAAAATGCTGCATTTTGGGCTAAATGCTAAAATGGAAAATGCAGGCTCAACATGAACAGCACATTACAAAGTTCTTATTCTCAAACTATATTAGAAGTACTTATTTGTATGTCTGTAACTTATTGGTGTTTCAATATGACATGTTCATAATTTTTTATTGTTATCATCACATTATTGACAATAAGTACCTAATTGTCTGGGGTCGGTTTATTGTTATCGTAAATTTTATATTGAGAGGAAATCATTACAATTATTTTTAAGTCTTTTTTTTGGGTAGTTAACCGTAAGCAGTCTACAGAAACGAATCTAATCTCATTGTTTCTTTCTCTCCACAAAACAAATTTCGTTTAAAATAAATTTGCTGATCTCAGTACTCGGCTCGAAAATCAATTCTTGGATATAAGAGTCGAATCATTTTCAATAAGAACACTTTTTTCTTCTGCAGAGGGTGGTTTAAAAAGAGATCGCTTGATGTAAAAAAAAAAATTTTAATAATTCAAGATTTTTCTGGGGTCAAGGAACCATAATTTAATTTGGTTTTTATATTTGCCGGCATACAGATGTTCCATAGTGCAAAAAATTGGGGTAAAGTAAGATAAAAATTAAAAAAAAGAAGTTTTTTTACTACTACCGATCTCTGAACAAACTACCATCTAGAGAGAAAACCTATGGTGACCCGAAAAATCTGACTTCAGATTCGAATTCACCACACCCAAAAGCTTTAGAAACCGGTGAGCAACCCTCTAGGAATTTTTGGGTGTTGTAGGTACAGTGTAATCAGAGAAAAAAAGTCATGTCATTGACGGACTCTATCCTTATCTTTGATATACATTTACCTCAGCGAGATGGATGAACAATATGTAAAAAGTCAGATCAGTCTCATCCAAATTTCTCTCTGAAGATGTTGAAAATATTGCTCTTCAATAAACTTTGATATATTTATTCCTCAAATTTATATTCATAAATCAACTTTGGTGCAACAATTTTTAAAAGACAAGAAACAAGCGCGAAAAGAAAAATATTAATCGTATTTAAAACAAGAAATATCTTTAATCTAGTTACTAAAATGAATACAAATGTTCACACATCTGTTTTGAGTTTTGTACATAAATACATCTTTCTGTCTTCGCATAATTTCACTATGTCCATAAATAGTTCATATAATTTATGCAAAAATATTTAAATAGCTTACAAATACCAGCTGTGACGCGTACAATTTTACGCTGTAGTCCACATTACGCTTTGCGCGCTGCTGCACAAATTCAACCATTTGATCGAGTTCGTATAATGACAATGAAAGAGAATGCGGTGGATGTGTATTTGAATGGAATGAATGAAGCTGGATAATTATTTAAGCGAGTAAAAGATATTTATAACACAAAACGTGTTGAAAGAGTTTTACAGTTATAGCGAATACGAAGATTTCTTCAATCCGGAAAAAGTGTCGCAAATAAATTAAAAAAAAAAAAAATAAAATAAAATCAAATAAAATAAAAAAAATAAAATATAAAATAAAATAAATAAAATAAATAAAATAAATAAAATAAATAAAATAAATAAAATAAATAAAATAAATAAAATAAATAAAATAAATAAAATAAATAAAATAAATAAAATAAATAAAATAAATAAAATAAATAAAATAAATAAAATAAATTCAATAAATAAAATAAAGTCAATAAAAAAAAAATAAAATAAAATAAATTAATAAAAAAATAAAAAATAAAATAAAAAGAAATAAAATAAAATAAAATAAAATAAAATAAATAAAATAAAATAAAAAAATAAAATAAAATAAAATAAAATAAAATAAAATAAAATAAAATAAAATAAAATAAAATAAAATAAAATAAAATAAAATAAAATAAAATAAAATAAAATAAAATAAAATAAAATAAAATAAAATAAAATAAAATAAAATAAAATAAAATAAAATAAAATAAAATAAAATAAAATAAAATAAAATAAAATAAAATAAAATAAAAAAAATAAAAGAAAATAAAATAAAATAAAATAAAATAAAATAAAATAAAGTAAAATAAAATAAAATAAAATAAAATAAAATAAAATAAAATAAAATAAAATAAAATACAATAAAATAAAATAAATAAAATAAAATAAAAAATAAAATAAAATAAAATAAAATAAAATAAAATAAAATAAAATAAAATAAAATAAACTAAATAAAATAAAATAAAATAAATTAAAATAAAATAAAAAATTAAAATAAAAAATAAAATAAAATAAAATAAAACAAAATAAAATAAAATTAAAAAATATAAAAAAATAAAAGGAGGAAATAAAATAAAATAAAATACAATAAAATTAATTAAAAAACAATAAAAAATAAAATAAAGTAACATGATATAGAATAAAATAAAATAAAAAAATTGAAATAAAAAAATAAAATACAATAAAATAAAATAAAATAAAATAAAATAAAATAAAATAAAATAAAATAAAATAAAATAAAATAAAATAAAATAAAATAAAATAAAATAAAATAAAATAAAATAAAATAAAATAAAATAAAATAAAATAAAATAAAATAAAATAAAATAAAATAAAATAAAATAAAATAAAATAAAATAAAATAAAATAAAATAAAATAAAATAAAATAAAATAAAATAAAATAAAATAAAATAAAATAAAATAAAATAAAATAAAATAAAATAAAATAAAATAAAATAAAATAAAATAAAATAAAATAAAATAAAATAAAATAAAATAAAATAAAATAAAATAAAATAAAATAAAATAAAATAAAATAAAATAAAATAAAATAAAATAAAATAAAATAAAATAAAATAAAATAAAATAAAATAAAATAAAATAAAATAAAAAATAAAATAAAATAAAATAAAAAAATAAAATAAAATAAAATAAAATAAAATAAAATAAAATAAAATAAAATAAAATAAAGTAAAATAAATTGAAAAAATAACAAAAAAAAATAAAACGATAAAAAAAATTAAAAAAGAATGAAATAAAATAAAATAATATAAAATAATATAAAGTGAAACAAAAATAACTAAATTTAAAATAAATTAAAAAAACATAAAATAAAAATTAATAAATTTAAAACACCCTTTAAAAAAAATAAACAAGTATTTCAAGTTCGAAAAAAGCTTTCACAAAAAAAAAATTAACAATCTACTAAAACAATTACACAAAACTTATCGCATAATCAATCACTGTATTATATTTATTCGTATCAGCTTAAGTGTTTAAATCTGGTGCGAACATTTAGTTGGCTATACGCTTGACGAAATCAATTTAGTTGATTTCAACAGAGTTTTTATTTATTGAAATTTATTAACAGCATAGCAATCAGCTTTTACAAAAGCAAACAAATCAAAGAGTCACAAATCAAATCAAATACGACAGGCTGACTCGACTTTAGACAAGTTTATAGAGTTTGTGCAAAGTGGGAAGAGAGGGGTGAAAGCGATTATGAACTTATACTAATGTATGGTTGTGAAGATACCCAATTAACTACAGAAAAAAGTTCTCAGAGGCTTGAGAAAATGTCTATGTTTGATTTGAGTTAAAGCGTTGTTTTTCTATCATTTGAGATCCAAAAATCCCATATTAAAAATCTGCCGGTTAATTTGAGGACGTTTTCAGCGGTTTTCAAAACTTGGTCGTAAAGTTAATTATACCGACCAATTCTGGGTCTGCTTGTCATCTAGAAATGAGGTGATGACAGCTGAAATAATAATTATAAATTATGAGGAATTGGGCTCTAACAATTGCCAGTAGTAATTTCCAAATTGACAGTACGTAAAAATGTTCACTGGGTAATAATGAGGAAATGTTTTTAATGTGCGTATTTTAAACAAACATCTTTTTGCCCGTACGAAGCGGAAGGGTTTTGGGGGATTTGAACCCCATAAGATAATGTGAATCTCTTGAGCAAGTGAACCTACTCTTCACACCAATACCCCTCCGGTCCAAACCTTTGGGTTAGAGTAGCTAACGAGGTAGCTCTCTGTGAATTCTTAAAAGCTATAAAAGTCACACTTACTGAATTTGTGGTAGGAACATTAACAGATACTCGCCTGTAAAACAGCGCTGAACGACTAGATGTTTCTAAATATTCATATAAGATATCACTTTGTATAAATATTATTTAAGTACCATTTACATGTTACTCATCTTCCAATTTATCTCTCTCTACTTTCAGCGCCTTACCAACAGCACGACCACGTTCCACGGAATCGGCCAACTCAAGCGACCGTTGTCCATCACACGAATCCAATTCATCCGAAAATGGGCGTGATAGCCGTGAAAACGCCAATGCTGCCGCCAATGCCGCAGCAGCAGCAGCAGCTGCTGCCAGCATGTTACCCCTACCACCCTCAATGACTGCTACATTCCCAGCTGTACCACAAAATTTACCAGCACAACCGCCAACGATGGAAGCATATTTGCAAATGGTTGCCGCTGCAGCACAACAATATGGCTTCCCTTTGGGAGCAGCAGCTGCAGCAGGTGGACGCTTTCAGCTCCCCATGCCCACAGATGCTGCAGCAGCAGCACAATTTAAATTGCCACCACAACAATCACCAAACGCTACGAGCAACAATTCAGAGGCTTTAGACTTTCGCACAAATATGTATGGACGTGCCGCATCCGCAGAACGCGCACCCTCCGAGGAGGATGAAGACGATGAAGAAGCTAATGATGCTGCTAATAATCCATTGGATTTATCGTGTGGTACGCGTAAGAGGTCGGCAGATGGCGATAGCGAACACGACTCTACAATGGGACAAATTCAAGTAAAGAAAATTTTCAAAACCGATAGCCCACCGTTGGTAGCACCACCCCCAAATGTGCCAACCGCACCGCAGCTCATGCCCGGTGTTAATCCTTATTTGGCCGCTGTGGCAGCAGCAAATATATTCCGTACTGGTCAATTTCCAGATTGGAATGGCAAGAATGATTTGGTTGTAGATCCATTGGAGAAAATGTCTGATATTGTCAAGGGTCCACGCAAGGAGAAATCTTCACGCTCGTCAGCAAGCAGCACACCCACGGGACAAACTGCTGCAGCACCACCACCACCACCGACTTCCGCCGCTTCTGCTGCCGCAACAAATTCAACCAACACGCTATCGCCCTCTACCGAGGGCATGTCCAAAGCGCGTCACAACATCTGGCAGTCACATTGGCAAAACAAAGGCGTGGCCAGTTCGGTATTTCGCTGCGTTTGGTGTAAACAAAGTTTCTCTACACTCGAAGCGCTCACTACACACATGAAAGATAGCAAACACTGCGGTGTGAATGTGCCGCCATTCGGTAATCTACCCAACCAAGATCGTCATCACCAACCACCCCAATCACAGGGTGGCGGCGGCGGCGGCGGTCAACACACGCATAACATGCGCAAACCGGCGAATAGTGGCGGCGGATCGCAAAACAATTCGTCTTCCCAACCATCATCAGCAGCCCAAAAAGCGTTCCAGTATCGTGGCGATCCGCCAACACCATTACCGCGTAAACTGGTACGCGGTCAAAATGTTTGGCTAGGAAAGGGCGTCGAACAGGCTATGCAAATTTTGAAATGTATGCGTTGTGGCGAAAGTTTCCGTTCGCTCGGCGAAATGACCAAACACATGCAGGAGACGCAACATTATACCAATATTTTGTCGCAAGAACAAACGATCTCAATGAAATCTTCGGGTGGCAACGACCACAAAGATGGCCACAACAGCTTGAGCTCCGAAGAGAGTCGTACGCTGAGCGCTGTGCTCACATGCAAAGTATGCGATAAAGCATTCAATTCACTCGGTGATCTCAGCAATCATATGGCTAAGAATAATCATTATGCCGAGCCGTTAATGCAATCAATGGCAGGTGGCGCTGGCAGTCGTAAGCGCCCAGCGCCTAAAAAGCGCGAAAAGTCATTACCAGTGCGCAAGTTGCTCGAGATGAAGGGTGCACAAAACGACGCCGAAAGCATGGAAGCCAAAATGCAGCGCACCTACGATAGTGGCAAGCGCATGCCTATGGAGGGTACCGGCATCGGGCCGGGTAATGATAAATCGGACGCAGCATTATTTGCCGAGCGCATGCGTCAATATATTACGGGTGTTAAATCGGATGAAGATCCAGCACAGTGTAGGCCAATTATTGAATAAAACTAAATCGCCCGATTTAGAGCCAAAAAATGGCGCTACCAAATCAAATGCAGGCTCATCGTCCGTGCTGAGCGCTATTGAGCAAATGTTTACTACAAGCTTTGATACACCACCACGTCACGCCAACTTGCCGGCTACAAGTCCATCTAACTCGTCGACCAAGAATACATCGCCAGTAGCTTCAAGCATACTCAAGCGTTTGGGCATCGATGAAACTGTAGACTATAATAAGCCATTGATTGATACTTCAGATCCATATTATCAGCACTACCGTTATACAAGCAGCGAGCGCAGCGGCAGTGAATGTAGTGCTGAGACACATGTTGAGGCTAGAAAAATGGATGTGATTACGCCAGAAAAGTCGCAACCCCTTACTGAGCACAGCCCAGTAATGGAACCGCCTCCAATGGAGATCAAACGTGAGTTAGAGCCAATGAAGCAAATGCAGCCGCCGGAGCAACAGCACGCAGATGTTGCAATGGAGCCAACAACACAAATCAAAATGGAGATCAAGTCTGAGTTAGAGGATGAAGAGGAGGGCGCCGAGAGGGTGGATGATCATAGTAGCGAGAACTCACTAAATGGGCGCCAAGAAAAGTCACAACATGTCGCTAATGGCGCTGATTTCTCGCTAACTAACAACAATAATAATAACAACAACAATCACAACAAAGAACGTAGCGTTACACCACCCAAGTCCACTGGTGGCCTAAGCCCCGTCGGCATGAGTAAACCACTAGCACCACGCAGCCCCACCGATAGTCATCGTTCTGGTACACCCAAATCGCCAGCTTCAAGTATTAAATCGTACGATGGTGAAAAAAAATATCCAAGTGACTCGTTGAATGCACTCTCCTCCATGTTTGACTCGCTCGGCAGTTCCAGCAACAACACCAACAACACTTCTGGTAATCGTCCACAACAGTCTCAACAAATGATGCCATCAACCATGGGTAATAAAATTGATTCACCCGAAAATCTTACCACATCCAATTCACTAGCTGCTTTACGTCAATTTTGCATAAAAAAAGAGAAAACTGCTTAAATATCTCAAGTTTTTTGTTTTTCGTCTCGCGAGAGAGAAAAAGATTTCAAAAATTTTTTGTTTGCCACCTGACGCCCTGGGTGTTGGGCTTTTTTCGTCGTATGCGGTGCACGGTGTGGTGTGCGGCGTGCACACGCTGTGTATGAATGCATTTTTCTAAGCCGCACACCGTTACCGAAAGGGCTTAAACGAGTTGCGATAGCCGTATTCATTTGAGAGAGCGAGAGAGAGAGAGAGAGAAAAAAGGAAAAATTATTTTTTGAAAAAGTATCAGTTTGTGTTTGAGACTTTCCACAGCACTACTTCAAAGAAGAAGAGTGGGAAAAATGTTGAGATAACTAAGACTCCAAGAAAGTCGAAAAAAAATTACCTTAAAATTTCGATATCACTTCGACGTTTTGAGATTTCAAATTGATGTAAATGAGTCCAACAACTTAAGATGAGCGCTGCGCTCTGGGCTGGGCGAATGAAAATGCGCGTTAGCTTTTCGGGAATACTCACCGTGTGTGCCATGCACCGGGTGTTGCATCAAACGGAGAGCTTGTACGGGCAGCAAGATAACAAAAGAAGATGTAAAAGCAAGAAAAAAACTACATATGTAAAAAACAGACAACTATAAAATAAAAAAAAAAATTTTAAGAAAAAGTAAAAGAATTAAGAAAATATAAAAAATACAAAAAAAAAAAATTTAATAAAAATATCAAAAATTTCATCGGACGAGACAAATGCAATAATAAGCAGTCCCGCAGACACAATTCGAGGTGAGTAACGAGAAAACTTCGATTTAATTTTTAAACCTACATATTCTACATTGAATTTATTGTTTAGAGCAGCCCTAGGCACCTATTGGGACAATTGTCCGAAAATCTAAGAAACCAATTCACACAGATTACACTACTCAACAAATTTTTATCAACTTTAGTTTCCAAAAATAAAATAGACCTTTCCTAAAAGAAAACTGTCTCACTTCCATTTTCGTCTGGCAGATTTAGTTTCCGAGATATCGGTGTAAATATGAAAATTCCCAGTTGCATTTGTATTTTTTCTTTTTTTCGATTTAAACTATTGAATTACACATTACAGTTATTCTCATAATTATCTTTAGTAGTTTGGCCACTATGGCAAAAAAAGTTCAAAAAATGTTGAAAAAATTGAAATTTTTTACAAAATTTCAGATTCACTCACTTTAAAATCAGAAAAAGTCTACGGACGAACAAAATTTAGCCCTCCTATGTTGTAGGTAATCAAATTACGAAAATTTTAAGTATGCCAGTACAACATTGTAATGTGCCCTTGACTTTATAAGCCATGTTTTCTTAAAAGTCCTTAATCAAAAATTTGCTATTTTTACCCGACTAATTTTCAAACATTTCCATATTCTCGATATTTGATAAATGAATACTATGTAGAATTTTCTGCTGATTCCGAATATGTAATCATTTGGTTTAAAAGCACAGTTTTCAAGATATCTTGAAATTCCAGTTTTGGAGATAGGTAAGGAAAAAAGTGGAATTACTAATCTGTCAATACTACCGCTATTACCTTCCCGATTTTTATGACATTTTATTTCGTTTTGAGAAGATGAAATACCCTTTTAACCAATGCAAAAATAATTAAAATCGACGTAAAGGTGGTTGAGTTATTACGAATAATTTTTTTTCCATTCAAATTTTCAATTCTTTTTCGACCAACTACTTTACCAAGAACATTGGAATTAAGCTATTATAGGCGATTTTTGTAGGTTCCTTCTTCGAGAAGCACAAAATGTTACAAAAAGGTGAAAACTATCTACTTTTAAACATTTTTAATATAAACTGAAATTTCAAAAATATCTCGACAACTATTATGCTTTTAAAAAATTACTCGAAGTTTCTGCGCATTTTAATTTTCCGTAATTCGAAGTTAGGTATTAGAGTGAAGTTTTGGTGTATGTGATCATCCTGCTAAATAGCATCTCTTGAGTATTGTATAGTCGAGTAAACCGAGCTTGCAGCCCCTAGACCGGATTTACTGGAATTTTCAGGAAGCAAATTAGAAGCGGTACACTGCAAATTGAAATTTCGACGCCAATTTTGGTATCGTATCACAATAAGTTGCAAAAAAGCCCTATCTCCGCGAAAATTAGATATATTTTCAGGTTATATAGTTCGTCTTTGAGTAAAATTTTGAAATAGATAAGATTGGACATTTTTAAGTAGATCCTTGTTGAAAGATATTCTAATTGGGCGTTTTTGAAAAATATTTTAACATAGATTGATCTTCCACTCAGCCGTCGTATGAGTGCAACTGCATTTTCAGAACACAATACTCTCTTTCTTGAAACTCAAGACAGATATCTAATCAATTAATTCTTGCAACCCAGATACATTCCTTTAAAAGCATTAGTTTTCATAACATATTTTACTTCTTTTTTCTATTTACAGTAAACTAGTTCCGAGCCCATAAAAATAAACAAAACTGGCCGACGGACTATCATAACTTGTGTCAGAGCGTCGATTTTACCCCCAACCAGTACAAACGAAAATTCAAACCAATCCTTGAAGCCTGAATGGTGCTATGGAGGAGCGCTGATATGCTGCCGCTTAAAAAAGGATGCGTCCAAAGAGCAGAAGGGCTTTTTATTTTGGGAATGCTTGTGGATAGTCAAACTGTGAAGAGCTGACTGTTTTAAACGGCGCAACAATCAGTCGGAGTAAAATGCTTTCAATACTTAGCAAAAGAGTTCAAATATACCGCACTATCAACAGATGGTTCCTGGATCGGTGATAGCAATTCGTTAAAACAGCAAGCGACAGCAAACAGCAAGGAACCCGCATCTGAAATCACTTCCAGAAGAAGTACAAAACAGTGCTAAAGCATTTCATTCACTGAGCGAAGAAGTGGCGAACCACCGTTAAGAATTCATCTCTGCCAAACCACTTCTTGAGGATGATGTAGCAGAGCTATGGAGCGTATTCACAGCACCACAAATCAATAAAACTAATAAGAACAAAGCCCTTTTAAGGGCTACAATCACATAAACAAAGAGATCAAAAAGAGTTAAATTTTTTTTATGGTATATATACGATCGATACGATATATAGTATCGATAGATCGATACGATATATACTATCGATAGTTCGATACGATATATACTACCGATAGTTCGATACGATATATAGTATCGATAGTTCGATACGATATATAGTATCGATAGTTTAAATTTTTTTAAGACTGTCAAACTTGGTACATAGCTTTTTTTTACAGTACAAAATTCCAATAATTTAGGCGAACAGCCGGTAGTAAGTATGAGATTTTCAAAAGGTCACTCCAGCAGGTAAGTAGTTTTTTTGTTACAAATCGACATATGATATGCAAGATCACCGTATTTAAAAATATTTTGAAAACTGCCTTACCTCAGAATAGTTTTCAATAGAACACTATTTAGAATGTGATTAAAAAAACGCCCTAAATGTATTGAATTTTGATGCATTTATGGCGTTTTTTAAACTGAATCTGAGACACGGCTTTCTTAAACCAAATTTTGTAAAAAAAAATTGATTGAAAAAATTCCGATTTGTAGCCCGGTCAAAATAGACATAAAATAGTGATTAAATAACAATAGTTCCCACAGAGAAAAATTTGGCTAGAGAGCTTAGGTTCGCCGTCAGAAAGAAAACTTCAAAAGTACCCATCGATCCCATGTGTTCTTAACTAATTATTCGGGGTCGAAGGTCAAAGTTTTAGGTTTATTGGTTTATTGGACTTTTCTCAAAAACGGCAAGTTTTGTCGAAAAATTACCTGAGCCAAAGTTACTAGTTCTGAGATATCGCGATTATAAAATTAGCTCTGGAAGTCAAGAAAAGGAAAATAAACCCCTCAAATTTGGACATAACTTTTGTCGGCGGGGTGTAATAAGGCCTTTTGTGATATCGTGCGTGGAGAAAGAATATATTTGTTTAAGATAAAAATTCATTAAAAACATTTTCGAGATCCATTAACAAAAAGGTATAATTTTAAAGAAAGAATATCGAGCTTTAAAATAAAATTTAAAAAAATTTTAAGGGCTACCATTTTTTTTTTTTTAATTTTTACTAAAATTTTTTAAGAAAATATTTTTTTAATTTTTATTTGAAAAGAATGGAAAAAATACTTTAGAAAATGGTTTCCATGTTCCTTCACAAAAAAAGAAAACTTTTAATTTAATAACAATTTGGTGTTTATATATAACAACGCCGAAAAGTATTAAATTAATACCATTTTCCGTTTAATTGAGAGAAAGAGTATTAATTAAATGCCAAAATTGAGAGAGAGAGAGCGATTTCGTATTATTTTGGTATTATTTTAAAACCATTAGAACAAATTTAATTTCCAAACTTTTTCAGGGTCTTAAAATAAAACTATTTGGTATTAAATTTAAAAAAAATAGTCTTTCATTTTTTACTGTGTTCGTAGCACGTCAATTACAAGACTTCTAATTTAAAGAAAAAAGTCTTACACAAAAAAAAAATTCCGAATTCAAGCCCGTAAGTATATCTCGGTAACCATACAATATTAAAACGCGACCTTCGTTGATATTTTTTTCTTTCATAGCAGATCACTTTCACCAAAATTCATTCAAATCGAATTTTTAGCAGGTCCGCTTGAGGAATTTTACCCCATATGTGTTTCAGAGTTTTATTCGCATCAGAAAATGTACCTACACTGAGGGAAAAAACAAAAATGGAAAAACCTACAATAACGAGGTTGATTCTACAATAAACAGCAATGATAGTCAGACCAAGCTGATATATATTAAATCAGCTATAAAAATGTAATTCTTACGTTGATGAATAGTGTTTCATTTTGAAAATTTTCCTTTTTCATTCAAAACGCATTAATGTTGATTTTAATCTTCTTTCAACTACGAAAATGAGTTGCTTCAAGCTTGACTTAATAATTCAAGCAAATAATGTTTAGCCATGAATATATAGCTGTTATAATAACAGAGTTGAAATTTCAAATCAACAATGACAGTGTTGAATTAAAAATGTTTTTCTTGTTATTGACCAGTTTCACAATTTTAACAATGTTGTTCTGGTCATACCGACAACAGAGTAAGAATTTCAAATCAACAATGACTGTGGTGAATTAAAAATGTTTTTCTTGTTATTGACCAGTAAATTTTAAAAAAGTATATTTGAAATTCCTTATGGTCATATCGACAACTGAATTGTTAAATCAAGATCAAAATTGTTATTTTGTCATTATTAAAACAATGATTCAACAGAGTTGCAAATTTCAAATGAACAAAGAGAGCGTTGAATTTAAAATGTTTTTCCTGTTTTTGACCAGTGAATTTGAACAAAGTTGATATGAAATTGCTTTTGGTCATATCGACTATTGAATTGTTAAATCAGGACCAAAGTTGTTATATTGCCATTATGAAAACTTCGATTCAACAGAGTTGGAATTTCAGATCAACAATGGCAGTGTTGAATTAAAAACGTTTTTTTTGTTATTGACCAGACAATTTTCACAATGTTGTTTTGTTTCTGGTTATATCTACTAATAAATTGTTATATCAAAATTAAAATTGTTATATTGTCATTATTAAATGTTGAGTCAAATAGATTTTTGTGTACTATGCGAAATTGTACAAATGACATTGAGAATAGTTATATTAGCATTTGTGATGAATTTAAAAAGCTTAGCTGGTTTCGGAATTATTTCTAAATATTTTAATAGCACAAAGTAGCGAGTTTTGTGCCATAGTTAAATATGCCGACGGCAAATCATTCCTTGAGTGAGACTAGTTGATGTGTGAGGTAAAGATACATGTATATTATAAATTGTATAGGTATCTGCTTGTGGATATAATATCTTCAATTTGCAAACATCCACAATAATCTGTTGCAAAGTCAGCTGTTGTATGCCACATGTGGCACAATACCATAGTTAAGTTATTGGTTAGACAATAACAATGGTATTTAGTAGGAGCGAAAATATATGTAGGTACCTATAGTATATATAGTATACTTACATATAATTGTTTATTGGTGTAAATTTCACATTGGCTTAGTGTCACTTGCGGTGTGCGGCGTCGCAAGTGCATACAAAGAAGGAAATACATACATTTGAAGAGATCAACTTTGCATCATACATACATACATAGCTGCAACGTACTTTGTAAATTCACACTTCTGTATTCGCAACATCATATGTGGCGTTAATTCCAATCACAGTTGTTTGACCATAAGTTGCACCTAGTAATTTGTTCATTGCCTCATACCACACGCATATATATGTATACGAATGGATCTAATTGTTGCAATGTTGCATGGTATTGTTGTTTACGTTGCTCTGTATAGCGTTTTTACATTGTGCTATCTCGTTCAAATGGCGTGTGACTATAATCCAGTGGCTGTATCAATGTCGTCATTATTGGTAGTTGCGGCAGTTTGCAAGTTGATTTACCGTTCATCGCAGCCATCTTCGTCGCATATTACAGGCACCCCTGCAAAACATATGTGCACACTATACAGCATACATACAAACGCACACACACATTCAAGAGCATCCATTAAAAAAATTATGGCAACTGTTGCTGCTAAAGCCAATTACAGTGCAGGGGGGTTGATTGTTTGTTGTGCTGCAGAATGGCGGCAGGAAGTGTGAATTGCTGTGCGCGAGTATTTGTATTAACATGCAAATGTATGAAGAAATGAGTAAGAGAGCGCAATGTCGTTAAGGTGTACATTAAGAAAGGTGTTAAACTACCCTGTAGGGAAAATCTATAGGTATGAGCTGTGGAAATCGTTCCTCCCGCTGCATATGTATGTAATTCCGATGAAGTGAAATATTATGTGTACATATAGGTAAATATTGTATATATCGTCGCTGCGCCTGCAAATCTATTTTTTTCTTAAGATGTATGTCATATTTAGATGGTATTGCTCGTTAAGGGATCATAAATCTTCCCTAAGGGTCATCTCATCCTTTTTCGCTAGGGTCTATAATGCTGAGCCATGCATCTAGACAGTTAATGCGAAATGTAGATTCTCTAATCATATATCTTCACTATTATTATACTAACTTAAAAGGTATAACCAGAGCTGGGTGATAGGATTACAATTACAGTAATTGTAATCTCACTTTTGAGCGGCCGCCGTGGTGTAGCGGTTAAGTGTTCGGCCTTCTACACCAAGTTGTGGCGGATCAATGACCGGCATAAGTTACATCAAAAATTATTTAGAAAATTAATTTTTCTCAACAGGGTCGCCCCTCGGCAGTAGTTTGGCAAAGTCTCCGGATGTATTTCTGCCATGAGAAGCTTCTCAGCGAAAACTTATTTGCTTTGCAAGTGCCGTTCGGAGCAGGATTGGGCCATTTTGAATAAAAAATTATTAAAATAAAAAATTAAAAATTATTCATTAGGTGTTTTAAAAATTTTGAGTGATGAGTGGCCGGCTATTTTTATTCAAAAAAATTGGAGTGATGAATAACAATTTATTTTATTCAAGAATCGCTTGAAATAAAAATAAATTGTTATCCATTGCTTTGATTTTTTTGAATAAAAATAGCCGGCCACTCAATAGCGTGGCTACTGGTCGTAACTTTTAAGTTTGACAAAAAGCATACAAGTATCGTTGGGAGTATACCTGGTGAAGTTGGAAAAATCGCTCTCCAACCACTCCCACTTTCGATATCGAAAGCTTCGAAAGTCACCTAAATTGATATAATTCAGTAACGGAAATGGCTAAAATGATATAGTTTGGTAGTATGAGCCCCTAGTCATTCTATTATGATTTTTTGATAAATTTTTCCAGGGAGGCATATTTGAAAATTTCACGGGTCATAACTTTTAAACTGATTACGGTAGAACGATGACATTGGCACAAGAATAATAGGGGGCATACCTGATGTAATTGGACGAAATCGCTTACCGACCACGCCCACTTTCGATATGGAAAATTTCGAAAATCACAGAAATTGGCATAATTCGGTAAGGTAAATAGCTAAGATAGTAAAAACTTTAGGTAAATCCTCCTAGAGCCGATATCATTGTTACATCATTGTCTCCAACCACGCCACTTTCGATATCGAAAGCTTCGAAAGTCATAAATAATTCGGTAACGGAAATAGCTAAAATGATATAGTTTGATAGGATGAACCCCTAGTCATTCTATTATGATTTTTTGATAAATTTTTAAAAGTAGGCGTGGCATCGCCCACTTTTCAGGGAGGCATATTTGAAAATTTCACGGGGGTCATAACTTTTAAACTGATTACGGTAGAACGATGAAATTGGTACAAGGTAAACTAGCATAATAGGGAGCATACCTGATGTAATTTGTTAAAACTTTTGTGGTTTAAAATTGAAACTAGTCTAGTTTAAATTTTAAACCAAATTTGATATGGTCAAATACATATGTAGTCCAAAAAAGTTTAAAATGTAGGTTCAAATTTTTAACCGTGTAGTGATCTTTCAAAGTTCTGAATAAAAAAAATTCTCATCTACTCGCAAATATTCTTTTATTATTCGAGCTATTGATGGAACTCAAAACAATAAGCCATCAAATGGGCACCATTTGTCAGAAGAACTTTGTCTCATTGTGTTTTCACTCGTTCTTATTTTGCATATTTCTGGACAGAGTTCAAGATAGGTATATTTTTCGAATAACAATCTGTACACATATACGAATTTATTATTAGAAATATGCACACAGATTTTTTTTCAAGTCCACCACAACGAAGAACATTTCTCATGCCACCACAATATTTAATAGAATTCTATGAATTTGAATTTCAAAAGAATCCTGCAATGTGTTAAGTTATGCGGACGTGGTCAAGGATAATCCACAATACAATAAAGGTAAAAACATGCCTGCGCTTATTTGTGGCGCATCTTCGTTGTATAAAAAATGTATTTTGGGAAAATGTTGAACGTAACATGCTTGTTTCGAAAACAAATATTGTCACAAACTACATAAATCACTCAAAGGTGCTGCGCAAGCGTGGCTTCACATTCTTAAACGAAACAACAAAAAAAAACCGCGCGTAGCCAGTACATGTGAACGAAGTTAACTTCTTAAATGCAGAAATAACGAACTATGAATAAGAGAGACTGGTTTAGATTCACAATTTCTTACTTCCGGGAAGTGGACCAGGGAAACGCTCAATTCGCAAATATCTTAGACATGGTTCGTTTTCCTTCAAATTCGGTACGTGGGAAGAATTATGACTAAATTAACAGGGGCCAATGCGAATCGGATACTCTTCCCCTGTGCGTGGTAGAAGGAAAGAGGGGAATGCAGAGAAAAAGGGAATGAGATAGTGTGAAGGGTAATTTGCGGTTAGGTGGCAACCCTATGTGGCAACCCTGCGTGAAATTTTCATATTTGAGATACGGCCGAAAATACCTTTCGTTTGATACTCATATTGGCATATCTGGCTCTATATTTAAAAAAAATTGGGATAGGTGCCAACCCTGTAAACCGCCCTAAGTGGCAAGACCCATATTGTCTATATGACAAATTTTATCCAAATCGGTCGAGCAGCTCCCGAGATATACGCACAAATAAATAAAATTCGGTTAGGTAGCAACCCCAAGTTGCAACCCTGCTTCAAGTAATCATATTTGGAATACGGTCGAAAATACCTTTAATTTGATACTGATGTTGGCATATCTAGCCGTATATTTAGAAAAATATTAGGATAGGTGGCAACCCTGTAAACCGCCTAAGTGGCAATATCCATGTATATAATCTTAGAATGAATAAAATTGTCTATATGCCAAATTTTATCCAAAGCGGCGAAGCAGTTCCCGAGACATACGAAAATAACGCTAAATGACCTACATAGCCTACACGGCTAGTTTCTTGTATTGCCGGTTCTACGAGAATGGTACCAGTACTTGTGCTGTACCCATCGTGCCGAAACGACCCGGGCCGTTTTCTTATATCGACCCGGCCAAGAGCAATACACTCGGGGTGACCCTGTCTGAAATTTAGGCAGGGCTACACCTGCTACAACAACAACAACAACAAGGTGGAAACCCTAAGTGCAACCCAGCTTGAAATTATCTTATTTGAAATACGGTCGAAAATACCTTTCATTTGATACTCATATTGGAATATCTGGCTCTATATTTAAAAAAAATTGGGACAGGTGGCAACTCTGTAAACCGCCATAAGTGGCAACACCCCTGAATTCTGCTCGGCCTAACTATTGCAATTTGTGCAATGTCAGCTAGATCCTAGAATTTCACTTCCTTTTTTGATTCGCACAGCTAAACATCGTGGTGAAAATCGCCTACGCCTGAAAGTCGACTACAATTTCTATTTCTGTTGCATTATCAGCCATTTTCTCAAATTTTACTCTCAATAAAAACTTCATATCGCCACCTAAGAAGTTAACTTCAAAAACATACTCGCCCTCAAACTCAGCTAAACATTTTGGAGCTCAAACACTCTATAGCCTTTCAACATTATCAATTTAGTATGCTAAGGGCGTTGCACGTACTCGCGTAACTTACTCGCTGTGGTTAAATTCGTAGCATCCCAAATGTTTGGACGGACAAGAGCAAGCTGTCAATATTTAATGGTCCATTGTTTTTACTTAATACAATGTTTAATGCCACAAATCTTTTGATACGTTGCCAGCGATTGCGATTGACTAGAATTCTCGTGCTTGTTCGACTTTGGGTTCTGTTGATATGTTTCGGGGGAGGCATGAAGGCATTCAAGTTGGCTGCTTGATTTGAGACAAATTCTCTAGCGTTGCTTAAGGAGTTAGGGCTAAAATGAATATTCAAACGAATTTAGCAAAAAATTTTTTTTCCTTTTGGGTTTTGCACTCTATGCTGATTTATGCGTATCCTATGTGGGTTTTTTGCAAATTGAAAATATTTGAGTTGTCGGAAATTGTGTTGATAAGTTTTCATTGGGTTATTTTGCTTGCATTTCTTACATTCCTCTGCTATGCAAGATTAGAATAAATTCTATTTAATGAGCTGAACTCACAAGCATGTTCCTTATGGATTGCTGACAATACCAGGTAGCAGAAGACAAACTAGTTCTATATCTACTCCAACATAGGCCCAAAGTAGAGAAGAAACTTGCGAGTATAAGATTCTGAACTTATTTCTGCCCATTATTTTTTATTCGTCAAATATGAAAACAGTGAAGGTGAGCTACAACTGAAAACTCTGAAGCCAGCGAGCCGCGGAGAGCCTTATAGATACATAGCTCCCCTGAAGGAAACATGGGGGTGAGTATGCCTAAGTCACCAGTGAATTCCTGTATGACACTGCCAAAGAGGCATTACATTTCATGGATCGACAGGAACCATACACACACTGATGAAATTCTGGTTCCAAAGCCTCCAAGTGGTACGACAGGAACCATAGTATCCTTCCAAGTGAGCACCGCAAGAACTAAGCAGACCCTAGACAGGCAGTAGTTCTAACGCGACTGGACAGGCGTCTACAGTTCTTTCTGGTGGACTACCAATGACAGGCACATGTTAAATGCCTTCAGAAAATTGCATTGCCTGGGATATACTTGGTCAGTAGAGCTACTGACATGGTCAGTTGAGAATCTTTACTAACTCGTGGCTGACATTTCCAACAGGGTCTCCTTTCTTAGCTGGGAAATTTAATAGAGGTCGAGTTACTTAATGAAGTAACACACTATAAACATCAGTGTATGCAGAAGGTTGGACTGAGATAAGAAATACTCCAATAAATGGCGAACGATGCATAGAAGTCTTCACTTCGAGAAACTTGACTATGTAACCGAATTTGTTCAGGCATATTGGGTCAATGACGACAAGAGGCACATTCTCTGCTGCATATCGGGGGCTTTACTGACTTAAGTGCTGATGATGAACGTCTTTTTAGATAATCCTTTGCTGGACATACATCTAAGAAAGATACTCAAGATCCTCGAATTTTTGATAAGGGTTCGCATAACCTTATTTGCCTCGAGATTTTAGTAGGAAATGGTGGGAAAGAAAATTCAGTCAGCTCGTCTTAACATTGCCTCTTGAGTTCTTATACGGAGAGAGAAAGTGTTAGTTGAGCTCAGGGCTAATAATCGAGGTGATAGCTTTATCGGGATGAGAACGGCTACATCACGTCGACCGCTTCAGATTGGTTCAGCTTTGTACCAAACTTCATAAGAACAAGACGAACTCTACTTGGCCAATGAAATTACATACATGAATCTTTTCGAGTTTAAAGCTTTTTTCCGACTTATACATATTTCTTTGCCTATCTGTATACGAACTTATTTTCCGCCTTCACTTCACTCCTTAGTCACTTCAATTTTGTTACGAAAACAATTTTCCGAACGACCTTCCGTCGCAATTTCCGTACGGCTGGTACTGAGTAATTAAGAAATTTAAAACAACAACAACGTTAAGCGAACTAAGCAATAAATTTACAAAGCGACTTTGCGAGATTTGCCCACTAAAGTGATTGTAATAACTAATTGCAATTACCGTTGGTAGTCATGCAATCGGCGTGCAATACGAAAAATATTCAAGTAGCAGTGAAGAAATTAACTAGCGATTGCTGAGCGCAAAATGTGATAAACTGATCACATAAAGCTAAGTAATCGGTTATGTTGTAGTACAACAACCAGACGGCACACGGGCGTAAAAATTGTTAGGGTGGCTAGAGCGGGTGGGAGTTGTGTTGAAGAAAGCGTATAGTAGTTAAGGTGTGAGTTGGTTGCTGCACTGTGGGATTGTATATGGAAGTTTTGAACAATAATTACAATAAAGGAATACAATTTACTGAATAAAATAACATAAAATAAAATAATATAAAATAAAAAAATATAATAAAAAATAAGATAAAAATACAATTGGCGTCAGTTATCGCTAAAAAGGGATGACTGGCGTGCTTTGATATGTAACGGCCAAAATCGCTTAGGCGGTTAAGCGCCAATAAATGAAGATGATGAAAAATACATATGATATAATAAAAATTGATAAAATAAAATAAAAAAAATAAAAAAATAAAATATAATAAAAAAAAAAAAATGATATGAAAAAAAAAAATAAAAAATAAAAAAAAATCAAATTAAACAAAATAAATGAAATAAAATAAAATAAAGTAAAAAAAAAATATAATAAAATAAAAAATAAACAAAATTAACTTACATAAAAAATAATAAAAAAAATATAAAAAAAAATAACAAAGTGAAAAACTTGGTAAAATAAATAAAAATAAAATAAACTAAAACAAAATAAAACAAAATAAATGAAAATAACATAAAATAAAATAAAAAATAAATAAAAATAAAATAAAATAACATAGTAAAAAAAAGTTAAAAAAAATTTAATTAATTGAAATAAAATAGAATGAAATACAATTAGACACAGTAAAATAAAATAGTATTGAATTAAATAAAACAAAATAAAACCAAACAAGTAAGGAAAGCTGTCTTCGGCTGTGCCGAAGGCTAAATACCTTTCATGAATAAGCGTCACGATTTTCACTGTTTGATCCCCAGTACAGCCTGTGTGAATTTAACTTTAGCTCATAACGGTTGTATGGTGGCTATGTGAAATATTTATCCCATTTCAATGATTTTCAACATCGATATTTTACATATAAAAATAGCGATGCTTCCAAAATTTCACGTTCCTACGTGTTTAATTACAGGACTTATAGCCCAAAATCCGCTTATCGGAATAATCGATTGTATGGGGGCTATGTGAAATATTTAATCAATCTCGATGATTTTCAACACCGATATTTCACATATAAAAATAGCAACACTTACAAAATTTCACGTTCCTACGTATTTAATTACAGGAGTTATAGCCCAACATCCGTTTATCGGAATAATCGATTGTATGGGAGCTATGTGAAATATTTATCCCATCTCTATGATTTTCAACATCTATATTTCACATATAAAAATAGCAACACTCACAAAATTTCACGTTACTTCGTGTTTAATTACAGGAGTTATAGCCCAAAATCCGTTTATCGGAATAATCGGTTGTATGGGAGCTATGTTATATTGGTCCGATCTTGATAGTTCCGACAAATGATTCCCATATTGGAAAATGGTGGCCGCATACCAAATTTCAGCCAAATATCTCAAAAACTGAGGGACTAGTTTGCGTTCAAACAGACAGACAGACAGACAGACAGACGGACAGACGGACAGACGGACATGGCTAAATCAACTCATCTCGTCATCCTGATCATTTCGGTATACTTATTGATGGGTCTCTCTCTTCTTCTTCTCATATTTACAAACATAGGACCAAAGTTATAATACCATTTCATGTTCATGAAAGGTATAAAAAAGCAAATAAAGTAAACAAAAATAATACATCAAAATAAAACAAATATAAAAAAATGAAATTAAAAAAATAAAAATAAAAAAATTAAATGAAATAAAAAAAAACCAAATAAAAAAGAAAATAAGACAAATAAAAATAAAATAAATTTAAATAATATAAACTAAAACAAAATAAAATAAAATAAATGAAAATAAGATAGAATGAAATAAAAAAATATGTGAAAATAAAATCAAATAACTTAGCAAAAAAAAAAAAACTAAAAAAAAAAATTTAAAAAAAAAAATTTAAAAAAAAAATTAAATTAATTGAAATAAAATAAAATGAAATTAAATGAAATAAATAATAAAACAAAAAAACAATAAAGTAAACAAAAATAATACATCAAAACAAAATAAAATAAGACATGATAAAATAAAACAATAAAATAGTTAATAAACAATTTAAAAAAATTAAAAACAAATTAAATAACAAAATAAAAAATAAAATAAAATAGATTAAAAAATAAATAAAAAATTAAAAAAAAAACTACAATACAATAAAAAATATAAACAAAATAAAATAAAACTAATAAAATTTGATAGTATAAAATAAAAAATAAATGAAAATAAAATAAAACAACATAGTAAAAAAAAATTTAAAAAAAAATTAAATTAATTAAAATAAAATAAAATGAAATTAAATGAAATAAAATAAGACAAAGTAAAATAAAATAGTATTGAATTAAATAAAAATAAAATAAAACAAAAAAAACAAATAAAGTAAAACCAAATAAATACATCAAAATAAAATAGAATAAAACATAATAAAATAAAAAATAAAACAATAAAGCTGTTAATAAACAATTTAAGAAAATTAAAAACAAATTAAATTATATAAAATAAAATAAAATAACATTTAATAAAAAAAAAATTTTTTTGGCTATGCTGCGCAGTTTGCTCTATATAGCCTAGTATCAATTTTTTTTGTTATCTGAAAAAAATTGTCGGATGCCTTAAAAAAAATTCTAACAATCAAGGAAATATTTACGGCCGTATTTTGTAAGGCATCACTCACCGTGACTGAATTTTTAAGGACAAACCTTACTATTTAAAATAAGGATGTGAAACTATGTCAGTCTCCATTTATACATCATCAAAAATTCAGTCACGGTGAGTGATGCCTTACAAAATACGGCGGTTAAGATACTTGAGAACCACAATTTATCAGACTGAAATTGAAACTGCATACTCAAAAAAATTCTAAAAAATTTTTGAAAAAACTTCAACATTTTTTTTTTTGGAAATTATGGGAAATTTCGCGAGTTTTGTATATATTTTTTAAATGCAATTTATCATTTATTATAAAGTATTGCTACGCACTTTTATAAAAAATTAGTAAAAACAATTTTGCCGAAGCGGAAACTGATGAAAATAGTGTCCCATATAGCTACTTCGCTCAGTTTATCTACATTAAAAAGGCCGAATGAGGAGCCTTTTAAGTTACCTACCTCTGAAGTTAAAAATCTAGGTACATAAATAATCTTTTTCTTGCATTTTCTTAATGTCAAGGGTTTTGAGGATAGTCCTGTACAACTCCAACTAATAATCGGTTTTAATGTTCGGTTCCAAATGAACTCGGACTTTCCTAATAGTTATTCGCACCCTAACTTGCGATTTTGAGGCTCTTTAATATTTACTTACCAAAGTCTGGCACTTTTACACCAGTGTGCGTTCGTAATAAACGGAAGCGACTACGAAGTCGAGTTCGATAGGCTAGCCGCGTATTAAATATATCTATGTACTTAACTATGTACATAGGTATAAACTTATATACGAGAGGAATATAAACGTTTACCTACCTTTTATCCCAAAAGTAAATCTTAAGCAAAAGCAATGGAATATGAATGCATTACAATTGCCAATAATGCTCTCGGTTATTTGTTGTTGTTGCTATACAAGCATACATATATCTATATGTAACTAGAATGTATTTACATAGTTGTAGTAACATTTTGTTGCAACTGAATTAATACTGATATTTTTTTAGTGCACCCGGTAGCCGGATTATTTGTGTTTGCTGCTGCAGCTTCTACAATTGTTTCTGTTGTTGTTGTTGTTATTGTTGCGAATGCATTTCTTTTGCACACAGTAAAAAGTGGACGCCCTAATATCACTAGAAAAAAAATCATAATATTAACAACAACAACGCCAGCTTTTTGCTTGTTGGGGTAGGGCCGACACAAGTAGCCTTCACAAAACGAAACGGCAGCACAATCGCTATCGCCACCATATTGCCACTTGCTGCTGCACATCGCATATAAATATTACTTTTTTGTTGTTGTTGTTGTTGTTGTTGATTGCAATGCCAGTCGGCAGCAAGCATATTTAAGAAACATTATTGCCAAATCGTGACCACAGTTGCATGCAACTGATATCAGAGCCAAACGAAATTGCCAAACGGTTGCGGCTTCATAGTTCAGGCGATTATGCTGAAGTGCAATTGCGCGGCAGCGGCTGTGGCATTGAAGTTGGTGCGACGCGTTGTAATAAATGTAAGTATTGGCGAGTAGTGGGTATTTACGTGCAACAATAACAACAACAGTGGTAATAAGTGATGATGATGATTGCGCGAAAAGTTGAATATATGTATGGATATATATTTATACAGAGGGGAAGGAAAGAGCTTGAGCGATTTAACAGCATATGGCACATCAATGTTTGTTGTTGTTATTGGTTGCTTAATTTTTTGTTATTTTAGTTTTTCTATACCGAGTAGAAGCAAAAAATATGTGTGTTGTTGTAGCTTGTATCGCAGATTTGATTTGCAAAAAACATAAAAATTAAGTTAAATAAAATTAACAAAAATTTTATAAAAAAATTAAATAAAATTAAATAACAGAAAAACAAAAACTAAAAGTAAAACTGGTAAACTTTAATAAAATAAATAAAATAAAAATTAAATAAAAAAAATTAAGTAAAATAAAATAAACTAAAATAAGATAAAAATAAATAAAATAAATCAAGTGAGATAATTTAAAATAAAATAAAATAAAATAAATAAAAATAAAATAAAATAAAGTAAAAAAATAAAATAAAATAAAAGAAGAAAAAAAAATAAAAAAAAGGACCGCGTGTAGCCAGTACACGTGAAAGAAGTTAACTTCTTAAATGCAGAAATAACGAAATATGAATAAGGTGTATTTGAGAATGGTTTAGATTCAGAATTTCTTACTTCCGGGAAGTGCACTAGGGAACCGATCAATTCGGAAATATCGTATACATGGCGGGTTTTCCTTCAAATTCAGAACGTGGGTAGAATTATGCCTAAATTAACAGGGGCCAATACGAATGGGATATAGAGGAAGAGGGGCGTGGTAGAAGGGGAATGAAGAGAAAAAGCGAGGGAGATAGTGTGAAGGCGAAGAAAGATAGGAAGGAGAGTTGTAAAAGGGGTCGTAAAGTTCGGTTAGGTGGCAACCCTGCCTGAAACTGTCATATTTGGAATACAGCCAAAAATACCTTTCATTTGATACCCATATTGGCATATCTAGCTCTATATTAAAAAAAAATAAAAATTGGGATAAGTGGCAACCCTGTAAACTTCCTAAGTGGCAACACACATGTATATAATCTTAGAATGAATCAAGTTGTCTATGTGCCAAATTTTATCCAAATCGGCCAAGCAGTTCCCGAGATATACGAACAAATATATAAATTGCAGTTAAGTGGCAACCCTAAGTGGCAAAGCTGCTTCAAATTATCACATTTGGAATACGGCCGAAAATACCTTTCATTTGATACCCATATTGGCATATCCAGCTCTATATTAAAAACAACTGGGATATGTGGCAACCCTGTAAACCGCCATAAGTGGCAGCACCCATAAATTCTGCTCGGTCTAACTATTTTAATTTGTGCAATGTAAGCTAGATCCTAGAATTCTACCACCTATTTGATTTACACAGCTAAACATCGTGATGAAAATCGCCCACGCCTGAAATTCTGCAACACAGGCCTGAAAGTAAGCTACATTTTCTTTTTCCGCGCATGATTTCCGTTGCATTATCTCAAATTTTAGTCTCAATCAAAACTCCACATCACCACCTAAGAAGTTAACTTCAAAAATAAAAATTAAAATAATGGAAAATAATATAATTTATATAAAATAAAACATAATTAAATTACCGTTCGTCTTCTTCTAGCTTTTTCTCCACACCACCGCTTCTAACCATTTGTCGCTTCCAGCCCATCCAATTTCAATGGCATTTCATCTGCATGCAACACACGCCACACTTGTTGAATGTGATCTCAATGATGTTTCCAAAATGGCTGCCATTTCATTGTGATTCCGTTTAAACGATTTTAATACAACAACAAAAGCAAGCGCCCGAATTGAATCAATGTTGTATTGAATGACTCCATAGTACAATGGCATCATACCTGTATCGCTATGGGCTACTATGTCTATGTGTGTGTTTGTTAGGCGAGTTTATTTTAAATAAGGATGGTCGGAAAACAGGCAGTTTTCGATATAGAAATTTTACAAGTTCCAAAAACCGAATAGAAATATGCAAATTTTCCAAAAAAAAAAAATATTTAGGTACCTACTCTTAGACTTTAGGAGCACCTTTGGACAGGTATAACTTGCCGCGCGTATATTGCAAGCACTTGAACCGTTTAACTCTTTGTCTAAAATAAAAAAAAAAATTTTTCTCGACCCGACCTACTAGTCCGCTTTTTTCACCACTTTTGCATCTAAGTTACTTACCTTTCTTTTTTTTTGTATTTGGTGGCTACTTAATGTAATGCAATTGGCTTCTTTGTTTTTTAGAATTTTATGATTTTCCTTCGTTATCTGCATTTTCGCGCTCATACAGTTAACTTCAAATCGATCGATCGTAAATTTTCCGCGACTATTCGTTGTCAACTTTTTTTTTTTTTGTTTTTATTATTTTTTTAGATGCCAATATTCTTTCTCTCAACTTTTTTTCTCTTTTTTTAAGACTGTTTTGTTTTGCATTCTCTGCTTGCTTGGAACAATAAAATTTGCTATGGGATTTTCGGTTCATTTACATTTATGGACATCGACGAATAGCTGAAATCGCCTAAAAGTAGCTGAAAAGAATAATGGCTACTGCAACGAGATGGGCCAATGATGTGTTGCATTCGTTGAGCTGTTTACCCAGTGAACCAAAATGTGAAAAAAGTAAGAAAATGTGAAACAAAATTAAAATAAAAAATTAAATAACAATACGAAAAAATAAAATAAAATACAATGAAAAAAAAAAATTACGTAAAAAAAAAAAAAAAAAAAAAAAAAAAAAAATTAAATAAATTAAAAAAAAAATAAAGTTAAAAAATAAATTAAAATAAATAAAATCAAATTAAAAAAATTAAATTAAATAAAAAAATAAGAGAAACTAATATAAAATAAAATAATATAAAATAAACTAAAATAAAATAAAATTAAATTAAATTAAATAAAACAAAAGATAAAATAACATAAAATAATATATAATGAAAAAAAAAAAATAAAATAAAATAATATAAAATAAAATAAAAAAATAAAATAAAATAAAATAAAAATATAAAATAAAAAAAAATAAAATTAAAAAAAAATAAAATTGTAGTCTATTGCTGTAAATACCGACGGTATTTACAAGCAATTTTCGGGATTGTATGAAAATGTGTTTTTTGAGAAAAATTTACCTACGCGCTGCAGGAACCAGACAAGCCGACATATGTTTCGATGATACTGGAGTTACATCTCTTCAAGGACTTTTCTTCCCGGCATTGTGAGAGTCGAACTCACAACACTGTAGTGTCTTGTATGCTAGAAGGTCTAGCACCTTAGGCCACTACCCAGCTACAAGTCACTACAGTGTTGTGAGTTCGACTCTCACAATGCCGGGAAGAAAAGTTCTTGAAGAGATGTAACTCCAGTATCATCGAAACATATGTCGGCTTGTCTGGTTCCTGCAGCGCGTAGGTAAATTTTTCTCAATCAATTAAAATAAAATAGAATAAAATAAAGTAAAATAAAATAAAATAAGATAAAGTAAAATAAAATAAAATAAAATGAAATAAAATAAAATAAAATAAAATAAAATAAAATAAAATAAAATAAAATAAAATAAAATAAAATAAAATAAAATAAAATAAAATAAAATAAAATAAAATAAAAAAAATAAAATAAAATAAAATAAAATAAAATAAAATAAAATAAAATAAAATAAAATAAAATAAAATAAAATAAAATAAAATAAAATAAAATAAAATAAAATAAAATAAAATAAAATAAAATAAAATAAAATAAAATAAAATAAAATAAAATAAAATAAAATAAAATAAAATAAAATAAAATAAAATAAAATAAAATAAAATAAAATAAAATAAAATAAAATAAAATAAAATAAAATAAAATAAAATAAAATAAAATAAAAAATAAAATAAAATAATAAAAAAAATTAAAAAAAAAATAAATAAAAAAAAAATAATAAAAAAAATTAAAAAAAAATAAATAAAAAAAAAATAATAAAAAAAAATAAAAATAACCAATTGAATATAATTAAATAAAACCAAATGAAAGAAATTTGCTAAAAAGGATAAATAAAAGTGGAAAAAAAAATTTACATGCAATCGTACTCAGCGCAGCAGTAGCGTGGTCTATTTCTTACCTTGAATTCTTTCAAAACTTTTTCGCTCGCTTGGTTATGACTATTACTAACGCTACAACAAATGTTGACGACAGCTAGAAAAATAAAAACAACAACAAAAAAACTACAGCTCAGATCATCCTAAGCACGCGCTTACATAAACTACACAGCAAATGATAGTTTGAAGCCAATTTTCGTTAGAAAAGGTAACTAGAGGGGGACGCATAAGAGCCGCAAGCGCGGTCAACTGCAACAACTTAAACGATTTGCAAACAACGCGCTTCTTATATGGAGCGTTGCTACTAACGAAATAAACGAGCAGCCTTTTGCTGCTGGCGATTATGGTGCTGTTTTTCCTCAGGATGATGGCCAATATAGTTGGAATTTTTTCAAAAGCGCGCAAGTTCTATTTGCTGCAACAATGCCAATGGCTAGCTGGTTGGCTAGCTGGTTGGCTAGCTGGCAGGCGCCTCCACAACTAGCAAATGCAGGGGGCAACATTGCAGCCTAGTTGAGGTTGTGAGTGAGTTTTTCGTTGTTTTTATTGTTTTGTGTGTTGTTATTGTTGTGCCTGTCAACGCAACAGACGACATCACACGTTGCCAATGAAAATTTAGTGCTTCACCATTAAATGGAACAAACAATCAGCAGGAAAATGGAAAGATGTTGGAGAAAAACAAAAAAAAAAAAAACAAATCAACTGAAATATTATAAAAATTTACCATAAGGTTAAGGTATTAAGTTTGCGTGGTAGAGGTTTTCTATACCCAACTGTGTGTATTAACAATGAAATACACGTGAAGTCAACTTGTCGATCCATCTCAACCTAATTGAACAAATTAAAGCCCGAAAACAATCCAGAATAAGTGTGGAAATGTTTCCAAAATTAGACCAACAGGCCGAAAAGGTCGCGAAAATAATCCAGGTGCTAAATCTATTCCAAAAATTTTTCGAAATGATCCCAACAAAAATTTCTACAAGATTCCTAAAAAATATCAGAAATGGTCCCGAAAAAATTCCGAAAGAAATTTATAAAATGCCCATAAACTTTCCAAATGGACTCTAAAAAATTCTTAGTTGGACTCAAAAAGAGCCCTACATGTTCCCTAATGAAACTAACAGTCGATGCAACATATGCATTCATTAATGAAGAACTTTCGCGAAGGCATCGAAGCCACTTGTAGATTCATTTAAGAAAGCATTAACTTTGATTCCCGAAAACACAAAGTACCTTAATTTATGCCAAAACAGTACCAAAAACAATCAAGAAATAGTCCAGAAATGGTGCCAAAGTTATCCAAAAAATTGATCCCAAAATAATCCGTACACGATTCCAAAAAAAAATTCCAAAAACGATCCTAAAATGATACCTGAAAACATTCCGAAAATCCTGCAAATTATGCCGAAAAGGTTCCGACAACAATCAAGGAAGTGCCCGGTGCTCTAAGATTATTCCAAATATTTTTCGAAATGATCCTAACAAAAATCCCTACATGATTCCAAAAAAGTTCCGAAATGGAGCCGGAAAAATTCCGGAAGCAGTTCATTAAATTGGCCAAAAATTTTCAAAATGATCCCAAAAATTTAATAAATGATGCCGAAAAAGTTCTAATTTGCCCAAAAAGAGACCGCGTGTAATGAGATCGTACTTGAATATTCATAAATGAATAATTCCAAATCCTGCAGCTGGCTATAAAAACTTCGGCTGAGAGTAAGAAATAAAATAAAATAAAAATTCAATTCAATTGAAGGAAGTCCAGAAACTCTTCAGCACATTCTGCTGCATACACCCAGCGAGTACTTGAAATAATAAAAAAAAAAACCAAAAGACATAGGTCAGCCTACGAAGCAAGTCTAGTCAACCATTCAGCTTCATTATTTTGACTATTTGACCGCTCCTATTTTGGCTATTGTTACGAAAAATGCTAATTTTGATATTTCGTATTTAAATACAAAGCAGCTAGCATAGTCGTAGTAGACCCATTTTGTGCTATTCGAGAGAACAAAAACAAAAAAAAAAAATTAAGTAAAAAGTATTGATGCACGCGTTATTTGACAATGCAGCATAGACGAGGAGCAAAGTCAAGCAGCAGAGAAGCGAGAGTGAAGTACCTACGACGATCAGTGGCTACTTGCCAATGGAGCATAGCGGTTGGCGGACAGCTTCCTATGCTTTCGTTCATGCCCCATCATCAATAGCATTATTTTCTAGATCATGCAACAATTGTTTCAATGCGAAAATAAAAGCACAGCTTTTTGTTGTTGCTACACTTTTTATACCCATCGTACTAGTACTAGTACAAGGGTATTTTAATTTTGTCCACATGACGGTACTACGTAACGGCACAAAATAATCGAAATAGATATAGAGTTCCATATATGAATGTTCTTAAGTTGAAAAGAGGAGTTCATTCAGGCATGTCTGTCCGTCTGTCCGTCCATCCGTCTGTCCGTGTAGACGATAACTTGTAAAAAAATTGAGATATTTTCATGAAATTTTGTATACAGGTTACTTTCTGGCCAAGGTAGGTTGCTATTGAAAATGGGCGAAAATGAATGATAACCACGCCCCCTTTTTCGATATCGACAATTTCGAAAATCAAACAAGTTGACATATTTCGGTAGGTGAAATGGCTAAAATGATATAATTTTATAGGCGAATCCCCCTGGTCATTCTCTTATCATTTTTCCATAAATATTTTAAAGTGGGTGTGACACTGCCCACTTTTAAGGAAGGCATTTTTGAAAATTCGACTGGTCGTAACTTTTAAACTGATTACGGTAGCACGATGATTTTGGCACAAAGCATACTAGTATCTTTGGGAGTATACCTGATGAAATTGGATGAAATCGCTCTCCACCCACGCTCACTTTCGATATTGAAAACTCCGAAAATCACCTAAATTGCCATAATTCGGTAGCGGAAATGGCTAAAATGATATAGTTTGGTATTATGAAGCCCCTAGTCATTTTACTATGATTTTTTTATAAATTTTTAAAAGTAGGGGTGGCACGGCCCACTTTTCACGGAGGCATATTTTAAAATTTCACGTTGCATAACTTTTAAACTGATTACGGTAGAACGATGAAATTTGGTACAATGTATACCAGCCTAATAGGGAGTATACCTGATGTCATCGAACGAAATCACTTCCCAACCACTCCCACTTCCGAAATGGAACATTTCGAAAATCATATGAAAACTACCGCTGGGTATTTAATGTTCGGTTTACCCGTACTTAGACTTCCTTACTTGTTTTATCATTGTTGTCATTGAAATCCATATCGCTCGCGATATTTTCTTTATCTCTTCTCCCTGCACGCGTCTTTAGCAGTACTCAATCCTTTTTTACGTTCAAGATTGCAAGTTCAGCTTCTATCTTATGCTGCTGCAGCAGCTCTGGTTTGCATGTCCAATTGTGAATGTGAAATTGTTTTGCCTTGACAAGCGCACGAATTTTTAGACTTAAACATTCCAGCAGCCACAAACGACTCACAAAAAGCCATGTAAGTATTTTGCTCCCAAAAAAACAATTGTTGTCTTGTGATCTGGAATGTAATCAATAAAGTCTTGTCGTTATGGGCTGAAAACTTGTAAATGTTTTTTGGAATACAGATCGCGCTCGGTAATCGTTGCATACGTAGCGTTGCACTTGAGCCTTGGCGTGATGTCCAGGCAGGCGCACAACAACCAGTCAGTTTAGCAAGCCCTCGATAGCTACATAGAGTTTTATGCGCGCGCAGATTCGTTTGGATAATGATCCATTGTTTAAATTTGAACTTGCATTAAATGTCAGTTTGCTGCGCAGCGTACATATGCCTTATCAGGAGATGATGGTGGCAAACGACGTATGGTGATTCATTGCGATGGGAGATGCGTTGTATCTACCTTGTGGAGTGTGTGTGAATGTCTGAGTCGTTGATGACATTTTCTACTCCCACACGTACCTATGGAAGTCCTTAAAAAGTTGACAATATTTATGCAGAGTTGAATAGCTTGTAGGACCAACAAGGCCGTGGGGAATGGAATGAATATGTGAAGGAGGGGGGGAAATTATTTTATAGACATGCCTCCAATACCACAACAAGATAGATTTCACATTTAGTGTGTTCGTAGTGCCAGAAATACGAATGTGTAGCAGATTCATCTTCCTGGCGCAACATAAATGTTTAAACCTAACCCTCCTATTCATAAAAAATATAAAATGTTTAATAAGCTCTTATTAATCAAAATTTGTATGAAAATATCATTTTAAAAGCTTTATAGACCAATTTGAGAGGTAGATTTTTAAACTTTTTAAAAATTTTGTTTTGCCAAAAACATGAATGTGCTGCACTCCACTACAGACACCATGGCGTATACGTAACAATTTTGCTATACATTTGTTTCTGGCAGGATCAGTAGGAAATTCAGGCTACCTGATCATTGTAGCGTTTTCCAAGCTGAGGTTGCCGCCATCAAGAATGCGCTGGATGGGATGCTGTCCAGCGCTTTCACCGTGCAGGAGTTCAACATCTACTCCGATAGTCAAGCGGCAAAAGGGGGGCGCAGAGTACGCGCAATGTTCGATCGAGGGCGGTGAGCGACTGTCTGACATCACTTGCGGTTGCGTCCAGCTACTTCAGGATACAAATTATTTGGGTGCCAAGCCACTGTAACATTGCCATGCGGATCATCTGCCCAAGGGTACTCTTGCTGCGTAAGTGGCTGCCTTCGGAACACTGGGTATTCCACTTGTCACCTGTGGTCTGCTTCTGAGCAGATGAGCTTCGGATCAGTTAAGCAAGCGCTGGGCTGATACCACCTCTTGTAAGGTGTCGGAAGTCCTTCGCGCCAGTGGTTGACTATAGGCGATCAGCGGAATTATTCAGGTTCTTCAAGGTACGCCTATTGGAATCTATGCGGTGCGCTTAAACATTACTGAAAGTCGGAACTGCGTGAGCTGCATGGAGGATGACGAGGTGGAATCATCAGATCACTTCATGCTCAACTGTTCAGCTTTTGCTAGGACTAGACGCAGATTTCTTGGGTCGGACGTTCTTAGGTCTCCGGAGGGCGTGTCGAAGATCGATGTGTGCCTTATCCGGAGTAATTTTGTCGCTACGCAGCGATTTGTTAAGTACTTGCGAGTTAGTGTCACCGTTAGAATGTGGTATCACAACAGACCATGTAAGTGTCCAAGTAAGCGGCCCTCTCAGTTGGAGCTGCTAGCACCTTACCTAAGTTTCTGCAAAACGGAATTTTTAAAAAATTTCAAAACTGAGTTTTTAAAAATTTTTGTTGCACCAGAAACATGAATGTGTAGTACATTCGTTTTTTGACACAATTTTCAGAGATTAAACTACACATTCATAAAAATGACATTGCAAATTTCCGGGTGTACTTTGAAAACCCAGGATTTTCGTGAATCGTAGAGAAAAGAGAGTTTAATAACGTGAGCCTATTAACTCAATTCTGGAAAATTGGCACATTCATGCCTCTGGTAAGCGAGCGCTGAATATGTAGATGGCTTCGTTCTACCGTGGTTATATGAGCTAAACTCAAACTTCCCTGAATAAATGAACCTTGTTGTAGCTGTTCCTCGCCACCATATCTAAATGCAGAAGGTGAAGACAGTGCTAATGATCTTTTGGAGTTTTCCAATACTTTCACATTCTCTGCTGCCACCGTCGCTATTCTTTCGGACTTGCGGACTTCTACTCGCTATATAATGATAATGTCTTTGGCATGCTTCACATCAAGAAATCCCACTTCGATCCATAGGCCAAAAGCCCAAAGCTTCTTTACCATACATAGCCTACCAGGGTTTAACCGAGTGTGGTCATCGACGCTGTGGTCATCGACGTTGATGTTTTATGGTAAGCCCATATGCGCCGGCCAAGTCGATCGATGGGGATTTTAGTGGTCATTCGTGAGATTTTATTACCTGGTAATTTTTATTTTAAAACCAATCTAGACTTGTGTTAAACAGCTATGCTCCTAAGATGTGTTTAGGTGAAAAATAAAGCATTCAGCAGAGTCCCGGCTTTAAATGTCCAAACAACAAATGAAACATCATTCCCTCGAGTCGCTTGTATGTCCCTTCTTGATTTATTTGTCTCGTTTCTGAATTCCACCGGGCTCTATCGACCCTTCCAATAGTTTACGGTTAGTCTGTTTAGTCTAAGGGACAGTGATATTATTTTGTCCTTGCTTTCATGTTTTCCCTTCGTCAAACAAATAATTTATTTTTTGTCGGGACTGTACTAAGAAACCATATATTGATGGTTACATAAACCAACAAACTATTATTTCCCCTTGCCTGGCGGCCATCATATCAGTCATATCTACATCCACATATCTAATTCAAAGTTCTTTTTTGTTCACATTAAAAATGGGAAAATTTGTTTAATTTTCTGGAACTCATCATAAGCGAGATCATAAATTATAACTCAGTCGCACAAACAGTCATAACCACAGCAGCAGCCGCAGCAGCATCAGCAATAATAACAAAAACAACAACTGAGACGTACAGAAATATCAGAATTATTGATCAGAACTTACTTAAATACACAATATCGTACCGCATAGAGAGCGATTTGTTGGCATTTAGCTGGTGTCTGTTGGTTGTTGGAAGCAAAGGGACATGCGAGGGAAGGAAACCAAAACCCAAAGTAAAGTAAATAACTTTGAAGAATGAATTATGACAGCTCTAATTGACTGAAATGTATATGAATTTGAGTGTACATACATACGAATGTGTGTGTGTGTACTTATGATTTTATATGTGTGCAAGTATGTTGATGTGTCGTTGGAGGATTTATTTGGGAGAGGGGTAAGAGAGACCCCTCATTAAGAAGACGACATTGCTTAGCTTTGTTCGATGGAAATGCGCTTGGAAGAGAGAACCATTTTAAATTATAGGTAGACGTATTTCCACCGAAAAGAGGACCATTCTATCCTTATCCATTTCTCTCACTCTCACATGGTAGGGTGACATCTTTGAAACCACTTGAAGTGTTGAAATAAATCGCCTTACTCTCATCAATTACAGCACCTATTGCTGCAGTGGTTAGCACCTTTCGTTTGATACCTATATTGTGGTATTCTATTTTGGGTCACCCATGGACAAAATGTTAAACGATAACTTCAAAACCGCCTCGGTTTCCAAATAAGCTATATGCTAAATCTACAAATTAGCCTTCCCATAAATTTTTGGGGAATATTTGAAATATACAGACATCGACTTATTACAGGTTTATTTTATGTCGAGATTCACATCTTTCACCCTTCTTTAAAGGCAATTAAGTCCGCCCCTGATTTTAATTTTCAATTACATGTACGGATAAATACGCATTGATGGTAGCGTTGGCTGCTTTCCATCATAAAATACATATATATTTGTAAATGGCATCACGCACAGCGCCAACGTGCTGTTAGCGGTTAGTGATTGAGATGAGTCCAAATGGCCGCAAATATTGATTAGGGTGTTACTTAAATGATTTTCTAAACCTCATCTCTTCATAAATATAGTTGAAGAAATCACATAGAAGTTTTCTTCTGGAATGAAGCCTTTTGAGGGAGAGACTTTGTTGAGTCTCCATACTCAAATACTGATCAAATGACAAGGCAAGCAAAAAGGCTCAATTGTCCTTTGTCTAATATTTTTAGCCCGATTCGGATGTCGGATCCATTTGCTAAACTTTTTGGTATAGAATTGAAGATAAATCTTCTACCATACACAGGGAAAAACGAGCTCAGATGTCTTGAACGCTCAACCCAGCCGTCTGCCATGATACCACATTGCACCACACTTTCTCACGTTGCTTTATTGCCTTCACAGAGAATAGAGCTCACACTATTTGGATGCTGAACGGAGGTGTCTACCATGATGCCATAATGTACTTACGCCTGCCGGCGTCTAATTACAGCTTTGTTCTATGATAGTAATGGCCGTATCTTCGCTGTTGGATTAACAATTCCTGCGCCTGTTGGATTAACTGCAGGAGTTTGTTTTTTTTTAGCCGAGAAAATCTCTGTCAATTTTACTATATTTAATTGGATGATACAATAAATTTAAAATGACAGTTCCTTCGTTGTTGAATCAACTAGAGGAAGTTGTTATTTCAACACAAAATTTAGTTTGATCAACAAAAATTCTGTCAGTTTTATAATATTTTGTTGATTAAAAATTGCCAGTAATATGACTGTTCAATCAACAACTGAACGCAGTTACTTCAATAAAAAATTCCGTTCAAAGAACAAAATCTTGGTCAATATAATAGAAGTTGTTGCACTTCAGGATAACAGTACGAGATTGTTAATTTTACCAGTGCCATTTTTTTTTTTGTAAAATCCGCCCTTGCTGGGTGTAGCAATAGCTTAGATCGTTCCGATCAACCAGAGTTGTCATCTCAATAGTAGTCAAGACTTTTTACAAAGTTCTCCATGACATAGCAAGCGCTCCTCCTCCGTGCCGACCACTGCTCCATGTACATACCTATGCTGCTGCTTTGCACAATGCTTTGAAAGAATTTCGGAGTAAGAGCAATGCTAATTTACTTCTCCAGTACAAGGAGAACTCGTTGTTGAGTAATACCCGAGTGTTGTCTCTCGACCACTCTTAAGGTCTTCTTCGATGCCTGTTGAAACGTAATTGGTTATGAAATGCCTCACTTCCATATGCAAAAGTTAAATCCGTTTAAGTCGAGGCGTGAGTTAGTATATAGTCGAGCTTGAGGGACGATGAAAAGGACACTTTTCGATTACTCAAGTAAATCGCTGTCTCTTACTAAAAATGATAAAATTTTCATTGAAATATATTTAAAACCTTTATCTTCAAACTTCGTCGGCAAATCCTTATGTGACATTTCCCGCAAGGGATATTGTAACATAAACCTTGGCGTCATAATTCATCACATCGAAAAAGACGCCCCGATGAAAAGTTGAAAGAAAAAGTGTTTTAAATCAGCGTAGGAATTCTTTTGTCACCAAGTCACTCGGCAGAAAGCTGAAATATTCACAAAATTTCAATGCCAGCTCCAGTAAAACACCAGAAGGAACATGGAAAGAGTAGGTATGTAATTTATTAGTAAAAAACTCTCGCGGCAATCACATCCTGTAAGTCTATCATCATCCCTGTACTGTACTGTTAGGAAAATCGGAGAATCGCGACAGAGACGGAATTGTCCTTGGGGTATTTGAGAAAAAAGTTGCCCGGAAACATAACAAACTTTGTACGATAAAGATAGTAAAAAAAAGCACTTCCTGTGTGGCACTGGACTTCTGTCATTTCTGTTTCATCTTCTTATGTTTCTTCGGACTTCTTCGATATATACCTAGCTTCAGCTTTGCAGGGCGTTCAAAAGCAATTTGCTATAGCTTAAGTTTCAAAACTACAAAAAACACATCGAAACGTACCTAACAATAGCGTTAAAAACAACAACAAATAGACAAGTAGCACCAGAACTCAAGAACTAGCAACGTAGCAGCGGGAGCATAACAATTGAGGCAGTCATTTCTCGTCTATTTCGATAGCAATAATTCAAAAAAACAAAAAAATAAAAGGAATAAGTGGAAGAAGACTGCTCCGATAGTCATAAATCTGTCAAAAATCCATTTCTTCCATTACGGTTTTTAGATTCAGTCGCTCGTTTATGTGTCGTTCACGTCGTCAGCAGCGACCGCTCCAACTGCTTCTTCACTCATTGTTGTTGGTTTCCTAAGGCATTTTTTGGTCTTCTTGATATCTGGTGTGGTTATTGTTGATATGCGGTTGGTTGTAAGATTTTTCCCTTGATGCTAATGCCACTTTTTTCTTTCTCGTTTTTACCATTACCGCTTTAGTTGAAGTTGCACGTACGAGTAAGTGAACCACATGAAAACATTCATTTCGTCTAAGTGACTGTACAAATCTTATTATTTGTTTGTTTGTTGCTTTGTTCATTGGTATTTCATACATTTTATATTGTGGCACTTCAAATATGATATACTACCCATATTTGCTATGGAACGCTGTCTCAGCTGAAATTTAAGTGATGATGACGAAGACGACAGCAAACAACGACAGCGCTGGCGGCTAAGTCATTCTGGGTATTTTGCTGTATCAATTACGACTGAGAAGATCGCAGGGAGGAAAGCGCTAAAAAGGAGGAGCAAGGAACTTTTGAAGTCTCGTTTCGTGTTAATATTACGCCATCGCGATTCACGGTGAGTGAAACCTTAAAAAATACGGCCATTAGTGAAAAATTTGCAAAAATACCCCATTCAGTAGATTGTTTCTGCATTCGATGTAAAACCAATTCTCCGTCGATCTACATTGTTCAGGTCGCGATGACAATTTTCTGACTTCGCACAAATAAAAATGGTAATACCAGTTTTTTTTTAATTCCGCTAGGTGGTGATGAAATCAGGATATTGAGATCTTTAAATCTAATTTATATTTGGTTATACCTATTAACAAAATCCGAACCGCCCCTCCCTTTAAGAAAAGACATATCCGATAGCTGGTTTTGTTGGCAATGCATTACACCAAAGGAAATCCGCAAGGGGGCGCTCCGGTAGTATTTGAAAAAATCGTATTTATGGTCCGCTTTGGATGTTATTTTTTCAGTTTAGGTATAAAAACATTGGCGCCCGCTATAGATAGTTGACGTGAATGTATACCCTTCAATTTTCTTTAGAAGTTTATCCAATGCTGGTTGCACGCACTTGACCGCCTCGTGTATGTGCATTTCGGAGCCCTTCCTAGCTATCTCATCATCTGGACCTTCCTAGCTATCTCATCATCTACTCCGTGCACGTTAATACAGCTGCGTCCGAGGAAAATTAATAGAGAATTTTTAGAATGACCCAGAGCGCTTAGAGAAATTTAGCGACCCTTGAACCATACCTATCGCATTTTAACCTGGCGCTATATGGATAACGTGACACTGGTCGCCGGTAATTTACTCTCCAACCGCAATTTAGCTGTCAGCTATTTTCGCTTAGAAGATACGAAAACCTTTCCCATTCCTCCCTCCTTACATTCTGCCCCTGGAAGTCAATATTGCACGGTGATGGTCTTTCTTTCTCTTCAGAAGGCTCTTTCCGCTTCACTTTGACTTTGACTTCGATAATTATGCTCAGATAATTAGCTTCAGGGGCGACCGCCGTGGTGTAGCGGTTAAAGGCTCGGGCTTCTACACCAAGTCGTGTCATATCAATGCTCGGCAAAGCCAACATCAATACTTATTTAGAAAAAATAAATTTTTCTAAGCGGAGTCGCCCCTCGGCATTAGTTTGGCAAACTCGCCAGGTGTATTTCTGTCATGAGAAGCTTATCAGGAAAAACTAATTTGCTTTGCAAGTGCCGTTCGGAGTCGGCAAAAAACTGTAGCTCCCGCCACCTTGTAGGAAAAAAATCAAAGCAGCACACTTCAAGTTGGAAGAAAAGCTTGGCAAAAAGCTCGTTAGAGGTTATGATAACCTGTTGATATATCGCTGAAATTGGCTATCAGCCGTTCCCATCAAATTTCAATATATGCATGTAGATGGTATAACCCCATGCAGTCTTTCCGACTTGAAGGGATTGGGATCAAGGGATAACCATATAGCTTTTTATATCTTGGAACCTGGTACTACAGAGAATCATATAGCTCGACGCAGAAAAGTCTATTAAAGTAGTCCATGCGGCCAGGCTCAGATAAATATTAGAGCTTACGATTTATATTCTAACACAAGCGAAAATTTCGAGACTCGAGAAGTCGAGAGCTCGAGTTCTTACATTGGAGAGACTGGACAGTGAAATTTTGATGCGGTTAGTGGCGGGACATTAATGCACACAAGTGAACGATAGTACTTTGTCCATAGTCTCTATCTATACTATTGTCTTTCTTCCTTGATTGGCCACCACATCAACTTGTTTTCATTATAACTCGCCTTTTCAATGGATGTTTTTAAATGCCTAGTCCAAAAGTAGATGAATATTCTCAAACTTAAGCTGTTATTGCTTGGGATCACACGCATACTCTCCGAAAACCTATTCAAAAATTAATTAATTACAACGATCATTTCCTCAATTATCAAGCATAATTTTCTCAATAAAGGAAGACCTCAAACATATTTGAAACTGTCACTGTTAATTTATCAAATTTGTTATGCTCACAAGTGGGATATGCTCAGAAGTACACGTAGGATCTGCTTTAAACTACAGACCAAGCAACAGGATGTACTTACAACATACGCTGTGAATTGAGACAATAAAATTGTTAGATTAATTTCAACTGTCAGATGAAGTTATAGCTGCGCAAACGCAAATGAGCTGGAGTAAAACAAGTGAAGAAAGTATCTAGGTATAAAATGCAACAACAAGAAAATGGATTATTGATGTTGAGCAAATGTAGTGAAACTAATCAAAAAAACGAAAAGTATAAAAAATAGAGATATAAAGGATAGCAGCTCAATTATATTAAGATGCATAGAAAGAAGAAAACGTAACTAAATAGAAATGTCACTTTGAAAGTGAATGTTTGCAGTAGATAAACTTCTAGACAACATTAAATATCCCACGCACAGGTAGGTAAAAAGGCAACAATTAGAAGAAGTAAACATATAGACATTTATACAAACATATATACATACATTTAGGTACATCCATACAAATACTTGAAGATATGCAGATAAAGACATGCCATAATGCCAAGTGCACAACAGCATCATTCAAGTGGCAATTGGCTGTAAACTAGGCGCTGAAGATTAATATGTCTGGAAAGCGACTAATTAAATTACAAAATGACTGAGAGGTAAAGCAGCAGAAGAAAAAGAATAAGAAGAGACAGTGACTATGGCTGAAAAAAAAAACAGTAAAAGCAATGCAACCAACCAACTTTAACTCGGGAGTTTGCGACGGATGCGCGCGCCTATCAACCTCCATAATAAGGCAAATTTTTCTTTTCTCTCCAAATTTACAAAATGAAAAATTACGCTACTCAAGTATCTCAATTAAGCATTTCGAGTGTAGCGATTTGTATGACGATGTCGACCTCGTAACTTGGTAAGAGCCACCAGCGAAGTTGCCGCAGACTACATGTACCTACATATATGTACATATGGTGGATATGTGGTGAAGGGATATCAATTTAAGGTTAAAGGAAGAGAAGAAAATATGCATGCATAAGTAGACGGGATGCTTAACCAAAGTTGGATGGATGGTTTACTCAAACAGTTATAGATTTTGAATGGATGTCCTTGAAAGACTTATACATATCTACATAAATGAAAAATGTATAAATAAATTTGTGGTGCGATATACCAACATGTATATAATCGTAAACCTCCAAAGAGATACTATACTGTGGAGATGCTGCTAAAGTGACAATTAGTCACCACCTTACCACAACTATTTACCTGTGGCAGATCTAGTTTCCGAGATATCAGTGAAAATATGAAAAATCCCATTTTGTAAAAAATGCTCTATACAAATGCGTTAGAAACTTATATTTCTCAATCCAATCAACATGTTTTACATTGATATCTATAAGTATTTTGAAAAAAATTAAATTTTTTTACAAAATTTCAGATTTAACCTCCTTCAAATCAGAAAAAATCTAGGGACGAAAAAAGTTAGATCTCCTATACTAAAGTAACTACAACATTTTTATGTGCCCTTGACTTTTTATCCAACAAATTTTCCAAAACTTCCTTATCCTAAACACATGATATATGACTCTAATATTTAATTTGGTTTGAAAGTATAACAGTTTTCAAGATATTTTGAAATTTTTGAGATAATTTATATTTTGTATGTATGTATGTAAGTTGATAGTTTTCACTGTTTTGTTACGTTTTGTGCTTCTCGAAAAAGGAACCAACAAAAATCGCCCCTTCGCACGCGACTATTTTAGTCTGTCCCTGGTGCCAACCCGCGCCGTACCACCCGGAGACTTCATATAAACGCCAAGAAGAGCGTTACCGAGTTCGTTCCGGACGCGCCGCCACCGGTCTTTGGACATGGCCAAACGGTCGTTGCCTCCGTCAAGGATCCGGTCCTTGGTTACTTAAGCAAAGCTTGGTTTTTCCAACTCCGGGGGTTTTCTTGGGATGGGATTTTAACTCCCCGTTCGATATCTGGCGTTTGAACGGGTTCCGGTTTACCCTCTTTGACACATCAGTTCTCTGGAAATCCGGTATCAGAGATTGTGCTAACTCCACCGACTTCCTGGAATTCGGCGACAACGTTTCCTGCGGCACTCCCTCATATTTCTTCAGCATCTTTGCGGCCAATCTTTTATCCAAGTACGCAGAGTGGCGAGGAGATGTCTCTTGGGAGTTCGGACCCGTAGTTGCCATCGCGGTCGCTCCCTTTTCTTAAACCTCATTTACTGATTTTTTTTTCCTTTGGACGTCTGAGACCAGGTCTTGAGACCATTGCCATAGACGTTGAGAGACTGGTTTTCATACCGGCGGTTGATGGAATTTCAGCATGCGCCATTGGCCGCTTAGCTGCGTAGGCAGCCGCACTGGTGCTGACTCCCATCAAGTCACTCTTACTTGATAGCAATTTGGGGGTTAACCGACTTGTAGTTTCCATCGCAGAAGCATGGACATTGGCCGCATCTGTTGAGGCGGCTTTGGAAGTCTTCGAGAGAAAAATTTTTCGAAAGATTTATGGGCCCCTAAAAGTTGGCGACGGCGAGTACCGAAGATGATATAATGATGAGCTGTATGAGATCTGTATACAGGGATATTCCTATATCCACATCCTTTTGAACTTCTAATTTCATAATTTGTGCGTTGCTCTTTTTGCTGTTACTCTTTTTAATCAATTGCGCCATTCGTCTAAATGTCAAAAGTTAACGACTGTAGTATATAAGTATGTATATAAAAGTATTTACTCGGTTGAAAGTGTGTGTGTGTAATCATGGGAGCGTACAATCGACCCTCATTTTGTTAAAACCCGAAATGCGTCCATAATTCTTTTATTTTTTTTCATTTTCTGACACGAATAAATCACTCAATTGTATGAAATTAAACGATAGCGCTGCCAGCCGCCACACACCACCAGCACCAACAGCACCACCACCGTCTATAGCTACGTGAAATCATCAAGCTGTGAAGCAAATGAAGTTAGTCCTAGCTCTAAGTGAGTGAACGAGCAAACGTGACGTGCAGAAGGACAAAACGACACGGCAACATTGAGAACGACGACGACTCAACGGCGATGATGAAGAAGCAGAGAAAGAAGACGAATATCGAAAGGCAATAAAATTGTGCGAAAAGGACGATTGCCAAGTAGGTTGTTAGAGGGGGAAGGGCGGAAAGCAGAGCACACAATGTCAGCAACAAACACCGGCAGAGCTCGTCACAGGAAGAAATGAGCTCTGTAGTGTGATGGCAAATGCTTGCTTTTGTTTGTTGAATAAAATAATTCTGATTCGTGCAATGGAATAAATCATCAGATTGGACACAGATATCATAAAAATAATATCCTGCCTGTTCGTTGTGCTGATGAGGTTTTTTTTCGTTAGCTTTTTGTTTTTTTATGGTTTTTGTTTTCTTTCATTTCAACATTTTCACGCTTTTACGTTTGCATTTCTTGATGGCGTAAAGTTTTTTTGCCACCGCTGTGTCTGATTATGGTCAATCTTGGCAATAAGCTTACGTTTGCTGACCTCGTGGTGGTTGTTGTTGGCAATAAGGCAAAAATCAAAGGCGGCAAGTAATATGATTATGCCTGTGATGGTGATTATGACGAATACTATGTGGTGGTCACTGCGGAACAGACGTTCGACCAGCGTTGTTGGTAATCTACATATATAGGTGGGCTGGTAGTGGGGGTTGCTATAAGAGATAACGAAGTTTCCAGGATATGTTGAGGGGCCGATAAAAATTCTATAAATGTTCTGGAAAATAAAAAATAAGGATGTCTTCGATGTGAAGGACAATCTTGGTATTTCAAAGTCCACGGGGGTTTCGCTTAAGAAGTGCTGCACAGGCTGCACTCAACGGGGCCAATATTTTACAGGGTTGAGATTCGACAGGGCAGATGTGATTTGAGTTGGATCTCACATGATGATATTCGTTATGTGATGCGAATGCGATGATATTTGCTAAGGTGACTCACGGTGGCTGATCGTACTGAACTAAGAGAAGTTGGAAATCCGCTTTCTTCAATCATCATCATCATTTATTAGCGCTTAACCGCCTAAGCGATTTTGGCCGTTGCATATCAAAGCACGCCAGTCATTCCTTTTTAGCGATAACTGATGCCAATTGGAATCCCCAAGGGAGTTCAAGTCGTCCTCCACCTGTTGTTTCCACCTCAGTCGAGGCCTCCCCCTTCCTCTGCTACCGAATTCAGGCGACGATAGGAAAACCTTCTGTGCTGGAGCTTCCATATCCATTCGCATAACATGACCCAGCCAGCGGAGCCTTTGGGCTTTAATTCGCTGAACTATGGTCAGATCTGCGTAGAGCTCGTACAGCTCATCGTTAAATTTCCTTCGATACTCGCCGTTGGCATCACGGGAAGGACCATAAATCTTCCGGATAACTTTTCTCTCAAATACTCCAAGGGACATCTCATCTTTTCTTGACATTGTCCATGAATCTGAGTCATACATCAGGACAGGTATCATGAGAGACATATAGAGCGAGATCCTTGTTCTTCGAGAGGGGACTTTACTTCTCAATTGCCTACTCAGTCCAAAGTAGCACTTGTTGGCAAGAGTGATTCTCCGCTGGATTTCTAGACTGATATTATTTTCGGTGTTAATACTGGTTTCCAAATATACGAAGTCCCTCATAGTTTCAAATTTGTAACTATCAACAGTGACATGGCTGACAAGGCGCAGGTGCGCCGATTCTTTCTTTGATGACAGCAAATACTTCGTCTTCTCCTCGTTGACCGCAAGACCCACTTTTTTCGCTTCCTTATCCAGTCCAGAGAAGGCAGCGCTTACGGCGCGGTTGTTAAGCCCAATGATATCAATATCATCGGCATACGCCAGCAATTGCACTTAGCTTTCTTCAGTAGTCCAGATCAATTACCGAAACGCACAGATTTAAGACACCACGTGATATGAAAGCAATGTGATGGTTGTGATGAGGATGTATGGTGTTATGTGATGCAACTTTATATTCACAAGTTTTAATATCTGCACTTTAACATGTTGTAATATGATTGTATGATGTGATGTACTTAGCATATGATGTGAATAGATTTGATTTGTTTTGGAGTGATCTAATACACAATAAGGTGACGTCACTTTAAATTACATGAATCGATTTAGAAGCTTGATTTCATGATACCATAGGCACGATGTGACGTCACACGATCATTGATTTGGTATGAAACTTTTAGGCTAATAAGACCATCTGTTGGTATTACATGATGTGAATTAATAATCTAAGTATGCGTATTTATTTTTCTAACACTCCCTCATCTAAACCTATAAAACAAAAACGATAATGTGAAAACATCACATCATATTACCTGGTATCACTATATATATAGTGCATATCATATCAGATTACATCAAATAGAATTAATCACTTCTTCACACATTACGATGACTGATTCATTTGTATATAGTATATAACGAAGTGACGTCACTTAAAACTGCATCAATAGATTTGAAAGATTGGATAATGTGTTTTATGTACAATTTGATTTTTTGATACCATATGCCTGATGCGACGTCACACTATCATTGAATTGGTATAATACGGCTTAATCTAAGGTGATGCTAATGATTTGATATCAGCTCCTTTAATTTGAGTGGTTGGTCTTGTATGTTGTTTTATTTTTCTAGCACCCATCCTATAAAGCAAAAAAGATAATCTTTCACATCACACCATATTAATTAATATTGCATACCATATCAGATCACATCAAATTAAATGTATCACTTCATCACACATCACGCTATTTGTTTTACTATCCTATAAATACATAGTGTTATATCCTATCACATATTACCATATCACTTCAGCTTCAAAGTCAGTATATTCGCAAGACATCATTTTAGCATCATTTAAATAAATGACATCGCATGATATTATGTTACTTGATTTTATTTTATTGGATTATTCCAACTTAGCATCATTCCAGAACACATCGCCACATTCAAACAAGTACTAGGTGGAATAAAACCGAATCACTTGACACACTTTACCACATCAATTCAATCAAGAAATCACGTAAATTGATATCACACCGCTGTTATATCATATCAAATCAAATCAATTTAGAGTATACCACATCATATCCTATCACTTCATTTTCTAGGCAGTTTACAGATATCCAATACCACAAAAAGGGACGAACTTTTATTAGTCCTCACGCCCTTGCAACTGCCTTTCACATATCTTCCTATTACATTTTATTTTTAATAATAACTATCACATGCTATAATTTGATTTGTGTTATTTGCTAGAAATATGAGTTATTCCTTATTTTATGAATGCATTCATAGATAGATACACACAAATACATACATTAATATATCCACATTAAATCCAGTTCCACCACCATTCAAAAAACTTTACGCATATAATTTGTTGTCTGTCTGTCTGTCCATCTACATATCTATCCATCTACCTAATACTGATAATGTTCTATGTAGCTACTGTCGTCGCTGTGGCTTAGGCTTTGACAGCGAAATGCGCAGCTAGCTCACCATGTTGTCCATTCATTTATTATTGCGTTTTTGCGTCACAAATTTTTTTGGGTAATGTGAATGAAAGTTGCATTTCCTGCAACCCTTCGAGAACATAAATTATTTTTATTACCTATCACCGTGTGCGAACAACCACTGTTTTTATTATATTCATATTTGAATACATAAACACATCCACATTTTAATTGCTTAATAACGCAAATTTTGTCTGTGTGACACATACAGCCATAGGTATTTTTATTTTTTTTTTGGTGGCAGATTGAAATTATTCTCATTTATGAACGATAAATACTTGGATGGCAATTGTGAATATGAATTGATAGCTGACCAAAGCCAAAAATCTAATAACAGTTATTTTAATTGCAAATGTTATTAACTTTTTTTTTTGTGCGTCAACATTAGGCAAATGTGCTAAGAGGCGTTGGAGGGTTTTTATTAGGAGAGAAGAATAGTCAGAGGTTTTAAGATCGTCACAAAACAAATGTTGGAGCACCTTGTTCTGCAAAGTGGCTTGCTTTTTCATTACCATCATGGCCTTCATGCCCTGGGAACCCACCTAACAAAACTTGTTTTTGGCTATCAGATCTTAAAGGACTGCCATGCACTTACAAACAAACTTCGAAGTTGTAGTGTAAGACTGCAGGGAACGTTACTGTCTGACATAATGTAGATCCGCCTATAAGATAGTCCTCTTCGAAGGCATTCTCTGCCCACAGATTTCTATGGCATGGATGTCGAGTTGAAAGATAGTGGGGAAGTTACATATTGCTACTGATTTTTTGTTAGATACCAGCTCCTCTTTTACCATCTTCCAGCTTCGATCCAGCCCTATACCAAATCTCCGAATCGGATTCAGTATTTCGATCTACTATTGAAACCTCAGAGTTTCGCGTGATCGTGAGCCTTGGAGTTATTGCATCACTTACTTAGGTAGGTAGGTTTCAGTGGCTACTAGTAAACGGACTAGCACACATAGGCCCCGTAGGACCCGTTGTGATACCACATGGATTTGAATGACCCCCTACTCGAACCATTTTTCGTGGATTCCGCGAACCGCAGAATATCCTTTGGCTTAGTTCTTGATAACAGGTATTTCAACCTCTTGCCTCCCAACGCGGGAGATTCGCACATAAAATGCCTCACTGTTTCAGGCTCCTTCTATTCTCTACAGCTTCTGCAGAAATCATTATAGCGAAAGCCCAGCCTTTCCGCCCGCCTGCCTAAACCTATATGCCCTGTGAGAAGTGCCATGTTGTTGTTGTTGTTGTTGTTGTTGTTGTTGTTGTTAACAGCAAAACACTCCCCAAAGGTTTTGGGGAGTGATGCCGAAGTTGACAGTCATTGGCCGGGTATGACTCCGGTACGCTGCGGTACTCCCTTGCGGTACTACCCGACTGTCGTGGTAGCGATTTGGTATGACCAGTGGAACCTTCTAGGTCATGTCATCCCTCCATCCGTGAGGAAGAAGAAGATGGGTAATGAGAGGTGAGAGGAATCATATCCGTAGATCAACCATCGAGTAGCACGTCATTAGCTATGTGCATATTAGTCGCCTCTTACGACCGGTATGCCTACCTCGGGCATATTCTAAACCCCTAACCCGCAGGGTAAGTGAGAAGTGCCATGAGTAATAAGCGCTCCTCCCTTCTGAGCTTGAGAAGGTCTTCCGACCTACTAGGGATAATTTCTGGCCACACCAGTTTTGTATGATTGCAGGTACCTATGTTTTGCCATCTGTCCCTTGCCTATTTGAGGAATATATTCCTCGTTAGGAGCTTGCTGTACTTGCAATATAGAACTGTTTATGAAGTTCTTGACTATCTTCATATGTCCTGTCAAATTTCCGAAATGTCTCTCAAAAGTTGTTACCGCCTTGCAAAATAATGACAATAAGCTTACCTAAATCCAAAATCCAAAAGTAAATAGCTAAAACAAATATTTTCCTAAAATATGAAACTTTTCAGCAAAACTTGAACTACCCCATAAAACTCAAGGACCAACACAAAATGCATTGACAACAATGGACCATCAACAAAAAGAAAAAAAATCACTAAAAAAGCGATGATAACAACTCAGCAGAAAGATCATAAAGACAGCTGGCTGAGGCAACAGCAGAACACACAAAAAACAAAAACACAACCACTAAAGAAGGCGCAGCTTGAAAGTTCCAAAACACCAAATGTAGAAAAAATGGTAAAAGTAAACCCGAAAACAACCAGCCAGAAGGAAGTCACAGCATCAACGAACCAGTCAACGAGATGAAGTTCATGAATTTGAGCGAATTGTAAAGCAGAAGCGGGCAAACAAACAAAACATAAAAAAAAAATTTGCAACACATTGCGGCGATATCATAGATTTTGATGGACAGAACAATAAAAAAGGGGTGGACTGTGCTTTAAATGCAATAAGAACAAGAACATATAAATATGTGCAACCACCACTGCAAAACAAATGTGGGCATGCAACGGTACAGCAGGGTAGGGGATTGATACAAATTTTTGTTTAGTACTCAAGATTTATTCAAACTCGAAAAGCTTCAGAGAACAAGTCACGTCAGAGTACGAGTTAGTAACTAGTCGAATTCTTCGGTTTGACTACTTACTGAATGATATGCGTTTTATATCTATTCTCAGCTAGGCTGATGTTTTGGGGTAGGGTATTGTTCCTCAGCCTTGTCTATAAATGTTTTCCTGAAGATTTTCGACTTTGATCCATTAATCTGATATATGTATTTCTGAAAACGAGTAAACGTTCCAAGGCACGCAAATATAATAGGTACAACTAAAACTCTTTATATTCTAGCTATTCAAGTAAAAAAGTGGGGCCTTAAGGTCTTTGTTTCAAATCTCAACAAAATTTGGTCTCCAAACAAATAGGTAAGTTGCATCCTAATACTACTCACATATCCACATAGCAACGAGCTCAACTCTTAGACCCAATCGTTGATTCGTTACGAAATTCGATTTGCATTTTATGAGCTCAAGCTCAAACTAGATAAAATAAACAACAAATCCGAAAGAACTATGCTACAATAGCAAACAATCGAACAAGGAAGAATCATTCACATACGAAAATCCATTTCGATTGCAAAGTGCTGGAATTCCAAAGGGTGGGCAACAGCAATGTTCCATGCCTGTAGCGAGAAAGAGAGCGCGCTAGTCAAATATCTCAACGAAATGGTTAAATAAACATGTCACAAGCCACCATTAAGCTGCACCAAGCAATGAAATTGATGATGGAAAGGCACAAGAAAAAAAAATCAAACAAAAACAACAACACATAAGCAGTGCAATGAACGCCATAAAAATTGATGGATTCCTCGTTCTAACCGCCACCATTCTTCAACCATCGCACATTACTCACACACATAACAAACATGCGACATTCAACGACGACCCTTCACTTGACTTCATTTCATTTCATATCTCATTTGCTTGCTTCTTGTTTTTCGTCAACGTCAACGTAGCGAGTTATGCATGTAGCATCAGCTTTGTAGTTATCACTTTTACCAACCAAAGTCAACCATCATCAGCAGCAGATAGGTACTTCCATCCCTATGAATGCGAGCTCACGCTGCACTTAAAGCAGGCATTTCATTTGCTTGTTTGGATTATTAGGGCGGGTCGAAAAATAAAAAAAATGTTTTATAACTAGTACATGACCTTCTGTTAAATTAACATAAAGTCATGTTAAATTAACAATAACTCCTGTTAAAACAACACTATCTGCCTTATCACCTCATGCTAATTTAACAGGATCTTTCCTGTTAGTTTAACGTGGTTCATGTTGAAAAAAATGATTCTGTGTGAACTGCCATTAAAGAAAAAGAGAGATAGAGAGAGAGTTGAGGTAGTATAGTCGTATATTTTATATATTTTTTAGGAAGAAATTAACCCCGACACTTTTTGTATCATAAATCAACGATACAGAAGATTGTGTCTAAAGCGATACCGTTATAATGTACAGCCTCGAAACAAAATCAGAGGTTCCTTACGGTATTCGAGAGAAGATTTATGGTCCTTCCCGCGATGGCAACGGTGCCTACCCTGTAAAAACTTTGGAGTACCCATAGTAACTAACTAACCAATGGCGGTGATATACCAACAGTTTATCATAACCTCTAACGACATTTTTGCTGAGGTTCTCTTTCCAACTTGTGGTGGGTTGCTTTTGTATTTTTTCCTACAAGTTGGCGGGACCTACAGTTTTTTGCCGACTCCGAAAGGCACTTGCAAAGCAAAAGAGTTTTTGCTGAGAAGCTTCTCATGGCAGAAATACACCCGGAGAGTTTGCCAAACTACTGCCGAGGGGCGACCCCGTTTAGAAAAATTTCTTTTCTAAATAATTTTGGATGTTACTTTAGCCGGGCATTGATCCGCCACGACTTGGAGTAGAAGGCCGAACACTTAACCGCTATACCACGGCGGCCGCCAAACTACTCAAAAAAAAAAATCCAATTTCATATAAAAAAAAGTGCTCCAATTAACATGGCGATGTCCTAGGATTGGGCCATCTAATCCAACTAGCAGTTCTCCATCCCGTACTCCAAGAAATAACCACACATGAGTATTTTCCAAAAAAGGTCTAACTAGACAACTCCAGTTGGAGTAGAAGCTCCGGCCCAGGTAGAAGCCTCGATTGAGATGAACACATTTTCTGGGCTTTTATGTGTCTATATGATTATGATGAATAGTATCGACCCTCTCTAATGAGTATTTGCATGCGAGTATGTATGACTTAACCATTTTTCGTTGACTAACCTGCAATAAATTCGATTAGTTTAGGATGCGGCCGGTATAGATCGGAAAGTGTAATGGAACTAATGCTACTTCTGATCACTGGGGGGTGTAAGAGTAGGTCACCTCCCCGTTGGAGCACCCTGGGTAACGTTAAATGACCTACATGGCCTACATGGCTAGTTTCTTGTATTGCCGGTTCTACGAGAACGGTACCAGTACTTGTGCTGTGCCCATCGTGCCGAAACGACCCGGGCCGTTTTCCTATATCGACGCGGCCAAGAGCAATACACTCGGGGTGACCCTGTCTGACATTTAGGCAGGACTACACCTCGCTACTACAACAACAACAACTTTGTATGGGTTAAATGAGGAAATAATTGCAGTCATTTCTACCCGAACGGGAGGACTAATAATTTTCTACCAAAACCTTTACCTCCTATTACTCATCAAAACTAAAATTGGATTAGACCAGAGGCCGGTAATTACTTTCCTGGGAGGAAAACTCGAATGCTTTAACATAGCAAGCGCTCTCTCCGTGCCGACCACTGGATTAGACCCATATGAATCATCATCATCATCATAACCATCATCATCAGCTTACTCAACCCCTATTGGATCATATGGCCTTAAATAATGTTGCTCGGTCGTTTCGGTTTCATTCATCGTAATATTTAAGCTTGAATTTGCCACCTCCAAATCCGATGTGCCAGCTGTCGAAGCAGAGGGATTGTGCAGCAAATGCTGGTGGAGAATTGTTTCCGTTAAGGTTCTGATCCATGATAGAATATTATTCTAGCGAGTGATGAGTTCACAGTCTGCTCGTAATCGGCCGTTCCTTAGGTGGAGAACAGATTTCCCCACGAGAGACTCCTAGGAGTATACTACATATTAGAATCCCATTAGAGAATGACATTAGAACTCGATTGGAGAACTATGATTTTCTCGTTTTGGGAATTATGTTCCATTTTGTAGGAGGACACTATAGTTTTCAAGTGTTTCTCGAGTCGTCCTCTAATGTTAGAGGTTGGAGAATGAGGATAGTTATCTAATCTACCTTAATCGATATCTAAACTTATGATTTGTTGGGTATCGCCCACTGGGGACGAAAGGGATTAATAGCTGATCACTGCCTTAAAAAATTAGTCAAACTTTTTTTGCATGGTTTGTTGTTGTTTCCATTGTTTAGAAGGTTATTATTGCTGGTGCTGCCCTTTTTCCACTTACCGGTATTGGATTCAAGAATGTACTATACCTTGTTGTTGGTAGTGTTGATCTCTAGTGCTCTGTTTTGTCCATTCGCCTGTATCACATACTTATACAAACCCTTACAACAACGCTGCACATATTACATTGTCTACTTGCTCGGCCCAACCTTATGTCTGCCATCCACTGACGAGATTGCATTGAGCTGTCAGTCATTCTGTAAACTCATACAGCAAAAGCAACACAAACAACATGAACAACAATGACAATCAAATGATTTGCTTGCATAGCACATCCCATTTCTTTCTTAACTGGGCTGGCTATATTGGCCGCCTCAATTCAACTTAGCCAACTTATGCACATACATAGCTAGTTTGCTCACAATGTTGATGGAATCGTTTGAGAGCGAAGAACGAGGTGAGCAAGCACAGGTCATCGAAAATTCCACCAATCAGGCAGCGTACAAGTTTTACTTGTCTTATTGTTGTTTTATTTTTATTTGTTGCTTTACTTGATGATACTTTGATTTTTCTTTTCTTCTACTTCTCCTTCTGCTCTCGACGCATCGTTAAAGGATTTCATATATGTATATTCGAGTATCTGCTCGTCGTCGTCGTCGTTGACTCGTCAGATGTCATCATCAGTACAATGGCAGTGCAAAGGGATTGCTGGCGTGGTGCTTTGTGCTCAAAATGGAAGACGTCTTACTCAGATGCGACAACGATTGTGATTTGTTGTCTTTGTTGTTGTTCGTATTAGTGATGGTGGTTGAGGCTCCACTCTGATTTCTCCCAAACAACCAGTTCGGTTTCGTTCGGCGTGCAGGAGTACCTACATATATATGTATGAACAAAGTAATTTGACATGATGTACTCTGAGATTAAGGCCAAGTTTTCTCGAAAGTTAGCTAACTAACACATAAACCTAGGGTAAACTTTTCCTATATTTTTAATTAGTACCTGGGTAACCGAGCTTTCTCGGTGCTATTGATTTAGCGCTAACTTTACTTACCCAAAATGATCCGAAAATTACCTAAAATAATCCTAAAATTATGACAAAACGATCACAAAAAGACACTTAAATGTTCTCAAAATGATCCGAAATTGCACCCAAAACGACCCAAAAATGATCCCAAAATGACCCTAAAATGATCCTAAAATAATCCAAAAAAAACCTTAACTGATCCAAAAGTGATTCTAAAATTACCCCAAAATTATCCTAAAATGACCCCAAAATTGTCAAAAATTAATCCAAAATTGAACCCAAAATGATCTCAAAATAGCCCCAAAATTATCCCAAAGTGACCCGTAAATGATCCCAAAAGATCCGAAAATGACCCCAAAAAGATCCCAAAATGATCCAAAAATTACCCCGAAATTATCCTAAAATGACCCCAAAATTGTTCCAACTTAATTCAAAATTGAACCCAAAATGATCTCAAAATAGCCCCAAAATGATCCCAAAGTGACCCGTAAATGATGCCAAATTTATCCTAAAATAATCCAAATATGATCCCAAAAATATGCAATACAAATACAATACGGAAAATTGTAACCCTAGGCGGCAACACTACTTGAAAATAAAGTTGGTATGTCGGCCGCCGTGGTGTAGCGGTTAAGTGTACGGCCTTCTACACCAAGTCGTGGCGGTTCGATACCCGATAAAAGTAACATAAAAAATTATTTAGAAAAACAATTTTTCTAAACGGGGTCGCCCCTCGGCAGTAGTTTGGCAAACTCTCCGAGTGTATTTCTGCCATGAGAAGCTTCTCAGCAAAAAATTCATTTGCTTTGCAAGTGCCGTTCGGAGTCGGCAAAAAACTGTAGGTCCCGCCAACTTGTAGGAAAATTCAAAAAGCAACACACCACAAGTTGGAAAGAGAAGCTCGGCTAAAAATTTCGTTAGAGGTTATGATAACCTGTTGGTATATCGCCGCCATTCGTTTTTTTTTTTGATACCCATGGCATATCTTCCTCCATTATTTAAAAAAAATGAAATAGGTGGCAACCCTGTTAACCGCTCCAAGTGGCTACCCGCAAATGGATAGTTTAATAATCAATCATGCTATCTACATGCCAAATTTCATCCAAATCGGTGAAAATATTTTAGTAGGCATGTCGCTGAAAATACCATTCATATGATACCCATATTGGCATAACTTGCTACAAAATTAAAAAAAAAAAATTGAGATATGTACATAGCAGCAACCCGGTAAACCGCCCAAGGTTGAAACCCCTAAGTGGATAGTCTTAGAATCAATCTAACTATCTATATTCAAAATTTTATCCAAATCGGTCAAGTGGTTCCCGACATAGTCCGGATATACAAATATACAAGTTTAGTTCCTTTAAAGTTATACGATTTAAGAGATTTCTATTGAGCCTACAACAAGGGTCCGGTTATTTGAGCTGAGTGTGTTTTATACGAAGTTGATGGTCTCCCAGCGTAGCGTATTCCTTATGAAATTTTTCGACTGTAGCTCTTTACTCGAATGGTTGTTGCTCCTTGCTTCCTTCTCCATGAGGAGTTAAATTAAGAAGTGGTATTCTGTATAGTAAATTAAAGAACTGCCTATAACACATGACAAGTTAGGGGCTTAGAAAATGCCTTAGATAGGTAAGCCTTTATTAAGAGGAGAATAAAATCCACAAAAGGTAATGACGTGTAACTTGACGGTGGATCTAAAAATATGATGCCTCTTATTACCAACCCTATTTTTTATTTTAGAAGAGTGGGATGAGATAACTTAGAAGTTTCTACCGAGCATACCAAATCGATCTACAGATGGGCAAATACCGCAAGCTGCTAGTACCGGGTCCATATCCTGTACAGGACTGACAACACTCTCTAAAACCTTGGGAGAGTGTTTTAGTCGCTACACTAAATAACAAACTAACTTTTCCAATTCTCACGATGGAACCTGATGTTTTTTCTCCATAGTAGCGATATCTATTTGTATACCTTCGCAAGCGGAACTTGTGCCCATTATTTTAGTCGAAAGTCTAATCTTATGAATATATATGTTTCCTTGAGGTTATTGTACGAAGGTGATTTCGAAATCAACTTGTAGTTGTATACAGTTTTTCCTGGCGGCTACCTTTGTACAACATCGAATACTCTATTGATTCTCGTCAGGGATACAGCCACCGCATGTTAAAAATATATTTAAGAAAGACCAGCCTAAATAACATACTTCAAAGCTTTTCTATGGAAACCATCCTGTGTTCGTACGCTACTATGCGATTCCTCGGCTCGGCTAATGCTCTGTATTTGGGTTTTCCCATGTTAGAACTTGATGGAAGAACGCGATGTAGGTTCAAAACAAGCTTGGCCATCAAATGATATATCAAATGCTAGTCACTGTGTTTGAAGGGTTTATTTTCAGTCGCTGAAGATATGGACGGCTAGAACTAGCTAAAGTTGATATTGGTGAGGGAATTGCCTAGAGTCGCTACTAGAAGGCATTAATGGGTTCAAGCTGTAATAATACCTTTAATGAAATGGTATTATAACCAAGGACTGCATGCTAAACCGTAACCGTTTAAAACCGATAGATTTTTCAAAGCCGAAACCGTAACCCGTTAAAACCGATAGATTTTTCAAAGCCGAAACCGAAACCGAAACCGTTTCAAAGACCGAAATCGGTTCCAAACGGGTTTGAATTTTTTTAATATCTTACTTCTTTTAGTGGGCATATAGCTATGTATTTTTAAAATGTTTTTATTAGGTCGCTTTCGTCGTTCTTGTGCCCGGAATTTGCATTCGATTTTGAACCAACTTCCTGTTGTGCTAGGGTCTTGAAATTTTCACTACAGTTCAGGTCGCGATGACAATGCAATATTATGAAAAAAAAAAAATCCGATAGGTGGCGCGTGGGTCGCAATATTTTCAAAAATCGCATTTATGGTCCGATTTGGCTGAAATTCGGAACATGTATTACTACTATGAAAAGAAATATTTTCCTAAAAAAAAAATTCCGCTAGGTGGAGCTGAGGTCGGGGTAATAACAGCTGAAAATCCTAATTATGGACCGATTTAGCTTATATTTAGCGTGTGTATTACTTAATCAATTTCCAAATGTTCAAAAAAAATTGGACCCGCTAGGCAGCGCGTGAGTCGTTCTATTTAAGAAATGCGAAGGTCTGTTTTCGGTGTCGATTAATTCGTTTTTCAACGAACTTCCCGTTGAGGTAGAATCTTGAAATTTTCATCATCGTTTAGTTTTCTGCCCCCACGCAATATAACAAAAAAATAATTCCGATAGGTGGCGCACGGGTAGAGATATTTGAAAAGTTTTATTTCCAGAGACTTTGCTTTGGATTTTGAACTAACTTCCCATTGAGCTGGGGTTTTGAAGAAAATCCAAAATATTGCTTTAATTGCAAAAGTCCCATTTATCGGCCTATCTTCCTTATTGCTATCTGAATATTTCGTACATATGCTATAATGCGCATGCTATAATGTGTTTTCAGCGCCATAAACAGCATCGAAATTTCGAATATTTCATCTGCATACATTTAGGCGCAGCCACTGTTGCACAAAGGAAAGATAATGTGCTTTATAAGACTTAAAAAAGAATAATTTTATTCATGTAACCATAGGCACACCGCGTAATGCGTGTAAACGTAGAAAATTGCCGAAGGCGTAAATGAACTGTCAAAATTTTTATGGAACGAAGTTTACACAGATTCGGTAAACTTCCACGAGGAGTTCAGTGTGTAAACACCTCCAAAAATTACCCAATTCGATTACGCTGTTCGACATGCAGTTTTTCAAAGCAGTCAATGCACACTAGACAAAAATAGAAGAATAGCTAAAAAATGGGTCAAAAATTAAATTAATAAGAATTTCATAATAAAAAGTATTCACATAAATTTATCTATATCGTTCATCTAACTGAGCTGTTAAATGTATATATTTACGCTTTCGTTAAGTTATATGGTTACATGAGTACCGCTAATATGACACAGAATATCCAATTACAATCTTAGAAATTTTCACAGACTCACAACTAAAAAGTATAAAATAAAAAATAGAATAAAAAAATATTTTTAATTTAAAATGTTTTTAAAATGAACTAAAAACTGGAAAATAATTTCCCTTCTGCCTACATAGATTCTTCACCACGTAAAGCTTATCTGGAACATTTGTGAGTGGGAATTCTTATAGGTATTAAATAGTACTTGGAGTTTGAAATGTATAAAAACATTTGGCGCTTGCTATATCGTGAAAAGATGTTTTTTAGAAAAGCTCATATCGGTAATAAGATTGTTAGAAATTAATGTGAACCATCTTTAGCGTGCGCCAATGTTTTTATACCTTTCAAACTCCAAGTACTATTTAATACCTATAAGAATTCACACTCACAAATGTTCCAGATAAGCTTTACGTGGTGAAGAATCTATGTAGGCAGAGGGGAAATTATTTTCCAGTTTTTAGTTCATTTTAAAAACATTTTAAATTAAAAATATTTTTTTATTCTATTTTTTATTAGCACAAAAAGATACTCTGAAAAATTTCTATGGAAGATTCTCCAGCAAGGTAAGAAAAGACATGTTTTGACATCAGTATCAAAATTCTGATTATGGTTGAATGAAACCATCGCAAAAAATTTACAATATCCGAAAAATAAAGTTAAAAAAATCAGTACTGCGTTTCTGTAACTCAATTCGATCGATCGTCTCGACTGAAATAGTCGATTTGACGTCAGATTGACTTCACACTCATTTTTTTGTTTCTGTAATAAAAATTTAGTTTGTCGATTTATCTTCTCACTTGCTGTTGAGGTAGTGACAAATTTTATATTTTATCGGAACCGAAACCGAAAACTGAAAGTTTTTTGATTATAACTTTGGTCCGATGTTTGTAAGTATGAGAAGACGAAGAGATAGACCCACCGATAAGCATACCTATATGATCAGGACGATGAGCTGAGTTGATTGAGTCATGTCCGTCTGTCTGTATGTCCGCCTGGCCGTCTCTTTGAACACAAACTAGCCCCTCAGTTTTGGCCATTTTTTTGCAAGATTAATCATTTGTCGGAACCATCTAGATTGGTCCAGCATAACGTTAGGCTTCCATACAATCGATTGTCCTGATAATTGGGGTTTGGGCTAACAATCCTGTTACTAAATAGATAGGAACGTTAAATTTTTCATCTTTCATACTTTTCACATTTGTAATATGTGTAGAGAAAATCAGTGAGATTTGATCAATATAACGTGTAGCATCCATACAATCGATAGTTGCGATAAATTCGATATGAGCTAAGGAACGTTACATCCTCACGGGCTGTACCGAGAATGAAACGCTCAAAATTGTGAATCATATTCATACAAAATATCAAACAGTTATCACGAAGTGACGTCACATTTAGAATTTTGGAAGAAATAATAAAAGTTTTCGGATCAAGGGTCAAGCGATGATTTCATTTACATATAACAAGAAACCATGATATTCCAAACACACTATTATAAGGCGGACAATTCAAATATGTCGTTAATGAAATACATATTCAATCTGAGAAATTGTCAACTTATTTGGAAGTAAGTTTCAATACTACCTATATAGACTTTTAGATTGACGGAAAACCTATTAAGTCGGCAGATGTTTTGTATATTTGTTCATCTAATTATTTATGACTATCCAAAAAAAAAAAAACTAGCTGAAAACATAGCTTCTAAGGAACTAGCTTAAAATACATAAACCCAAACTCCAAAGACACTTAGCCACTTTTGAAATGTTTGACATGTTTTATCGATCATTGTCCAGCCAACAAATAAAAGAGGGTAACTAAGAATGTTTTATGTAATTTATAGCCACGAATAGTGTAAATCGTAATAAATAAAAAGAAAGTAATATCAATAGTCAAATACAAATCTCAAATGACAGACGAACGAAGGGTCCACAGAAAGAAAGTATCTAAGCATGTAATAAAAATTTAGGCGTTTATCCACACATGTACGCGTGTGTGTGTGTGTGTGTGCGTGATTTCAAGAAGACAAATAAATACTAGTTAACAAAGAAAGCCACTGTCTTAGGGGCGCATTGATGGACGGACACAGATGTGGATTGAAAGACGACAAAGTATTGTCGTGCACATATGAACCGTGAGAAGGATGCAATAAGTTACATAAATAGTGAAAGTGACACGCACATATATGTATGTGTATGAGTGTTTGTGAAATAGTATATCAATGTATTTAATGCCCTATCGAACACGCACTCCAATTAGATAACTTTGCTAGGGTGTACCTACTTTTTTTGTTTTTTTTTTTTAATTTTTTTTATTTAATTTTATTTTATTCTTATTTATTTTGTTGCATTTAATTTTATTTAATTTAATTTTTTTTTTATTATTTTATTTCATTTTATTTTTGCTTTTATTTTTTTTATTTTTTTTTTTTATATTTTTTTTTTATTTTTTTTTTTTTTTTTATTTTTTTTGCTTTTATGTTATTTTATTTTATTTTATTTTATTTTTTATTATTTTATTTATATTATTTTTTTTTAATTATATTTTATTTTAATTTATTTTATTTTACTTTATTTTATTTTATTTCAATTTATTTTATTTTATTTTATTTTTATTTTTTTTTAATTTTATTTTTTTTTATTTTTTTATTTTACTTTATTTTATTTTATTTTATTTTATTTTTTTATTTTATTTATTTTTTTATTTTATTTAAATTTTTTTTTATTTTTTTATTTTATTTTATTTTATTTTTGATTTATTTTATTTTTTATGTTATTTTATTTTTTTTCATTTTTTTGCATTTATCTTATTTTATTTTATTTTTTATTATTTTATTTTATTTTAATTTATATTATTTTTTTTTAATTATATTTTATTTTAATTTATTTTATTTTACTTTATTTTATTTTATTTCAATTTATTTTATTTTATTTTTTTTATTTTTTTTTATTTCACTTTATTTTATTTTATTTTATTTTATTGTATTTTTTTATTTTATTTTATTTTGTTTTATTTTATTTTTTTTTTTTTTTATTTAATTTAATTCTATTTTATTTTATCTTATTTTTTTTTTATTTTACTTTATTTTAATATATTTTATTTTATTTTTTTTGTATCAAATTTTAATTTATTTTGTTTAATTCAATTTATTTTAATTTAATTTAATTTAATTTTATATCAATTATGACACACCCTAGTAAACAAACATACATACTCACTTCTAGTTAAAAAGTGATGTGTTCACGTGAACATACATATGTTGTTGGTAGAATATTTGAAAAGCAATTTCATTACATAACTAAAATTATATTTCGTTAACGTTCGTATGGCTTTTAACTCAGCAAATGATGTGACGATAAATCAAGGATAATCTACTTTTCAGGATCATAATTTTTGTTTGAATTGACAGCGTCATTGCGGTATGTGTGCTAGTGTATGCTTGCCAAAGGCGCAATAATAGCCGCACTAAGAGGCAAAAGGCAACAACAACAACAAAAAAATCGTACAAAAAATCCTAAATGGTAAATAAATATAAAAATGGGCAGATAGATAGAAGAAAGTAAATGTGACAGATTTATGTTCGCACGCAACTCAGTGGCAACACACAGATGCATCTATACATAACTACGGCAGCAGCCCTTGATTGCATTAAGCATTGGTTACATTTAAGATACATACATTAACTAACATGCATGCTTACTAGGGTGGGACAAAAAAAAACGATTTTCTTTTTTTTCGAAGGGTACCTATACAGAAATACGAACTTCTGAGCATAAATCTTCGGTGATTATGCAAAACCACTCCAGAGACATCTAACATGTGACATTTCAGACAAATACTTTCATAGTCCCTGCCATTAAGACTTACATATGTACTTATTTTCGAGAAAATTAATTAAAAGAATCGATCTTCATCGAAGGTTTCTTAAAATTCAATACTCCATTGATCTTCAGGCATTCGAATCTCTGTATACAGTTCGAAAAAAACGAAAACCGATTTTTTTTAAGCCCACCCTAATACATATGTATATTCACATTTTAGTTAGCTATGTTAGTCGTAATGGATATCAATTTCACATAAAGATAATACATTAAATCTAATAACAACAAAAATAATAAAAACTACAATAAGGACATATACATAAAGAAATAACTTTTCAATCCGATGCCTCCTAAGTAAATAACCAACACTCTGCATCGGTGCCAATGTCTATGGTCAATGGTGGTCATCGAACATCAACATCAATATATTTATGTGAAGCTGTGTCTTGTCATGCTCATCACCATAACTTTCTTCTGTCAGCTCACCTTTAAAGCGCAACGCCTTTTAGTTATTTCTTCAAGATATTGGGCTTTGCTCGGTATTATATTTGTGTGAGATGTCGCACAGTGGGACGAAAATAATCTAAGTTCGTATAGTCAGCTTTAAGTGAGCTTGAGGCCAAGAAATAATGAATTTAGTTTTTTCTTCTTTAGTTTTCACTTCTTAGGCGGCGATAAGAAGTTTTAATTGAGAGTAAAAGTTGAGAAAATGGCTGATGAAGCAACGGAAATTATGCAACAGAAATATAAATTGTAGCAGACTTTCAGGCGTATACGATTTTCACCACGATGTTCAGCTATCATTGCACAAATTGTAATAGTTAGGCCGAGCAGAATTCATGGGTGTTGCCACTTATGGCGGTTTACAGGGTTGCCACCTATCCCAATTTTTATATATATATATAAATATAGAGCTAGATATGCCAATATGGGTATCAAATGAAAGGTATTTTCGAACGTATTCCATATTAGATAATTTCACCACTTAGGGTTGCCAGATATCCGAATTTTTTTTTTTTTTTCGTATATCTCGGGGACTGCTCGACCGTTTTGGATAATATTTGGCATAAAGACAATTTGATTCATTCTAAGATTATATACATGGGTGTTGTCACTAAGGGCGGTTTACAGGGTTGCCACCTATCCCCTTTTTTTTAAATATATGTAGATCTAGATATGCCAATATGGGTATCAAATGAAAGGTATTTTCGAACGTATTCCAAATAAGATAATTTCAAGCAGGGTTGCCACCTATCCGCAATTTATTTTAATTTTTCGTATATCTCGGGAACTGCTTGACCGCTTTGGATAATATTTTGTATAAAGACAACTCGATTAATTCTAAGATTATATACATGGGTGCTGCCACTTAGGGCGGTTTACAGGGTTGCCACCTATCCACATTTTTTTTTTTAATATAGAGCTAGATATGCCAATATGGGTATCAAGTGTAAGATATTTTCGGCCGTATTTCAAATATAACAACTTCAAGGAGGGTTACCACTTAGGGTTGCCACTAACCGAAATTTATTTATTTTTCGTGTATCTCGGGAACTGCTTGACCAATTTGGATAAAATTTGGAATATAGGCAATTTGATTCATTCTAAGATTATATAAATGGATGTTGCCACTTAGGGTGATTTACAGGGTTACCACCTATCCCACCTTTTTTAAATATAGATTTTGCAGCATCAACTTAGAAGAGTTGACCCTCGGACACACTCAAGTTTAAGAAAGTCCCCCACCACTGTTCATCATATCATATCAAAAGTGTAAATTAAATATGCCGCAATAGCTATAGAATAACCCTTACGTGTCTTTGACACATTCAAAATATCACTAGAACATGCAAGTCAACTTATCCATCGTCAAAGTGGTCGTTACGTCGTCCATTTTGCTTTAGATTTTCATTTCATTTCTTATGATTCTTTTCGATTTGCCTTTTTATACCTTTCATGAACATGAAATGGTATTATAACTTTGGTCCGATGTTTGTAAATATGAGAAGAAGAAGAGATAGACCCATCAATAAGTTTACCGAAATGATCAGGATGACGAGATGAGTTGATTTAGCCATGTCCGTCTGTCCGTCTGTCCGTCTGTCCGTCTGTCCGTCTGTCCGTCTGTCTGTTTGAACGCAAACTAGTCCCTCAATTTTTGAGATATCTGGCTGAAATTTTGTATGTGGCCACCATTTTGTAATATAGGAATCATTTGTCGGAACTGACATGATCGGACCAGTATAACATATAGCCCCCATACAACCGATTGTTCAGATATAAGGTTTTTTGGCCAAAACTTCCGCAATTAAAAAGTTAGAAACGTAAAATTTCGCAACTCGAGTACTTTCTATTTATGTAGTGTATATAGTGAAAATCAACCAGATCGGGCAAATGTAACATATAGCCCCCATACAACCGATTGTTCAGATATAAGGTTTTTTGGCCAAAACTTCTGCAATTAAAAAGTTAGGAACGTAAAATTTTGCAACTCGAGTACTTTCTATTTATGTAGTGTATATAGTGAAAATCAACCAGATCGGGCAAATGTAACATATAGCCCCCATACAACCGATTGTTCAGATATAAGGTTTTTTGGCCAAAACTTCTGCAATTAAAAAGTTAGGAACGTAAAATTTTGCAACTCGAGTACTTTCTATTTATGTAGTGTATAAAGTGAAAATCAACCAGATCGGGCAAATGTAACATATAGCCCCCATACAACCGATTGTTCAGATATAAGGTTTTTTGGCCAAAACTTCTGCAATTAAAAAGTTAGGAACGTAAAATTTTGCAACTCGAGTACTTTCTATTTATGTAGTGTATATAGTGAAAATCAACAAGATCGGGCAAATGTAACATATAGCCCCCATACAACCGATTGTTCAGATATAAGGTTTTTTGGCCAAAACTTCTGCAATTAAAAAGTTAGGAACGTAAAATTTTGCAACTCGAGTACTTTCTATTTATGTAGTGTATATAGGGAAAATCAACAAGATCGGACAAATGTAACATATAGCCCCCATACAACCGATTGTTCAGATATAAGGTTTTTTGGCCAAAACTTCTGCAATTAAAAAGTTAGGAACATAAAATTTTGCAACTTGAGTACTTTCAATTTATGTAGTGTGTAGAGGAAAATCAAGAAGATCGGGTAAATATAACATATATTTAGCCCCATACAACCGGTTGTTCAGATATAAGGTTTTTTGGTCAATACTTCCGCATTTAAAAAGTTAGGAACGTAAAATATTGCACCTTTAGTACTTTCTACATATGTAATGTGTATAGTGTAAGCCAGTACAATTCAACACGTATAATATATAGCCTCCATACAATCGATTGTTCCGATAACTCGGATCCTATTATTTTGTAAGTTTTTTTTAAATTATAACAAAGATGTGTAATGTGTGTAGTAAATATAGTTAAATTGAAACAGGCTGTACTGGGGATCGAACAGTGAAAACCGTGACGCTTATTCATGAAAGGTATATAGCCTTCGGCACAGCCGAAGACAACTTTCCTTACTTGTTTGCTTTGAACTATTAAATATTTACGAGATGAGGCTGAATCACGCGCTCAATCCTCAATGTTATGCATATTCCATAAGACCGCTACAAAATTTAGTATTGCGTGAATGAGACGGCTAAACAAAGGGACAACATTTATTGAAAACACTAAATCAAGCTGTCAATCCAATAAAATAGTTATATATTTTGTGTATATATGTAGGTATGTATGTAGATATGTATTTATGTATATGAATATGGCTTGAAAGAGTGTGTGGCCGAGCTGTCATTGTCATCTTCAAAGTCGTTTTTGTTGAAGTTAGTCAACCAAGCTCTCCATATAATGGACGCCGTCAAAGTAGCAATGGAGAATGTGTAATTGAAGATTTCATTATGGATTGATCAAATGACGTATATATGTATTTATGTTACATTTCTATTTATTTTATGTATTACATAAGAAAGAAGGGGAGACGAGCTCATACGTACAAACTAGTAAGTTGTGTAACATAGTAATAAAGAATACCAAAGTAATAGTTCCTATACGATCCAATATTTCTATACTGTACTAATGGAAATCTGTAATTTAAGTCAAATTGGACAAAAGTTAAAGCATATAAATAATCTCAGAGCGGCGATGCTAAGACTGCTCAAAGAACAACGGCAACTAAGTTAAGTAAATTGCATCGGCTAGTCTGTGTCGGTATAACAGGTGCAATGAGAACGTACCCTACTGAAGCTTTAAGTGCCCTTGTGGGAATACCTCCTTTTCTTTTCCGAAAGAGAAGAAGGCCACACTTGCTGCTTCATGACTTCAAAACACTTCCGATGTAAAAATCGGAAATATGACAAGACTTTCATAAATAGTCTTATATTGTAGGTAAGTGATACTCTCAGGATCATGCGAAAACTTGAAGTTTCGATCGTAGATCGAATGCTCTCGGAAACAGGGAACCCTTATGCTGAATCCAATTCGCAGATTTGGTGTACGGATGGATCTAAGCTGGAAGATGGTAAAACGGGAGCTGGTATCTATGGAACAAATTAAAAAGAAAACGGTACCGATGTGTAACTAGCCCACTATCTTTCAAGCGGTGATGCAATAGAATTATGTGGCAGATAATGCCTCCCAAGAAGACTATCCTCTAGGCGAATCTACATTATGTCGGACAGTCATGCCGCCCTATGTGCCTTGCAGTCTTACACTGTAACTTCGAAGCTTGCCGATGAGTGCGTCGCAGTCCTTATTGATCTGGGAGCCAAAAAAAAGTTTTGTTAGGTTGGTCCCAAGGCATGAAAGACATGACGGCAACGAAAAAGCAGATCACCTGGGAAAACATGGTGCTCTAACAGCATTTTATGGTTCGGAACCCTTTTGTGGGCTCACCAAGGCCCACGTAAAGGATACCATAAGCAACTGGGAAGACAAACAGTTTAGGCAGCATTGGCTTAGCAGCCTAGGACAGAGGTAGGCCAAACTCTTTATAGAACCCTCACAAAGAGCATCGGCCATGCTCATTAATCTAAGTAGAGTTGATCTAAGAACCTACCTACCTAATGGCGGCGATATACCAACAGGTCATCATAACCTCTAACGAGATTTTTAGCCGAGCTTCTCTTTCCAACTTGTGGTCTAAGAACCCTCACTGGGTATTTTACGGGACATTGCGGTCTGCCTTATCACCTGAGTAAGCTGAATCTGTCAGCTGCAACAATTTGTCGGTTTTGCGAACTGGACGATGATCGCCGGTTCACATACTCTGCGAATGCATTGCGTTAGCAAGAAAGAGAGTTTGCTACCTATGTGGGGTCACTCTCAATCCATTCGCGATATGGAATAAAAAACCTGAGGAGGTGCTCAAATTTTTAAAGAGCCCCGCATACAGCAATAAGCTGAAATGACTCCTTTTTGGTGCAAAAATAACACTTTTTTTTAGTTTATATATACAGCAGTACCTTGAAGTGCTGTTTTGACACCAAAATTTTGTTGCGTGTATGTATGTAGATTTTCAGTATGAAAAATCGACTTTGTATAAGAGGTATCTGTGGTAAAAAAATAAATATTTGACTGGCGTGCTTTTCTTGATTCAGCTTGGATTTAGCGTCAATCAAGAGGAAGATCGAAATTGAAACAAATATACATAAAATATGATTTGTACACATTTTTATTCAATTTGTAGCCCAAACCTCTATAGCTGATACACAAAGGAAAAAATATATAGCAACAAAACAATATATATTTACGATACCGCCGTCTAACCATCCGAACCCATTATTCATGTCAATACCCAAAAATGAGAAATACCCCTTTTTCCTATAAATCTATTTATGATGCATACCAAACTTTACGAAAATAAACTCTAACAACTTGCCTTAATATAAAGCGTGCGATGCGCGCTGATATGGAACAATACCCGAAGGCAACTAATCAAAATTTGACAATAAAATCCACCTCTCCGTGCGCGATGCCACAACGAACGATTTGAGATTGAACACATACAAAAGATACACAACTTTTGATACGCACGGCACGCAGTGTTAGGAGGGCTGGGTCATACGTTGGACTTCCTTGGAAATATTACTTGATTTAAGCTGGAGTGCGAAGATGATGTTGGAATGTGGTAAATCAATGGAATCAAGTAAATGACAAAGAAGTGGTTTTATACGACGACGAGTATGGCGACGTTGTAGACGACGGTGATGGCGGTGGTGGTAGTGCTGATGATGATGATGATGGTGGTGGTCGTTTTGCTGATACTCGTTTGCAGCTGAAAACAAAAATTCTCATAAATATGCCTAGCTGACTGCCTGCTCGCTTTCCATCACATCAAAAAATTAACACTATGACATAAATATAAAAGAAATGTGTACGAATGCATGAAAAGGATATACACGCGCACACGCTTACACAAATTCGACGCACAACACAAGCAGGCTAGGCTGACAAAACTGAAACAATGTCACGCAATTTAAAAAGAAAATGTCAAAAATTGAGTGATTTACAAGCAGCAAACGGACGTATGGCAGCAGCAGAAAAAGTAATTCATCGCCAACGTCGCTAGCGTCATCATAAGTGGAAAGCGTTGACCCAGTAGGAAAATAATAAATAAAACATAATAAAGTTAAAAACAATTTTTTTTTTTCATAATAACCATTTTGACCGAAAAATGGAAAGACTTAGATAAAGTTTAATTTTATAGCAGTGCAGACGCAAACCAAATTTATCAAAGCCTAGAGAAAAAAGAACCAAAAATAAAGCTAATTTTACAATTGCGATATCTCACAACTGGTGACTCTTAGAAAAAGTGCTAGGACCATTTTTGTAGTGAATTTCCAGGTCTACAACTTGGTCTCACGTATTTTTCGAAACAAACTTAGTCGAAGATTAACACACTTCGTTCTCTGCGTCGAAGACTAACACATTTCGCATAGAACTGAACTGTGTTAGTCTTTGACGCAGAGAACGAAGTGTGTTAGTCTTCGACCCAGAGAACGAAGTGTGTTAGTCTTCGACGCAGAAAACTGAAGTGAGTTAGTCTTCCACGCAGAAAACTGAAGTGTGTTAGTCTTCGACGCAGAGAACGAAGTGTGTTAGTCTTCGACGCAGAAAACTGAAGTGTGTTAGTCTTCCACGCAGAAAACTGAAGTGTGTTAGTCTTCGACGCAGAGAACGAAGTGTGCTAGTCATCCACGCAGAGAACGAACCGTGTTAGTCTTCCACGCAGAAAACTGAAGTGTGTTAGTCTTCGACGCAGAGAACGAAGTGTGTTAATCATCGACGCAGAGAACGAACCGTGTTAGTCTTCCACACTAACTGAACCGTGTTAGTCTTCGTTGGGAGCGACGATATAGGATAAATTTTCTTCCGAAAGTGGACCCAGGACTGACTTATTCTAAACTATCGTATAGATGGTTGGATATACATGAAATTTGGTATGTAGGTAGCGTTTTGCTTAGGTTAAAGTGTGGGATAATATTTCTTCCAGGAAGTTTACGAGGGCCCGATATATTCTAAACAACCATATTTAGGACTCGATGAGACTGATATTTGGCGTGTAGCTGGCGTTTCACCATGATAAAATATGAGGTAATGTATCTTCCGAGAAATGGTAAAAGTAGTAAAATCTTATTCAGGTGTTTTTCTTTGGCGTAGCAACATCATAAAATTTCCTACAGGGTAAGGACCTGCAAAACCAACCAATGAGCACAAGTTCAAAGCGAGGGAAATGCGCATACATGCATATGTGTTTGTTGGTGCTCTTATAATTTCTTTACATATATAAAGTTGTATATTTTTATAAAAGAATTCAAATAAAATAGCAAAAGGAGTTCATAATCTCAATGTTTTGCTCTACGCTTGGTAGAGTTCATATTTGAAATTCCATGTTTTCACTGCATGCAGCGTTTCTCTTTGTTAGCTATGCTATGCTATTTTGTTCTTTTTTATTTAGCATGCAATAACACCAGCAGCGGGGAATCGGGGTAATACAGGAGCACAGCGTGAAAGCATTTCTTTCGTTGAACCATAATTTTTGGTAATGTAATTGTTGGCGCAAGAGTACGAATATTAAGCGAAAATTTCAAAAAGTTGTTTTCGAAAAATCTTACGACAATTTGCCATTGTATCTACTTGTGTTTGACGCACATTTCTTGAAGAAAGGACCTTTCACGCAGTATGACATAAACGCGCAAGAAGCATTGATGTATTATATTTGCTTGCTGCATGCCACCATCTCAGTGCAACTTGCAGCCAGCCTTGGACGTGCATCCTTCTTCAAATGCAGTTAAAAAGAAAAGTCAAAGGACATTTGTCGTAAATTATTGCGCACACCGCTTGGCAGCTAATTAAGCAGAACGTACGGTTGCGAGTTGATATATATGTACGTGGATGTATGTCTTTTTGTTCATACAATAAATAAATATGCAACAGCAATGAAGCATCATGTATCCTGCATAAGTTTTAAGCACGTCGCGCAGCAGCTGCAAGCCGAATACAAGCATTGCGGGCGAAACCTTGGGATATCTGATTTCCACATGTATGCTAGCATGCTTTATACATCATGTACCTAAGCAAACTGTTGGCATAATGTAAAAATATGAAAATTATGATGATTTAGATGACGTCTAGCATTCAGTGCCATTGTCCACATGCATCAGTTACGCTGCTGAAACTATGATGCTGCTGGTAAATTTATAGTCGCTGTAGTTGTTGTTGTTGTAGGTAACTATTACTAAAATCACTATATGTGATCAAATCGTGCAGTCTCAAGTAGTTATACATATACAGGGTGTCTCAGTTGCTGGCGAAAGCAATGTATGCTTTGAAAGTCGTACTACAAGACAGTTAGAATAATATATATCTCGAAAACGGGAATTGCATCGTACTAAGAATCACACCCTGTTAAAACCCTCATCAACATCATTCATTTGGCACCCATATCGTCCAAACACTTTCTAGGGTCACATCTTGTCCACATTGTGGTCGATATTTCGGAAACGGGTTAGTACATGGGACAGGGAAGCACTTCCTTTTAAAACACTCACCAACACCTTTTTTTGATACCCATACCTATCTTACAAACATTTTGGTCGATAAAAACCCTTCATATGATACCTAACTATATCGTACAAAAAATTCCTACGGTCACACCTGGTCCAAATTTGGTCGACATTTGGAAAACGGGCTCGGACATAGAACCACTCCCTGTTAAAACTCTCATCATCACCTTTCATTTGGTATCCATATTTTCCAAACACTTCCACCTGGTTCACATTTTGGTCGATATCTCGGAAACGGGTTCCTACATGGGATTTGAAACAAGTCCCCTTAAAACTTTTATAATCACCCTTCATTTGATACCCATATCGCAGAAATACCTTCTAGGATCACAGCTGATCCACATTGGGTTTCAAGACCTTAATTACCTAGGGATATGAAATATACGTTTAAGAATAGGCTCATATCCAACCAATATATATAAAATTTTATAAAAATTGGCCAAGCCGTTTAGAAGATTTAGATTGTGATACACCGTGACAAGAGATTTTTATAGCCAGCGTACTAGTACTAGTACAAGGGTATTATAATTTTGTCCACATAATGGTAGTACGTAACGGCACAAAATAAAGATAGATATAGAGTTCCATATATGAAAGTTCTTAGGTTGAAAAAAAAGTTCATTTAGGCATGTCTGTCCGTGTACAGGATAACTTGAGTAATAATTGCGATATTTGGATGAAATTTTATACACAGGTTACTTTCTGGCCAAAGTAGGTTTCTTTTGAAAATGGGCGAAATCGGATGATAATCACGCCCCCTTTTCGGATATCGAAAATTTCGAAAATCACATAAATTGACATAACTTGAGTCAAAATTTAGACATTTGCATGAAATTTTATACACAGGTTACTTTCTGGCGAAAGTAAGTTTCTTTTAAAAATGGGTGAAATCGGATGATAATCACGCCCCGTTTTTCGGGAGGCATTTTTGAAAATTCTTCTGTTCCTAACTTTTAAACTGATTACGGTAAAACGATAAAATTTGGCACAAAGCATACTAGTGTCGTTGGGAGTTTACCTGATGAAACTGGTTAAAATCGCCCTCCAACCACACCCATTTTCGATATCGAAAACTTCGAAAATTACCTTGTTCGGTAAGATACATAGCTAAAATATTATAAACTTTTAGGTAAATCCTCCTGGAGCCTATATCAGTGTTATCCCGTTCCCGTTCCATTTTACTTGTTCTATTTTATTTTATTCAGATTTATTTTTTATTTTATATTATTTTATTTTATCTTTTTTTTCAAGTTTTGCTATATTATTTACTTTCATTCATTTTTTTTAAATTTAGTTTTTTGTTAAGTTTTTATTTTTTTACTTATATTTATTTTTTTTATTATATGTTCTATGTGTTTTGTTTCCTTTGTTTTCTTAGCATTTATTATTAATTTATTTTATTATATATTTTAGCTTTTATTAAACTTCGATTTATTTTATTTTATTCTCTGCATGCACCCTGTATATATCCAGCGTCTTAGCGTTCATAAATATGCCAACGTCTTAGGTCTGTTACACTCATCTTGACATATTCCTACTTATGTACTAATGGACATACATACATACATATGTACATATTCGAGCATGTTTGTAAAAGTGTAAAAGAAAATTATCAGATTTATGACTTTTTGGTCGTCATTGAAATGCCATCAACGCCTAAAATGTAATGCGGCCTTTCTCTCAAGCCGCTTTTATCTTTTTTTCGAATTTCACTCAACTCAGTATTTATTAAACAAGTTTTAATACATTTGTATGTGTAAATGTGTATGTGTTTTCAATACATTTAATTTAATTTTTTTAAATGTGTTTTTTTTTTTTTCTCTTGCATTTAAATAGTTCATGCTGCGCCCTACGCCGTCTGCCTATGTATGTCTGCTGGTCTTTAATAATTTTATGATGCACATTTCCGTTTTGAATGCCATACATAATTACTGTGACTGCTTTTCTTCTTCAATCTTTAGATTTATGTTCTACTCATTGTCGCCATGGGTTTTCTTTCAAAAATCCATAAATTTATTTGATTGGTTTATATTTCTTTAGAATTTTCATATTTTTATAAGCGCTAAAGGCAAAATTAAAAAAAAAAATGAAAACATTTTAAAACTAATGCATGATGCTCATAAAAAAAAAAAAATTTTCACATTTCACTGTGAGTGTTGTTGTGTTGGTATATTTTTTATTCTTTCCCACACAATCGACGGGTTATTCGAAAGCAGATGACTTTATATGTGTTTGTGTTGTGATAATTTATATTTTTTACAAATATACCATACTATTAGCTAAATTATAGCGTTAATGACGTGAAAGATACTTTCAATTAGTTAAGGCGAGTTGTAATGGCTAGAAAAAAAAATAGACATACATAACCACAAATGCACAAATAGAATGAATGTAAAAAGGGGCCTAAATTAAATCGGAAAGCTTGGCTAAATAACCCCTTTCTAAATATTGGAGAATATGATATCGCTAATAAAATATTTATCATGGTAGACTAAAAAAATCTTGAACGGAAGGTTTTAAGACCGGGGCAAGTTCCTGTAAGGATAATAATGGCGACCTGGTAACCGACGTACAGAGTGTACATAAATTATGGAGGGAACGCTTCTCGTTACTGCTAAATTGCGAGGGAGACGTCGAACCCACATACCCCAATCCTTGACGATGGAAAAGTCGTCCCAACACCTGACTATGATGAAGTGCGGATAGCTATATCCCGGCTCAAAAATCACAAATCGCCTGGAAAAGACGGGCTACCCGCCGAGCTGTTCAAACACGGAGGCGAAGAGCTGGTAAAAAGCATGCATCAGCCTTTATGCAGAATATGTTTAGAGGAGTGCATGCCTCCGGATTGGAATTGAAGTGTGTTCTGTCCAATCCACAAGACAGGCGATCCCGCTAATCGCACCAACTACCGCGGAATCATTCTTCTTATATATTCGCATATAAGGTTCTTTATAGCGTATTGTTGAAGCCCATCGTAGACAAACTGATTGGACCTTATCAGTGTGTATTTAGAGCTGGTAAGTCTACCTATCGACCAGATTTTCACGATACGCCAAATCCTGGAGAAGACCCATGATAAAAGAATCGACACTCACCATCTCTTGCAAAGCTTATACGGCTTTGCCAAATGTCGCCGTAAGCGCTGCCTTCTATGGACTGGATAAGGAAGCGAAAAAAGTGGGTCTTGTGGTCAACGAGGACAAGACGAAGTATCTGCTGACATCAAAGAAAGAATCGGCGCACCTGCGCCTTGGCAGCCAAGTCACCGTTGATAGCTACAAATTTGAAACGGTGAGGGACTTCGTCTATTTGGGAACCGGCATTGACATCGAAAACAATATCAGTCTAGAAATCCAATGGAGAATCACTCTTGCCAACAAGTGTTACTGTGGACTAAGCAGGCAGTTGAGAACTAAAGTCCTCTCTCGGCAAAACAAAGATCATGCTCTTTAAGTCTCTCATCATACCAGTACTCATGTACGGCTCGGAATCATGGACAGTGTCAAGAGAAGATGAGATGGTCCTTGGAGTATTTGAGAGAAAAGTTCTCCGGAAGATTTATGGTCCTTCCCGTGATGCCAACGGCGAGTATCGAAGGAAATTTAACGATGAGCTGTACGAGCTTTATGCAGGCCGCCTGACCATAGTTCAGCGTATTAAAGCCCAAAGGCTCCGCTGGTTAGGACATGTTATGCGAATTTACAAAGAATCTCCAGCACAGAAGGTTTTCTTATCGACACCCGAATTCGGCAGCAGAGGAAGGGGGAGGCCTCGACTGAGATGGAAACAACAACTGGAGGATGACTTGAACTGCCTTGGGGTTTCCAGGTGGGGGTGTCAGTTATCGGTAAAAAGGAATGACTGACGTGATTTGATACGAAACGAAAGATTAGATAAGAATAAATATAGCATCCATGATTCTCTAATTTTCCTACAGTGAAGGACCAAGAAGAGTTTTTAAAGAAATTTGATTTGGAAGCCGAAAGTCTTTATGGAGTTGGTATATTTTGCCTATCAAATTATTATGAAAACGAAAACACTTTGAATAACAATAAGGAACTGCAAACTGTTTTTCTTTTGCAAATCGATATTCTGTGGTCTTTTTAATTTAACCTCAGAAAGAAGATACATTATTCTTTCCTGTTATGTGCAATTTGTTATATCATATGCACAAAGGTCTTATCTACATCCACACTTACTAACATATATGTACATATGCATACACACAGAAAAATTTTCATGTAAAAGCAACACTTTTTTAAAACTTTCTCAGGTTTTTATTTTTCAACACTATCGCTCATGTTATTTTAACATGAAGCTCATGTTGAAAAAGTTGACTTCGTGTTAAATTAACATGATTCCTTGTTGAATTAACATGACTTTCGGTTAAATTTACATGAATTTCTTTTAAAACACCATGTCTTCCTGTTAAAACAACACTATCTGCGTCATTATCTCATGTAAATGTAACAGGACCTTTCTTGTTAGTTTAACATGGCTCATGTTGAAAAAAATTATTCTGTGTGTAGATCCGAAAGCTTCACTCGATCACTATGGGCACACAGAAGCTCCACTCGCCCATCTATTCTGCATAGAAAGCAGCGAGCTCAAAATGAAACAAATCATCAGCTTAGCATTGATCGAGTACATGCAACTGCTGCACTGTGGCACAAAATGGCAGCATTTACTCAAACGTCAGATATTGTTGCAACCACATTGCTATGTTTTGTTGCGGATGTACACACAAACATACATAGGTACATAAATTTGTTAAGCCT
>CAXKVI010000003.1:111391775-111434275 GCA_964058755.1 Campiglossa producta | reverse complement strand
TTGTCGCTGCGTTCCGCCGCTATCGTGGAACGAGTGAATTGTGCGAAATGTGTGTTCAACTTTATGGTTGAGTGTGTGCCAACAATAGAAAGTGTGTGAAAATGCGGCTGGTTGGCACCTTTCCCACTTCAAACTCTATGCAAAACTGTCAGCCTAACAAATGCACAACTGCATATAACAGAATGGACAACAAAACAACAACAGCAAAATGGAGCAATGGCCGTATTAACGATCGATCGCTCCAATCGATCGAATGGCCAAATGGCCAAACTGCGCGACATATTGTACAATCGAACTTCACAATACATAGCCAAAGTATCTTTCTAACAACGAACAACTGAGACAACAGCTGTCAACGCTTTGGCTAAAATATAATACATATTGCTCAATATAGCGAATATATCTTTACAGGGTGCTTGGTTAGAGATTTGTGAAATAAAATACAAAATAATAGTTTTGGTCAAGGACTGCAACCGAAACAGTAACCGTAACCTTTTAAAACCGATTCACCAGCCCAAAACAAATTTATCGGACCAGATTGTCGAGCAAGGTTACAAAAGACACGTTTTGACGTCAGTATAAAAATTCTGAAAGAGGAAGTTTGACTATAGTTGAATGAAGCGATCGAAAAAAATTTACGAGATCCGCCAAAGAAATGTTCAGGCTTGCTTCAGAAAGCACCACTCATATTAATGCTTTTGACGATTTATACATTTCATTTTGCTTCCATTCTAATATTTTCCTGATATTTCGAGGCTCAAATAACAAATAAAATGTGGTCAGGTGGCAACCCTAGGTGGCAACACTGCTTGAAATTGTCATATTTGGAATACGATCGAAAATACCTTTCATTTGATTCCAATATTGGCATATCTAACTCTATATTTAAAAAAGTTGGGATAGGTGGCAACCCTGTAAACCGACCCAAGTGGCAACACCCATGTATATAATCTAAAAATTAATCAAATTGTCTACATGCCAAATCTTATTCAAAACGGTCAAGCAGTTCCTAAGATATACGAAAAATAAAATAAATTGCGGATGGGTACAACCCTAAGCGGCAACCCTGCGAGAAATTGCCATATTTGGAATACGGGCGCAAATACCTTTTATTTGATACCCATATTGGTATATCTAGCTCTGTTATAAAAATATAATTGGGGTAGGTGACAAACCTGTAAACCGCCCTAAGTGGCAACACCCACACCCAGAGAAAAAATACAGTAGAACGAACTGGATTACCGTTTAAAACAACAGATTTCACATTCAAAAATCACCCAAACGATATATCTGTTGAAACAACAGATGCTGTTCGTTCGTGAACAGTTTTAGCTAATGTTTTAACAGAAAATTTTGTTGTTTTAGGTATTCCGAGTTCGATTCTCGGTGAAGTCAATATAATTTTTTTTCAAAACAAAAACAAAAATTTTTTTTTCAGAGTTCTTATATTTTGAATTCACCGAGAATAAGAACTCAGGGCTCTTGAACACTCAACATAGATGTCTTCTGTATAACTATTATGCCATCGCTTACTTATGCTTCCCAGGGTCTAATTACAGCTTTGTTCTAAATGACACTTTCCCACGTTGTTTGTTGCCTCCCACCGAGAATAGAGCCACACTGATTTCACTACTTTGACTGCGGACATACTAACCATCAGGCCATCGCTTACTTATGTATGTTTGATGGCGTCGAATTGCAGCTTTGTTCTATGACAGTAATGGGAGTATCTTCGCTGTTGAATTACTGTTAAATCTGTTGGATTAACTGCAGAAGTCTGCTGTGATTAACTTGGATTAACTTAAATCTGTTGGATTAACTGCAGAAATCTGTTGGATTAACTGCAGAAGTCTGTTGTAGTAACTGCAGAAGTATGTTGTGAGAGTGTTAAATCTGCTGGATTAACAGCAGAAATACCTTGTGAGAGTGTCTTCGCTGTTAAATGATTGTTAAATCTGTTGGATTCACTGTAAATCTACATTACTTGACCAGATTTCCGTCAATTCAACAGTTTTTGGTATTAACAGTAGAGGACTGTTGATATAACTGAGATTTTTTATCTGAGTGCATGTATACAGTCTTAGAATGAAAGTTGTCTATTTGCCAAATTTTATCTAAAGCAGTCAAGCAGTTCCCGAGATATACGAAAAATAAATAAATTGTGGTTAGGTGGCAACCCTGCTTGAAATTATCTTATTTGGAATACGGTCGAAAATACCTTTCATTTGATACCCATATTGGCATACGCAGCTCTATATTAAAAAAAAATTGGGACAGGTGGCAACCCTGTAAACTGTCATAAGTGGTAACACCCATGAATTCTGCTCGGCCTAACTATTACAATTTGTGCAATGTTAGCTAGATCCTAGAATTTCACCTCCTAAATATTTGATTTGCACAGCTAAACATCGTGGTGAAAATCGCCTACGCCCGAAAGTCGGCTACAATTTCTGTTCCCGTTGCATCATCAGCCATTTTCTCAAATTTTACTCTTAAGCAAAACTTCATATCGCCGCCTAAAAAGTTAACTTCAATAGAAATTAACAAAATAATGAAAATTTACTTGTCTCCTTTTCTTTTATAATTTTTTCATTGACACTTCCGTTCATGCTTATTTTACGGCTCTGTTCCATTGCATCACCCTGTATAAAAGTAAATTTTTGCAGTTTAAAAAAAAAACGCATTCGTAGGGAAACCTGCGTCGCGAAAAGGATGTGTGTCTCTATGACAATTGTGTGCACACAACCTGTACATGACAGTGCCTGACAGCAGTTGCAAACTTGTCAAAATATACGCTATCAATACATTTTGAATTTAAAAACACACACAAATATAAATTCATGTAGTTGCATAATATGTAGGTATATAGGTATAGTTAAATATATTAAATAGATATGTAGGTATGTATGCCCTCGAATATGTGGCAAGCTAACAATGCAGGTGACACTCGAAAGTAGGAAGAGACAAAGCAACAAGTTCCTTTATGCGTTAGAGGCTCAAAAATATACCTACGAACATATCTGCAAACTGAAGTAGTTATGTGTGCTCGTTTGCTTGTGTCACTTAATTGGCATTGCCCACGCCTGAGCCGAATGTTTCACACGGTCGCCCACTTAATGCTTTACAATGCCATGTGGCACAATGGTGATAAAGAAGTGTGAAACTGACCGCACAAATGACATGGAAAGTAAAAACAAAAAACAAAAAAGGAAATACCTTGTGTTAAATGTGTTAAAATAAGATTTGACTTGGAAATTGATTATGCAAGCCACAAGACAAGGTGTCGATAGTATTCAAGTAAATATTAAGTGTGGCTTGTACATATGGATATAGTCAAAATATATGGCTGAGAACGTACAGAAATCCAAAAAACCAAGTCATCCCTATAGGGGATATCCTTCGAGTCTCGAATGACTAGGATAGAATGTGTGAATTATTTTGGAACGATTTTCCGCCATCCCTTGTCATTTTTCGTTTTGAAACAAACCGATTTCGGCGGTGAGTCATCCTTAGTGTCGATTTTCGTTCTAGAACTGATGATGGCGAATTGCTATCACGGGACGACGGAAAATCATTCCAAAATAAATCAGTTTTTTTAAGTATTGACCAAGTATGCCAATTTTGGTATCAAAATAAAATTATTTTACCAACTAAAATATTTTCAAGAAGTGTTACCGCCCAGGGTTGTCAAGCTATCATTGGGGTTCATTTTGGTATCATTTTGGGCTCGTTTTGGTCTAATTTGGGTATAGTTTTGGGCACATTTTTGTATAATTTTTGAATCATTTTGGGGTAATTTTGGGATAATTTTGAGGTAATTTGGGTTCATTGTGGTATCATTTTGGGATCATTTTGAGGTAATTTTGAAATCATTTTGGAATCATTTTGGGGTTATTTTGGTATAATTTTGAGGTCATTTTGGGATCCCTGTCAGAAACATCAATTCTAACAAATTTAGGATGGTCAAGTACAACGAGAGTGGCATTTCCTCATTTTTAAGTTGGTTGTCATAGCTTTTAAAATCTCAAATACCAATATCATTTCCATCGTCAGTGAGTTCGTCATCTTCAATGTTGATTGGGCACAAATATTCACTCTCACAACGCCAATGAAGCTTGTTGTGCATATTTTATAGCAGTGGCGGATCCAGGAGTTTGGGAAGGGGGCTTCAATTTTTTTTTTTTAATTTCGAGGACATCTTTTATTCATAGTTTCTCAAAAATGGCCTTTTATGCTTGTTTTTCGAAAAAATATATACCTACATTTTTTGGTATGATCAAGCCAAATTCAGCGCAGTTTTACTATAGGGCTATTTTCTCTAATTTTTTTTAAACTAGCAGAACCGGCAGATGTTGTCCTGTCCAAACATCTAATATTTTTTATTTATAAAATGTGACTCGCCCTCCTCATTTCAGCTCCACAACCTTCTTCCCGACCACCCCACTTCATTCTTTTTATATGCTTTTCTCTTTTCATATTGCTTTTCTAATTGTCATCCATATCCCTATCCCTTTCTTAATCCCACTCCCTTAAAATTCTCATCAACACCTTTCATTTTAGTCCCATTATTCATAAAAACCTTCTAGCTCCACTCTTTGTCCACGTGTTGATCAATATCTAGAAACCTTGGTCTTATAAGGGAAAAATACTAAAGCATGTTAAATCACTTGTCACCAACTTTCATTTTATATTCATATCGCATTAATACCATCGAGGTCCCCTCCTGGTTGACATTTTAATCGAAATCTCGAAAACGGGGTGAAAACTACTCCACTGAAAACTACACCATTTCAAAACACTTCACATTTTCACCGATAACTCTGTTATAAATCATAATGGACCAGAGTGCAAAAGAAAGCTGTGGTCTTCCCCTTTCGTTTGATACCAATTTTGTGTAACTATTCCAAAGTTTACCCGAAACCACATTTTGACCGATAACTCTGTTATCGATAAATATATCGAAATGAACCAAAGTCCAAATGAAAGCTGTGGTCTAACCCATTCGTTTGATATCAATTTTGTGCGAACATTCCAAAGTTCCAATATATCGAAATGAACCAAAGTCCAAATAAAAGCTGTGTTCTTCCCCATTCGTTTGATACCAATTTTGTGCGAACATTCCAAAGTTTACCCGAAAACATATTTTGAACGATAACTCTGTTATCGATAAATATATCGAAATGAAACAGAGTCAAAAAGAAAGCTGTGGTCTTCCCCTTCGTTTGACAACAGGTTTGGGGGAATGTTCCAAAGTCTACGTAAAACTACATTTTGACCGACAACTCTGTTATCGATAAATATTTCGAAATTTCATGATGCCTGTTACAGATTCTATACTCCTAAGAATTTGTCTGCGTAAAGATCGGGGCATTGGTTCAGACGTTAACGAAACGCAAACATCCGCTGTCACTCACAAACTTACGTTTTTATATATCGACGTGCCATACGAAAACTAACACTCAAATTTTGTGTCTGACCAAAAGTAACACTTTCAGTTTTTCTCTGAAGAAAATGTTCTAGCCAAAAGTGTTAGTTTTCGACAGACACAAAATAACACCAAGTCCTAAAATTCGTATTTCTTTCATATAAGTTTGCATTGAAATAAAATGTTCTATATGGAAGTATAAATATATGCATAAATGGACACTGAGAAAAGTTTCCTTCAAGCTGGGTAGTGGCCTAAGGTGCTAGACCTTCTAGCATACAAGTCACTACAGTGTTGTGAGTTCGACTCTCACAATACCGGGAAGAAAAGTCCATGAAGAAATGTAATTCCAGTTTCATCGAAACATATGTCGGCTTGTCTGGTTCCTGCAGTGCGTGAGTAAATTTTTCTCAAAAAACACATTTTCACAAAATAAAAGTGTTAGTCTTCTTACAGAATTTGAAAAGTGTTAGTTTTCGTATGGCACGTGCGTGAGTAAATTTTTCTCAAAAAACACATTTTCACAAAATAAAAGTGTTAGTCTTCTTACAGAATTTGAAAAGTGTTAGTTTTCGTATGGCACGTCGATATTAGTAAGATAACACAAGAAATTGGTAGAATATTGTCAAAATTTTTTCCGGCAAGTACAAAAAAACAATATTAGTTTTGCAATTGTAACAATACTGTGTGAATTCTTGCGTTTTTTATGAAAAAAATTATTTTTTGTTTAGTTTTTTACTATATTTTTGCATGAATTTTACTATATTTCGGGTTGAACCAAAAAACACCCCCGTGGATCCGCCCCTGTTTTATAGGTACTCATCTTAATTTAATCTGATATTTTTTTTTCAAAAATATTAATATGATTCGTATTCCTATCATTTCAGTTCAGTTTCTCCTTTTTTGGTATCTTTCTTGTTTTTATATTTTTGTTGTCTTTCGTTTTAATATTAATTTTGTTTTTGTGTTTAGTTATGTTTTTTTTTTCTCCTCTCTTTTTGTTATATCATTTAATTTATTGCTACTGATTGGGGCGTTATTCTTATTGATCCAGGTTATAAATTTAAGAACCTCTGACATGCTCATTTATTATGAACATTAGCGTTTGATTTGTTATTTTTCATATTGATATACGCCGTTTGATTTCATTCGTTCAACGTTGTTGTTGTTGCTGTTGTTGTTGTTGGTTGGTTGTATGTCGGTGCCATTGTGTCAGTTGAAAAGTTATGGTTGAAATTGGAATTGGAATTGAAATTGTGACTTGAACGCTGACCAAAGTTGTATCTGCGACGCATCGCAACGGGCCGAGTGAATGATGTGGCGTCGTTGTTGATGGTGACGTCGACAGAGGTGGTGGCATTGTTGGTGGAAGCTGTGTTATTGATGTTTTTAAGGCTGGGATGAAAAAAGGTTCGAGATATTTTTTTTTTTTTCGAATGAAACTAAATTAATATCAAATATTAATGAAGTATTTATTGCCTGGATTTACATATCAAGCTTGAGCCATGAATGTAGCTCAGATATGCATGTCTGGTTTTGAATTATGTGAATGTATGTGCTTACTCTTAAATTTTAATTAAAAAGTCTTTAAACTATGAGAAATCGCGTTGGCATTTTTGAAGACTTCCTGTATGTCTCAATCAAAGTGTGTATGAAATAAAAAAAAAAAATATCTTGAAATATTAAAAAAGCCCAGCATAAATGGCCCTAATATCGGCTTACCCGAAATAATTTTCCCGGTTTTTTATCGTCAGGGATCGACTCTGCCCGATTTTTAGGCCATTAAAATAGGACCATTGTGATACCCTAAACGGTCTCTACCCACATCCGTGCCCCAGAAACGTGAGCAAGCTTTCCATAAATGCAGATCAAATGGTTGCAGTATAGAAAGGCCGTATAAAAATAATAATAATCGAGTTCAATGATCTCCAGAACGTTGTACAGGACCAGCCGATTGACACGACCGTGCTACCGCCAACGCTAAGGAAACCCAACTTACACCCAAAGCAGGGGATCGAACCATTTCGTGGACTCAATGAATTTAGATAACGTCTTTATTTATATTTTTGATACCCCAGCGAGGCCAATGATAGCCAACCGTCTTCTGCTGGGTGCGGGACATTGACACAGCAGATGCTGAACACTCTCCTCCTCTTCAATACATCTGCAGCTGCGACAGTAATCATGAGACATTACGGCCATTCTAGCACCGTGCGTGCCTATTAAACAGTGCCCAATTAAAACTCTTACCAGGGATGAAATGCCCGATTTATTAAGGCTCAGCAGTTAATTGGTACGTTCTTTGTTATAAGAAGGCCAAGTTAGTCTGGATATCTCGAAAGTCTAGAGACCTGACCAGAGAGTATGTGCCCAGGTACCCAAATAAGGCTGAAACTGAAGTGCTGAGCCATCTTGTTGAGAGATGTGTGATATTCCGTTAACTACTTCGCATTGTCGACGCATGACTTCAAAGCCCTGAGTGCGGTCTGACTGTCTAAGAATATGTAAATTCGTTTGCTATTTTGGGGCGTGGACACCAAGAATTTAACTGCACCGTGTATTGCCAGCATTTCAGCTTGATACACGCTGCAGTGGTCGGGATGACGGAGCGACATCTCTAGTCCTAGATTTGATAAAGAGATACCTCTCCCCACCTTACCCTTAATTTGATTTGAAAAAGGACGAAAACAAAACTTCAACCGTTTAACCCGTCACATATTCCCAAAAATAAAACCGAAACTGTGATTTCTATTTGTGCTGTAATAGTTTGGGACAACACTTTGACGAGGGGTTAGTCATAAAGAGGTGAGCCAATACTTGATATTTGTTTCTTTCATACTTGATAATTCAGTTTATTCTACAAATTGGTTCCTTATACACATCAACAAGCTTGAGTAGTAGGAGTTCCACCTGCACCCGGCATTAGGACAAGGCAAGAATTTTTTTTTGGACCCTGGTCTCGACTGCGTTATATCTTCAAAACAGTTAGCTCTATGTTCATTTAGGGAGAATTCACTACACACCTCATCAGAACCTGAATACAGTGACCTCCTCGGTATCCTAATTTTCATTCCAAATATGTCGCAGCGTTCTCAAAGAGCCAATGACAAATGAAAGTAATTAAAAATGGTTTGCTTCAAATACCTCACATTGGGCTGCTGGTCTTTGAGCGGCACAAAGATACTTCGGTCTTTGTTTTCTAGCGATTTAATGACTTTCATGGTGGGAAGATTAGAACATACAAAAGCGCTTTAGGTGCACAAATGATTTGTATTTAAATTTTTTTTCGGTGACTATACCTAATTGTTAAAAAAACTTAAATTTGAACAGAGCTACATTAAAATACACACCACAAGCCAAGAAATAAAATATATGGTAAACATGGCATGGTATACCTTCTGAGTACATTAGACTGTATAAAAAAACAAAAGAACTAAAAAAATAGAGCAACCTTCCAACGGTATTCCTAACACACTCCGAGTTTCATAATAGTATTTTTTATCTGAATAGTAGATTGTCATAAAATCGGTTTCAAAACGATTTATCTTCTTCAAACACATGCTATCTAGAAAATCGATTGAGAACAGTAACTTTTTGCATAGGGCACTTGGGGAGGGTTACAGGGTTGCCACCTATCTAATTCTTTTAAAATTATGGAGCAACATATGCCAATATGGGTATCAATTGAAAGGTATTTTCAACCGTATTCCAAATATGACAATTTCAAGCAGGGTAACCCCTAGAGTTACCACCTGACCGCGTTTTATTTATTTTACCTTATAGATATTTGTATATCCAGACTATCTCGGGAACCGCTTGACCGATTTGGATGAAATTTTGAATATATATAGTATGGTTGATTCTAAGACTATCCACTTGGGGTTGCCACCTGAGGCGGGTTACAGGGTTGCCACCTATCTCAATTTTTTTTAAGTCATGGAGTTAGATAAGCCAATGTGGGTATCAAATGAAAGGTATTTTCACCGACATACCAACTAAAATATTACCAAGTCGGGTAGCCGGCCAGGGTTACCATTTTACCGTATTGTATTTGTATTGTATATTTTTGGGATCATATTTGGATTATTTTAGGATCATTTTGAGATCATCTGGGAGTCACCGTGGAATTATTTTGGTGCTATTTTGAGATCATTTTCGAATCAATTTTGGATTAATTTGGGACAACTTTGGGGTAGTTTTCGAATCATTTTGGAGTCATTTTGGGATCATTTTGGGATAATTTTTGGGTCATTTTGTGAACATTTGAGGGTCTTTTTGGGGTCGTGTTGGGATTATTTTAGGATTATTTTGGGATAATTTTTGCATAATTTTGGGATAATTTTAGGGTACATTTAAGGGCGTTCTTGGGATCATCTGGGAATCATTTTTGGATCATTTTGGGATCATTTTGGGTTCAATTTCGTATCTTTGTGGGAACATTAAGGGTCTTTCTGGGATCAGTTTAGGATTATTTTGAGATTATTTTTGGGTTATTTTGAGATCATTTTGGGTAAGTAAAGTTAGCGCTATATTGATAGCACCGAGCAAGATCGGTCACGGTCAGGCAATTAGATTTAAAAACGCCATCCCTTAGCTGAATATGTGTTGAAATTTAATTGATATAGGGTGTTTTTGAAAAAAATTCTGAATAAGGTGATCTTCTACTTAGTAGTCGAATCGCTCTTTTCTAAAACACTAGGGTGTCCAAAAGCAACATTTCAAAAGTAGTTCATTTAAGATTCTATGAAGAAGTTTCGAAAACGGCCTAAAGTCTAACTGATATATAAGTATGTATGTGTGCTACTTGCTGACAGCGGCCCCAATTAATGCTGATGTGATGATGTCGAGTTCGAGACTCCAGACAGTGTCGCTTCATTAGTTCATGTCGGTCGATTGATGGTGAATGAATTAAAGCTTGATTTGCTTAGTTTTTGTTTTCAAATTTATAATTGCTTTTTGTTTTGTTTTTCTTTCCCAAAATTATCTTTTATTATGATACACCCTTTTATTTTTAATGATCTTCATACGGCAGTTGTATTTCAAATTATTTTAGGTATACTTATGTACAAGTAAATAAATAAATATTTGATTCGTCGCCATTAATGCTTTTGTCGCACCATTGTCATGGAATCAATCCATAAGCAAACTTGCTCTGATATCCAAAAATTTCATTTCTTCTGGTTTTACTTAATTAATGATTCGTTGGCATAATAGGTTCATTAACATGATTTGGTCATAATTTATATAAATCATTCAAATTCAGTTGTTTGACGAGTTTCTTGCTAACGTTTTGTTGAGAGATCGATTAGCGAGTAGCGGTTGTTAATGTTTTCTTAGTCAACTGTTTTGTACGGGTAGATATTTGAATATTTATTTATTTAGATAAGCTCGAATATATACCTTATATGTAGAGTAGCTTCTCATTTTGTCTTTGAAATACTTGAATTTGAAGCGTTTGTTAAAATTTGAAAAATTGTGAGAATAGATGATTTGCTCATGGACAATAAATTGACTAATTAATTTAGTTGTATTCTTTCTAGAATACGTTCTTTGAAATATATTTTGTATAGTTATATAAACAGTTTAAAGTCACTCTCTTACTAATCTTAAGTGGATTTTCTGCCAAATAGGGATCTAACTGAAACTTTTCTACAAAATATAATTTTTATTCAAATAAAACTGCTTAGAATTTTGCCTAATTTTAGCTATATATTTTGCATATACATAACTTTTAAAGGTGTGGTCTTAATTGACTAAATAATGAAACAATCAGTGTAATTGACGTACTATTGAAACAAATATAAGGCAGCAAACCTTTGCTACTTTGAATAGATAAAAATTGTGAATGATATAGCTTTCTAGACCTTCTCACTATAATAAAATTTAAGTTTGGTATATTTCCCCCCCTTTGGTTTAATGACATATGAAAAGTCACTTCGAAAAGTGACATGACGTATTAGAAGGCTTTGAGAATAAGCTGAAGAAGCACGTAACGATTTCAACTATTCTTTGGTACAGTCAATACCTTTTATGAGGGTAATTTATGCGCCAAGTTTTATGAAGATATGTTGCTTTTAGTTGTTGCTGAAATTATTGCATTTAAATTTTGTATAGGTCCATAACTCACATATCGTCGCTCGCTTGCCAGAGGCATGAAGGATTGACGAAAATCCTGGGTTTCCTAAGTACAAGGACCCTCGGAAATTTGCAATGCCATTTTCTTGAATGTGTAGTTTAATCCCTAAAAATTGTGCCAGAAAAACCAATGTGTTACACATTCATGTTTCTGGCGCCACAAAAATATCAAAAAATTAAATTTCCAAATTTTTTTAAATTTTCGTTGTGCCAGAAACGTGAATGTGTTGCACTCACAAACAGACACCATGGTGTATACGTAACAATTTTACTACACAAGGAAAAACAAAAATTAGAAATTCAATTTTTAAACCTTTTGGTTGCGCCAAAAACATAAATGCGCTATAGATTCATGCTTTTGTCGCAACGAAAATTTTGAAAACTTTGCTTTGGAAATTTTTAAAAGAGGAATGTGCCGTATCTTGAGGAATTTAAGGAATATTATTGTAAAAATATATCAGTGGAAAGAGTAAATGAGAATAAAAGAAGAACTGTCGAGGACGAACTGCGTCAAGTAAACTACACTGTAGTGATGTATATACACTTATACTGTGTACCTACTTATGTATAATAAGCCTAATATGCATTTCCGCAAACTCAAGTCAACGTCATTAATCGCTAGCAACAGGTTAATTTTTTCTTGTGGTTGCCACACATTCAGGCATATGTACGTTTGTACGTCTATGCAACAATTTCACACATAAAACAAGTAAAAATTAAAAGTAAAAACGGGAGAAAATTGCAACAAAATGTAATGAGAATAGCTGTCGGAATACGGGCTTGCAACATGCGACGGGGTGCCCCGCATATGCACTTACACTTGCATTCCTATTGAAATGTTTACATATTTGGTGGCCAATGGTGATGATGGTGGCGGCGACCGACATGCAACATTGAAGGGAAGGCTCCAAAAAAGAGGTAAAAGCTAATAAAGCTTAGACAAAGTCGAAATAAATGCAAAGGGCTGCTCCTGAATTTCAAGCTTATGTTGAGAGGGTTTGGGGACAATTTTTTTTTATCCTCAAAAAGACTTTGACTAGACATCCGATTTTTAAAAGAGATATGCCCATATCTGCCTGAGATCTACTTATTTCTTTCTCAAAATAGCTGTGTTAAAATTGAAGTCTTTGCGAGTTATCCCAGAGCCCTGGTTGTAACAATAAAATGCCCCACGGCCAGTATAAAGACAACAGAAACAACAACATAAACAATAACTTCCACAACAACGCCAACAAAACGGCAAATGCTTTCAATTCGCAACAAAGAACGGAATTGGCAACAAACACCTGAAATTAAAGACAATGCCCACCATGACTTCTGTGGTTCTATTTTTTGTCTTTTCGAGTGTACCTATACGGACGCGCGTCGCAGTCGATAAGGTCGTTGTCAGTGCTTTTTTGCTGTGGGGTTGTTGTTCTGCTGCTGCTGCTGCCGTTTGCCGATGGCGCGCAGAAGTGTGTTGAAAGGTGGTGTGGAGGTGTCATTTGTAGCGAACATGCAATTTTCCCTAGTTGCATTTACAAATCGTTGCAACAAAAGCGACTTACCGCCTCCGACGCGAACAACCTTTACTCCAATACGGCTCGCAATAGTCAAGTTGCTGTTGCTGGTAGCGCAAATGTAGGAAGGTTGGGGTAATGTTTGGAGTATGGCAATACAAATAAAATAATTTGCACAAATTTTTGTAGATTTGTACTTGCAACAAATAACTAACAATCTATATGTAAATACGGAAGTGCTAATTTTCATATGAATCGGTTTGAATTTAGGAAGAAAACGGGCGCTATTTTAAAATTGATGGATAGCCGCGTTATGGAGCTAACCCCAGGTGGTACATTATTTTACAGTTAGTTGTTTATGGATTGATGTAAGCATATTAGGGTAGTTCTAATACAAAAATTTATAATTTTTCTCAGTTTCACAAACTATCTCGGTTGCACCACGCACAGGGCCGCAGGCAAAATTCATGATGGGGGCCCCTAGGCAATGCATTTTTTGAAGAAACCATATGGATGAAAATGGTATATTTGACAGCAAAGTAAAATCTGTGCAATCGATTAAATACTAAAAAAATTAGCCAGCAATAAATATACTTCATAAATACCACCTTTTCTACTTTGAATAGACAAACAGTTTGTGTGCTACAGCGTGCTACACCTTCTTACTATAATAAAATAAAAATTTGGAATATTCTCTATCGATTCCTTAAAACATTTGTCTGCCCACAGTTCAAATTTTCATAAAAGTGACATGGGTAAAACAACACGTAAATTTTTTTACGAATGTGTAGACAGAAAGGAAATAATATAAAATAAATAAAAATGAAGCAAAATGAAATAAACAAAATTATAAAATAAAGGAAAGAAAGGAAAAGGAAACAGATGGATAAAAGGAAAATAAAGAAAAGGTGCGGTAAGGAAAGGAAAAGAGAACAATCAAAGGCAAGTAAAGGTAGGGAAAGGAAAGGAATGGAAAAGAAAACAGGAATTGAAAGAAAGGAAAGGTAATGAAAGTAAAGGAATGGAAAAGAAAGGAAAATATAGAAAGACAAAGAAAGGGAAGAAAATAAAAAGAAAGGAAACAAGAAGTAGGGAAGAGAAAAGTATGAAAAAGAAATGAAGATAAAAATTTAAAAAAAATAAAGGAAAGGAAGGGAATGGAAAGGAAAAAAGTAATTAAAGGAAATGAATGGAAAAGAAAGAAAACTAAAGGAGTTACGAAAAGGAGAAGAAAGAAGTAAGGAAAGGTAAGGAAGGCAAAGGTAAGGTAAGGAAATAAGGAAATGACAGGAAGAGAAAGCTAAGAAAAGGAAAATAAAGCTAAGAAAAAAAGGAATGTAATGGCAAATAAGTGTAAGAAAAAAGAGAGGAGAAATGATAAGAAAATAAATAAAATGAAGGGAAACTAAGGGAAACGAAACGAAACTCAAGCAAAGGATATGAAAGGAAACGAAAGTAAAGGCAAGGAAGAGAAATTAAAAGGTAAAAAAGAATGTAATGGAAAGGAAAGGTAAGAAAATAAAAAAAGGGAAAAGCAAGGAAAAGAAAATAAAGGAAAGAAAGGAAAGGAATAAAGGAAAGAAGGGAATGAAAAGAGAGAAAAGGAAAGGAAAAGAAAGGAAGGTAAGGGAAGGAAAGGAAAAGAAAGGAAGGTAAGGAAAGGAAAGGAAAGGAAAGGAAAGGAAAGGAAAGGAAAGGAAAGGAAAGGAAAGGAAAGGAAAGGAAAGGAAAGGAAAGGAAAGGAAAGGAAAGGAAAGGAAAGGAAAGGAAAGGAAAGGAAAGGAAAGGAAAGGAAAGGAAAGGAAAGGAAAGGAAAGAAAGGAAGTTAAGGAAAGGAAAGAAAGGAAAGGAAAGGAAAGGAAAGGAAAGGAAAGGAAAGGAAAGGAAAGGAAAGGAAAGGAAAGGAAAGGAAAGGAAAGGAAAGGAAAGGAAAGGAAAGGAAAGGAAAGGAAAGGAAAGGAAAGGAAAGGAAAGGAAAGGAAAGGAAAGGAAAGGAAAGGAAAGGAAAGGAAAGGAAAGGAAAGGAAAGGAAAGGAAAGGAAAGGAAAGGAAAGGAAAGGAAAGGAAAGGAAAGGAAAGGAAAGGAAAGGAAAGGAAAGGAAAGGAAAGGAAAGGAAAGGAAAGGAAAGGAAAGGAAAGGAAAGGAAAGGAAAGGAAAGGAAAGGAAAGGAAAGGAAAGGAAAGGAAAGTAAAGGAAAGTAAAGGAAAGTAAAGGAAAGGAAAGGAAAGGAAAGGAAAGGAAAGGAACGGAGAGGGAAGGAAAAGCAAAGGAAAGAAAATAAAAGAAAGGAAAGAAAGACGAATAAAAACGACGTAAAATAAGTAGTTGTAAACATTGAGACTATACAGTAATACTACTGAATGACGTAACGAGGGAGGAAAAGGCAAAAAGAAGAGGAATGTATAGAAACGGAAGATATAAAAAATAAGGAAAAGTAAGTAAAATTTAGGAAATAGCTAAAAAAGTGAAAGTTAAGAAAACTGAACTTCAAAAAGGTAGGGAAATTAAATAAGGTTTCGTGGTTAAATTTCAACCAACTTTTTACTTAATTTGTTGAGGTGGCCCATCGATTTTTACATAAATTATTGATTTCGCTTAAGGTTGTCTAGAATCTGTAGTTTGTCCCATCAAAATAAAAAAGTTGAAGCAAACTATCGACCCTTAAAGCGCCAGTCCTAAGCTACTAATTGCATTTCGTTGGTTGGCAGAAATGCGTGGTGTCGGCATACGCATTGCATGCCGTAGTCATATAGATGTGGAAACCAATGCTACGCACTTTTGCAGATATAATTTGATGTTGTCGTTTGAATTGGTATTTTGTGGTTTTTGTGCGTTTTTTCGTAATTCTCATGTAAAAATCGACATATGTCGTGCAAAAATTAAGCGCACATGACACATGTATCAAATGTTTCCTTGCAACTTTGCTGGGTTGAGATAAAAACAAACAGAAAAGTGCGTGTGACCATACGCACTTGCAAGAAATATCTATTCACAGGTGAGCTTGGTGAAAAAAAGTATTGTATTTATGTACTTACGTAGGCACTTATATATGTATACAAATATATTTCTAACAATAGCGAATATGCCTTTTTCCAAATCACCTGACATTCACTGACTTTCTCACACTTCCTACATTGCAATCCTACTCTCATAAATCACGTCCCTTCTCTTTTTAAACAAACTTCAAAGAAGATAACTTTGACAACTAAATTTAGTGCAATTCATATGTCAAATAGCATGTGTCAACTTTAACGGTGCGTATAGATTTCAAAAAAAGTTAGATTCACATTGTTTAAAAGTGGGTGTCAACTGCCATTGAGGTAAATGACAATATGACAGGTGATTGTGTTAAACTAATTCTGCTGTCAAAATTGCAAAAAAAAAAAAAACAGTTGCATGACTGTCGCTGTGCGAAGTGCGTGCAGTCTATGCATTCAATAACTACATAATCACAATTCCTCAACTAGAGCTATTCGCGCTACATATAACAAGACAGTGGCGTTTGGTCTGGATAGTTAGGAATTTAAGGTAGAATTTGAGCTAGAGTGACTTGAGTATACCACTACAGAGCGCTTTATCTTCAGTTATTTTATTTGGTTGAGTCTTTAAAATGGGGCGTTTCAGGGCGAAATCTGACAGAGCCATCAATCGACTCTGTGGATGTCGCTCACAGCTTGCAGACGCATAATGCCGGATATCATTATAGTGCTTCTTTAAGTTCCTGCCCACTCAGCATTTCCGCTTGCTCTCTAAAATTCGCCATTTTAGCCTCTCGGTGTGGAGATGACACTCAAGGGACATGAAGTCCTGTAGTAGTTCTGATTGCTGTGTTTTGGTAGACTTTGAACTTCGTCCAGATGGCGTCGCGACGATTCGGTTAGGTTTGACGAACACATGGGAGCAACGTAATCATCTCACGGTCGGGCAATAGCCTTTTACGTAGACAATAACTTTAACCTCTTGATGGAGGTGAGACTTAGAAGACATGTGGAGAAATCTCATAGCAGTTCTGATATCAGTATTTTGATAGACTTGTGTGAGCAATCGTACGTCTGAGCTATCGTTCTCCATACATAATGAGGCCCTTAGACTCACTTAAATCATATCTTATGTGGACTAGGATGATTAAAAAACCCGCTTTTTGTTAAACAAATGTGATCTATTTCCCTAACTAAGAAAAATGAGTTTTCAAGCGCGTATCCAGAAAATATTTTCGGGGGTCCAATTTTTTTTTTTCATAATAATCATTTTGACTGGATAATAGAAATGACTTAGTTAATTTTGTTTTTTGTTTTTCCGACAGGGTGGATAGTAGATGTATATTGGAACGTTCGTTCACGAACGAAATCAAACACTGAAGATGGCGGATCGCCGAAACCGGTTTGTTACAAAACCAAAATTGACAAGGGATGACGGAAAATCGTTCCAATATACATACATACGTCTAGAATTGACTTAGCTAAAGTTTAATTTTGTTACTAGTGCAGACTCGAACCAAATTTATCAAAGCCTACAGAAACACAAAAAAAAAAATATTTTTTTTTTTTTTGAGAGAACATTTAATTTTTCGAGATCCATTATGAGGAAGGTATAATTTTAAAGGAAAAAGATCAAGCTTTAAATTAAAGTTAAAACAAAAATATTAAAATTGTTCAAATTTGAAAAATATTTATAAAAAATTTTTTAATAAAATTTTTACTAAATTTTTTCAATAAAAATTTTTTCTAAATTTATATTCGAAAAGAACGGAAAACATATTCTAGAAACCGGTTTCATGTTTTCTAATTTAAAGAAAATCGACTTACACACAATAAATTGCGAATTCAAACCCGTATATCTCGGTAACCATTCAATATTTTACTTGCGCATCTCGGGGTATGTCCGGACTCCCCGCACCCCTCCCCTGAATACGCGGCTGATGCATTTTAATTATTTTTATTAATTAAATTTTATAGCATAAGCTAGCTGTAAATAATTTCAAGATACTCGTAATTAGGCTAAAAAAGCAGCTTAAAACAAATACGGTAGCTCACAAGAAATGAGTAGGCGATATTAAAAGAATTGTCAATATTTACCATCGCTTATAACAAGATTTACTTCAAGAATAATTAAAATACCGCTAAACATATTAATTTCAGAACTCATGCCAGCAGCAATAAAAATGCTGCGCTTTGATTATGATTTCGAAAATGAAATTGATCAAAAGCTAACCAAATAAAACCATTTTGGGATCACGCGCTCTATATTATCTTATAGCAAAGTTTTCTTATTCACACACGTTTATACACATACGATTATTTATGTACATATTTACATACAGCTTCACAAAATGCTTAAGAAGTCGCCGCGTCCTTATCGCACAGTCAAAAAAAAATTTACAGAAGCGATAATTAATTTAGCCAATAATTGTTTGAGCATAGCAAACAACAAAAATCGAGATTCATATTTAAATGTTATACATCCGGTGTAGAAAAAAGGCTACCAGATGATCAAAAAAACACAGCAACAATAAACGTGGCAAGCCACACACATGATGATCATGGCGAGGTAGGAGCGAATGTGTGATGGTCGATATTTGTTTGTATTTGGGAGGGGGGGGAGACAGTTTTAGCCAATTGGCGTTGATTGTGTGGGCTAATTTCAACATTTGTTTGCGTGGCATACACATATAAAATTGGATTCAGAAGTGATCTTCTAATTAACCATATAATTACCTAATATATTTATTATCTACAAGTAGCTTGAGCTTTTAATGGAAACTTTTATTGGTTGCATTTTTTACAAGGATTTACAACTCAAACAAAATTCAAATTAGTAAAACGTAAATAAATTGCTGATAAGATGTGTTAATATTTGCATCAAGAATGTGAAAATTTCAAAGTTGTACCTACATACCTATGACAGAGGCTAAGGAATCAGGGGTCGCCAAAAAATGACCCTAACCTAACTTATTTTATAATGGATAATTTTCACATATTTGTCGTAAAATACTATCCTGAGTATCTAGTGTTGCTAGACCCGTAACTATTAGTAACAGCGCTCAAACCAGACACCCCAAGTTCGCGCTTAAGTAATATCAGGCATTTTAAGACTTCGTCCTATGTCAAAACTTCAACCAGACACCTCAAAACTGGGGACTTTGGATAATTTTTACTGAGCTTTCACATGTTTAAGCGGGTTTGTAAAATTTTGGCTGTTTTATATGGCGAAATGTAACACACGTGTCGTAGAACACTACTCCTAAGTAGTATCAGAAATTTACAGACTTCCTCCCATAACAAAAACTTCAATTAATCTTACTTCACTTTCATTTGTTTAAGCGAGTTTTTCTCACTTTGTCTGTTTTTGAATGGCGGACCTTCACATTCGTGTCGTGGAACACTACCCTTAAGCTGTATCAGGCGTTTTTAGACTTTGTCCCATGGAAAAAACTTCTGCCAGACACCCGGAAAAACCCGGACAAATATGTGAGAGCTTAGTAAGAATTATACAAGGTCCCTTGTTTTGAGGTGTCTTGCTGAAGTTTTTGTCATGGGACGAAGTATAAGATTCCTGATACTACTTAAGGGTAGTGTTCTACAAAAAATGGAAAAAAAAATCGGTTGGAGCCCTGTCACTGGTACGGGTCTAACAACACTACACCATTTTCACATTATAATGAGAAACCTTCAACTCAAAATGAGAAAATTTCATTTGAAAATCAGAATAGTCAATTTAAAATGAGAAAGTTTCAGTTTAAAGTGAGAAAACTTCATTTCAAAATCAGATTAGTCAATTTAAAATAAGAAAGCTTCACTTTAATATAAGAAACCTTCATTTGAAAATCAGAATAGTCACTTTAAAATGGGAAAACTTCTCTTTAAAATAAGATACCTACATTTGAAAATCAGAATTTACACTTTAAAATAAGAATATTTCATTTAGAAATGAGAAACTATCAATTTAAAATCAGAAAGTTTTATTTGAAAATGAGAAATTTTCAATTTAAAATGAGATCCATTTTTTGTACAAAGTTTATCATATTTAATTGCCTACGGGCATATTTTCTAAAGCTACAGCACTTGCATGAAAAGATGATGAGTGTAATTGTAATTGTCAGTTTAGCCTCGTACACCAAATTTTCCAAGAACTGCAGCCGTTGTTCAGCTAAGGTTTGCCCTTCAACTATGGGCACGCTCATATGACTATTTATCCTAAGTTTTTATTTTATCCCAAATCGTTTCCACGGGATTCAACATCGGCGAATATGGGCCTAGGCGTAATAGTTGCGATCGTCCACCTGAATGCCTACAGCGTTCTCTATTCCAGAATGGCATGGGGCATTGTCACAAATTATTACTAAATCAGGTAAGTTGTTGCCTTGACTTTCCCATCGCTGTAAGACAGTACATATCTATGCACTGGATGTTTCCTTTCTAAACGCGCCCCGCTGTCCATCCAATGTCACAATGCCCGATGCAGAAATAGCTCCAATGAGATGAATATTTGGGCCTCTCGCTGACGGAAGATGTTGAACGGCCCAATTCCCTACTTTGGAGCGTCCCCTAGTGAGACGGCAAAACAAATTGAAATTCGTCTCATCGATGCGCTCTTGTCATTTCGAGTTTTGATTTTCCATCCTACTTGATGGTTTTTAATTTTATGTACACAGTGTTCGCCCCGTTTTTGAGTTGTTAAGAATTCTCATTTTAAAACGAAAGTTTCTTATTTTCAAATGATGTTTTCCTATTTTGAATTGAAGTTTTCTCATTTTAAAGTGACTATTCTGATTTTCAAATGAAGGTTTCTTATTTTAAACAGAAGTTGTCTCATTTTAAATTGTCTAATCTGATATTGAAATGAAATTTTCTTTTTTTGAGTTGAACTTTTCGCATTTTCAAGTGAATAATCTTATTTGAAAATGAAGAATTCTCATTTTAAAATGAAATTTTCGCATTTCAAATTGATAAATCTCATTTTAAAATGATATTTTCTCATTTTCAACTGAAAAATCTGATTTTCAATTGAAAGTTTCTTATTTTAATGTGAAAATGGTGTAGAACGAAGGTGAAAATTTCAGAGCTGTACCTATGACAAGTGCCTAGGAATTAGGGGTCAAAGTCGCCAAAAAAATTACCCTAACTTCATTTATTTTATAATGATGATTAGTATTTAGTGTTGTTAGACCCGTACCAGTGACAGGGCTCCAACCGATTTTTTCCATTTTTTGTAGAACACTACTCTTAAGTAGTATCAGGAATCTTATACTTCGTGCCATGACAAAAACTTCAGCCAGACACCTCAAAACAGGGGACCTTGGATAATTTCTTACTGAGCTCTCACATGTTTGACCGGTTTTTTCCGGGTGTCTGGCAGAAGTTTTTTCCATGGGACAAAGTCTAAAAACGCCTGATACTGCTTAAGGGTAGTGTTCTATGGCACGAATGTGAAGGTCCGCCATTTAAAAACAGACAAAGTGAGAAAAACTCGCTTAAACAAATGAAAGTGAAGTAAGATTAATTGAAGTTTTTGTTATGGGAGGAAGTCTGTAAATTCCTGATACTACTTAGGAGTAGTGTTCTATGACACGTGTGTTACAGTCCGCTATATAAAACAGCCAAAATTGTACAAACCCGCTTAAACATGTGAAAGCTCAGTAAAAATTATCCAAAGTCCCCAGTTTTATGGTGTCTGGCTGAAGTTTTGTCATGGGACGAAGTCATAAAATGCCTGATACTACTTAAGCGCGAACTTGGGGTGTCTGGTTTGAGCGCTGTTACTAATAGTTACGGGTCTAGCAATACTACATAGATTCGGGGAGGACTATGCAGGGGCAATGGTTTCATCCATTATAAAAAAAAATGATGTCTGGCGTCTCTGGGATCTTGATCTACTGCCTTCAAAGTTGAACAGTGGTTCGTGCGACAATCGGATCAAATATTTCCTTCCAACAATTTTCAAGGTAGATATGTATATTGTGACTAATTAAGTTCATCCGTTGCTCTCTGTGTTAGCTGTGTGAGGAATAACTTCATGCTCAGCTCCCACTTAGCTATTCCAGCTGCTTCGCAACCCAAGCTAACCTAACCACAAAGTATTTTAAACGAAATTTTTTTCATAGTTTTTGTTGTTATTCAAATTTTTTTTTTTTGCATTTAGATTTATTCATACAATCAGACAATTTATAAACTGCAATGATTGCTGCACCTGCCATTCGTTTAACGGCGGACAAGCTCACTTTTTTCGCCCATATTGACAGTTGGCAAATCTTGACAAGTGCTCATTCCAATTTCGATTTGTTTAATTTGTGACAATTATTACGAGTTTTGCAGTATACCTAAATGCACAAACCTTTTTAATAACAGCATTGTTGTTGCAAGTGATTGGCGGTTGGGCAATTGTTGTTCTGATAAGATCTTGAATGTATTTTTCGCTGCCATTTGTTAGGTGTAAGTTTTTTATTTTAATTTCTTAATTTTTGTGTTTTTTTTTGGTTTCAACAATGCAATTGTGCATTTAATAGCAACAAAATTTTATTTTCGCAACACAATTGAGCTAGCGCTTTAGATGAAACGCAACAAAACTGATGTGATATGCATTTAAGAAGTGGGCGTGTCGCGTATGTCTAGCAGTGTGCTAGACAGATATGTTACATTACTGAAATGTAATTTAATTGGATTGAAAACTTGATTTTTATGTAACTGTAAGAGGTCTGGTAACCTACAAAGCGGTAATATTTTATTTTATTTTACTTTATTTTATCTTATTTTATTTTATTTTATTTTATTTTATTTTATTTTATTTTATTTTATTTTATTTTATTTTATTTTATTTTATTTTATTTTATTTTATTTTATTTTATTTTATTTTATTTCATTTTATTTTACTTTATTTTATTTTATTTTATTTTATTTTATTTTATTTTATTTTATTTTATTTTATTTTATTTTATTTTATTTTATTTTATTTTATTTTATTTTATTTTATTTTATTTTATTTTATTTTATTTTATTTTATTTTATTTTATTTTATTTTTTTTTTATTTTATTTTATTTTATTTTATTTTATTTTATTTTATTTTATTTTATTTTATTTTATTTTATTTTATTTTATTTTATTTTATTTTATTTTAAACTCCTTGTTGCTTTTTTGACTTGTAGTCCATTGCTGTAAATACCGACGGTATTTACAAGCAATTTTCGGGATTGTATGAAAATGTGTTTTTTGAGAAAAATTTACCTACGCGCTGCAGGAACCAGACAAGCCGACATATGTTTCGATAACTCCAGTAGTTATTATTTTATTTTATTTTATTTTATTTTATTTCATTTTATTTTATTTTATTTTATTTTATTTTATTTTATTTTATTTTATTTTATTTTATTTTATTTTATTTTATTTTATTTTATTTTATTTTATTTTATTTTATTTTATTTTATTTTATTTTATTTTATTTTATTTTATTTTATTTTATTTTATTTTATTTTATTTTATTTTATTTTATTTTATTTTATTTTATTTTATTTTATTTTATTTTATTTTATTTTATTTTATTTTATTTTATTTTATTTTATTTTATTTTATTTTATTTTATTTTATTTTATTTTATTTTATTTTAAACTCCTTGTTGCTTTTTTGACTTGTAGTCTATTGCTGTAAATACCGACGGTATTTACAAGCAATTTTCGGGATTGTATGAAAATGTGTTTTTTGAGAAAAATTTACCTACGCGCTGCAGGAACCAGACAAGCCGACATATGTTTCGATAACTCCAGTAGTTATTATTTTATTTTATTTTATTTTATTTTATTTCATTTTATTTTATTTTATTTTATTTTATTTTATTTTATTTTATTTTATTTTATTTTATTTTATTTTATTTTATTTTATTTTATTTTATTTTATTTTATTTTATTTCATTTTATTTTATTTTATTTTATTTTATTTTATTTTATTTTATTTTATTTTATTTTATTTTATTTTATTTTATTTTATTTTATTTTATTTTATTTTATTTTATTTTATTTTATTTTATTTTATTTTATTTTATTTTATTTTATTTTATTTTATTTTATTTTATTTTATTTTATTTTATTTTATTTTATTTTATTTTATTTAATTTATTTTATTTTATTTTATTTTATTTTATTTTATTTTATTTTATTTTATTTTATTTTATTTTATTTTATTTTAGTTTATTTTATTTTATTTTATTTTATTTATTTTATTTTATTTTATTTTATTTTATATTCTTTTATTTTATGTTATTTTATTTTATTTTATTTTATTTTATTTTATTTTATTTTATTTTATTTTATTTTATTTTATTTTATTTTATTTTATTTTTTTTTATTTTATTATATTTATTTTATTTTATTTTAATTTTATTATATTTATTTTATTTTATTTTATTATTTTTTATTTTTATTTTATTTTATTTTTATTTATTTTATTTTTTTTAATTTTATTTTATTTTATTTTATTTTACATTATTTTATTTTATTTTATTTTATTTTATTTTATTTTATTTTATTTTATTTTATTTTATTTTATTTTATTTTATTTTATTTTATTTTATTTTATTTTATTTTATTTTATTTTATTTTATTTTATTTTATTTTATTTTATTTTATTTTATTTTATTTTATTTAATTTTATTTTATTTTATTTTATTTTATTTTATTTTATTTTATTTTTATTTATTGTTGTTACTTTTCCATCTTGTTCACTAATAATAAAAACATAGAATAATTTAAGGAAAAATTATTCACAAACGGTCAAAAGTCCACCAAAGTTTCAAAGATTCTCAAATTAATGACCACAAACTCATAACATACATACATATTAATCGCAGGACACAGCGAAAAAAGCCACCCTGTGAAAATAAGCTGCAGCTTTCAGTAAAATGATCACGGGGTGCACTAAAATCCTTGACACTGCTAGTATAAATGGCGATCGATTGATGTCGCTCTAGTTGTCGATAAGGTAGTATAAAAACAAACAAACAACATAAAATGAATACATACTAAGTGAACATGATGGATATAAGCTAGCAATAATCTCAAGGCAGCTTGGTGTAAGAGGTACACACTGCGGGCTTAGAAATTCCTAATCCCCTTGGTTCTTGGTTCGATGACCAACAAAAGGTGATGAAAAATTTCTAAACACAAAGCCATTTGATAAGTGCCCTTGAGCAAGGCCGAAATTACGTAATCATGGTAGCTTGTAATTGTTGTTACTTTTCCATATTGTTCACTAATAATAAAAACATAGAATAATTTAAGGAAAATTATTCACAAACGGTCAAAAGTCCACCAAAGTTTCAAAAATTATTTTATTTTATTTCATGATGTTTGAAAACTTACAAATTTCGAGATGACAGTTTATCTATAAGGAGTGAGGTTTTTGGCCAATGGACGGGTTATTTTCTTCTAGGGTATGTACCCTTAAATTTTGAAAAAAATTGAGTGGCTACTTAAAAAGTAAAGGCGCCAGAGTTAGCTGAATCTGACAAAAGGATACAAATTACGTATATTCAGTAACAGGTTTTTAAAACCAGGTACTCGCTACGTGATTTATTATTTACTTTTGAACAAACTACTCTCTTTTACCTTTAAAACGCCCTATCGAATGTAAGGATATCTCTAATAACAACATTTTACAGCTATAATAGGGTAAGCCTAAAAACTACGTTTTTCAAACTTTGAGATTCAACCAGTGGTTATAAAAATTATATGTGTGTCTGTCAAAGTTTGAGCCAAATCCGAGACTAGTCAGCGACGATTTTTGTCAATATTAAACGTTTTCATATGGATCGACTCTTTCTTTTCTTTCGTTTTCTTTTTAAAGATATCTACATAAGTTAAACCTTTTACGTTTTTTGGCGTAAGAACTTCTGTAATACATACATACATAAGTATATCTTAAAGTTCAACATATGTACATATTTTGACACCTCTCACATCCGCCATGTCAATTACAATACATATCAAGTTTTTTCTGAAAACAAAAAAAAAAAATAAAATATTCAAATCACATTCCTACGATTAGATGCTAAATAATCGCGTGATAACACACTTTTTACTCGGCAATTAAATGTACACGCTTTAAAATTATATACGCTGACGTAGACGATGATGATGATGATGACGACAACTACAACGACTACGATTTACACACAATTAGATTAATTTGTTCGCATTTGCAGTTAACAGCATTTTTACCATACAGGAAAATCTAGTCGGCATATTTAGCGGCGTGTTAGATTTGTCGTTTTTTTGTTTACAGTTGTGTGTAGTAAATTTTTTTATTAACTCGTAAATTGGCACATGCAGCACACGCACAAATTTGTTGCATGCAGAATTTTTTGTTTTGGCCAACAATATACAAGACGGTGACAAGCAATCGACAGACAAAGTAAAGTATAAACATGCATCCAAATGCACATTTTGCTTGACATAAATACATTTGTACATATTTATGTATAGGCAGCATGGATACATGCGGAAAAACATTTTTATCTCTTGAGCCGTTTAGCCGTCGGCATTTACGCTCGCACAGTATGGGGATAGCCAGTTGACGACGGGGTTGCCATATGACTAACTTTTCTTTTAAAAATTCCTTTCCTTTACTTTTTAAACAGTTTTGTCAAACAAATGAATAAAATAAAGAATCGACTCATATATGACGATATATCGTCCAAATGATATCTGAATATGATGCGATATCATAGAAATTTTACTTCATATGATATGGTCTGATACTATGTGCTAACATAAAATAAAACGTAAAGTTAAGTATTCCTTTGCAATTGGGCATGACTATTTGTAAAGTGTTGGCTATTGGTGTATTCTCAGATGATGTGATGTTTTATGGCATCATATGATTACATTTAATGTGATCTATTGACAATAAGTGATATGTAGTTATGTATTAATTAATACAGCGATCAGAAAATGTCAGCTTTTATCATATGATTTTTGTTCCTAAGAGAACATTTGATATGCCAGCATATCGGGTATAACATTTCCCGAATCCATATGCACTATTTGATGATAGTAGCATAGTTAGTCGGATATTTGTTTTAATCCTTTTAAGGATGAGGTTATGATATGATATCACGTCATGCATTGATGTGACTAAGCAGTTTTCAAGATAGGCCATATATATAGTCTGATATTTGGGATCATTTGATACACCGATATAATATCATAGCGCCGATATGATATCATATAGATATATTTCCTTTGAGAATAAGTGATATGATGTTAATTGATCCAATGAACCAAATGATATATCGTTGATACATTGCCAGCGGTTACTATATATGTATTTATATTTAGTACGATATTTGTTTTATGTAGGTTCTAAATAGTATCTATAAGATGCAATCCAATAAAAAAACGATATGATATCATCTCCTGATCAATCTCCCGAAGATTTTTTCATAATTGTTTTTGTCTAGTAAACTTTTTACCTATAAAAAGTTCTAAACTTCATACAAAACGTACCAAATTGTTTTTAATTTCCACGAAAATGGCAACAATGGCCCAACTGTGACTAAAAGACAGCCGATAACTGCAAATCGCCTTGTCTCACTAGCCACCAAATTCATAGTCAAATATCTCAAAATGCAATTATTTTTCATTCACCAACATAATTAAATGCCGTGTAAAACTTGTTTTAGCCGACAAGCTTTGACTGCGCGCAAATTCCACATATTTAGGAGCGCCATGCTGTGACGCGCCGCTTATAAGCAAGTCGCATATCTACTAGAACTGGCATAATCAATCTCGCAATTGGTTAATCTCGCCAATATATCGGCCATTGCGCGCTGATGGTGGCCAAGTGGTGGTGGCTAAGTAAAGTTATTCGGTCGAATGTCAATTGAAAAACTTGTCTGTCATTGGATTTTTAACGAATTCAATATTTTTTTTTTGCTGACGGCTTTTTGTTGCAATTTTGGCATACAGTTATTTTGTGCAGATTGATTGCTTATTTCGGGTATTTGTATAAGTAGTAAGTCTGCATATCGACTAAGTAGTAGAGATAGGCTTTGATGTTCCCTGAAGAGAGTCCATATGCTAGAAAGCTCAAAACCATCGCGCTACTTGCGCTGTGGGATTCAAAGACATTTACTATCTTCAACCAAACCGCGCTGGAGTCCTGCTTTACATATGTTCCTATAAGGACTACAAACGCTTGAAAATGGCATGTTGAGGATATTTGTTCAAACCAAACTGTAAATAAAAATGATTTATGTTAATATGCGCTTTAGGCAGTGGCAATAACAACTCATCAGAGTACAACAATAACCGCGTTGAAGAGCACTCTCGCTGATGTGGAGTAAAACAAGTCTGCGGAAAGCCTCGCAAAAAGGTAAGCGGCGGGTGGTACTAAAACAACATATGCATGCTAAGTATATGAATAACTCCCCCTGGATATTACATCAGTTCTAAGCTCAATATTGTCTAACGTTGAAGCAATTTAGAAGGCAATCAAATGTGCGCGAATTAACTGGCCTATAGTTCAGGCACACCACGAAAAACATAACCAACAGGAAACACCAAAGTAGTTATGAATTTATTGCATTTCAAAGTATGCGCTGATCTATGTTTGCGCAATATCCTTGCAAGCTTCATAAACGCTTGAAAAATTATTCAACTTTAGTTTGTAAATAGACAAATGACTTGACCGACCGTACGATTAGCCTTAGGCCGCGTAGTGGCTGAGGAGTGATGCGATGACCAAAGCTGACACAAAATTACTTTTGAGTGTTTGAATGTTTATTTGGAGGGCAGAGATGGTGGGTTGCACAGTGTGTGAGCTTAATGAAATGAAAACAGAAATGATATCTTCATAGAGGGGGGTTAACCAGCGAAGTTTTCATTTTTGTTTTTATGTTTTTTTAATTATATTTTATCTTTTTTTATTATTTTTATATGTATTTTTATTTTATTATATTTTTATTTATCAGAAAATGTTAGCTTCTTTATATGATTTCTGTTCATAGGAGAACATGTAATATGACAGCATATCGAGATTTTATGATAGTCGGATATATGTTTTAATCCTGTAAAGGATAAAGATATGATATGATATCGCGTCATACATAGATGTGACTTAGCAGATTTTAAGATACGACCATATTTACTCTAATATTTGGGATGAATTGATACACCGATATAATATCATAGCACGGATATGATATCATATGGAGATATTTCCTCTGAGAATAAGTGAGATAACTGCAAGCAGTTACGATATTTCGTCGGATATTTGTTTTAATCCTATTAAGTTGGTGGTATCACAACGGGCCTTTTAATACTGGCCTAGGTGTACCTCTGCGGCAGCCACTTGAACCTATCCTATTAAGGATAAGGATATGATATGATATCACGTCGTACATAGTAGTGACTTAGCAGGTTTCAAGATACGGCCATGTTTACTTGCAATTTGGGATCAATTGATACACTGATAAAATATCATAGCACCATTATGATATCATAAATATATATTTCTTTGAGAATAAGTGATATGATGTAAATTGATCAAATGAACCAGATGATATATCATTGACACATTGCAAGCTGTTGCGACATTTAGTCAGATATTTGTTTTAATCCTATTAGTGATAAGGATATGATATGATATCATGTCATACATAGTTGTGACTTAGCAGGTTTCAAGATACCACCATATTTACTCTGAAATTTGGGATCAACTGATACACCGACATAATATCATGAGACATTGCAAGCTGTTACGATATTTAGTAGGATATTTGTTTTAATCCTATTAGTGATAAGGATATGATATGATATCACGTCATACGTAGATGCGACTTAGCAGATTTCAAGATACGACCATATTTACTTTGAAATTTGTGATCAATTGTTACACTGATAAAATATCATAGCACCGATGTGATATCATATAGATATATTTTCTTTCAGAATATGTGATATGATGTTAATTAATCAAATGAACCAGATGATATATACATAATTGCGACATTGCAAGCTATTACGATATTTACATATTTGGTACTGCATTTGTTTTATGTATGTAGGTTCTAAATAGTATAAGATAAAATCCAAATAAAAACGATACGATATCATATCGTAACAGGGACTAAAATTACAGATTTCTTGATATGCTCAGAATTGCTGTGAGTTTAGCTGTGATGTTTTGTGATAATTTTTTTAAATCAAAACTAAAGCAAATAAAAGAAAATGGTAGAAACAAAATGAGATGAAATAATGATAAAGTAAAAAGTAATAATAAAAATACACTGTTTAATGGTTCGATATCAATGGCCAATCCCTCAACCTACATCTGCCCTGAGCCCGAAACTTCATCGCTCATGGCTGCTTACATTGTCATCGTCAGCTAGCAAAGTGTGAGAGCTCCTTGTAAATGTTTTTTGTTGTTGTTGTTTTGCTCCTACTGTTGCTATTTGCAATTTCGACAGAAGCCACCACACACGGGTGCTAATAAATATTTTTATATTTATTTGATATTCATTATGTATATTCACCAACAATAGATATACCACTACAAGTATTAAATGTTACTTGCCTTCACAAGACACATAGCTGGCTGGTTGCATGGCAATTCATTTTCGGGCCAATCGTCGAGTGCAATGCCTTTCTTATTGACTCGCCAAAGCTTCAGGCACACACTTTTCAGTAAACATTACAACGGAAGAAAATGCAAATACGAACACACACACACACACAGTGGTGCCAATTGCAACGCGGGAGCCAACAACAAAACTGCGGAAACAACGACAATCGCAATGTGGGCACTTGCGTCGCGGTTCAGGTGTTGTATGGTGGCTTGACTGCAATTTGTGCACCCGCAAGCGTTGCAAAATATATGAATGCGCTGTCATGCACTTGCAGATGCATGGCCGTTGCTGGAACATCAACAAGCAAAAAAACAAGAAGGCCAAGTAAACTGAGTTACACGTTGCCGTGTAATTGCAAATTAAATAACCAGTAGCTACTTTTGGGATTCACTCAAAAACAAAAGCACAGGAATGTGGTGGTGAGCAATTCACTCTTGGATAATGAGAAGGAAGTTCATTTATAAAGCCACACAGATAATTATTATGTCGTATGGAGAAGAAAATATTTCTAACCAGATCTGTCACATACTTAATTCGTCAGTTGTATACCCGATAATATCTCGAAACCGGCTTCAAGCTAGAAATTTGGATACAAGTTGATTTGCTCCAATCTAAGTCTTCTTGGCTTCAAGCTTGGCATATAGCTCAGAGCTCCGTGACAATGAAATGCCAACGAAAAAAAGTCCGCTAGATGGTGCACAGATCGAGGTATACGGAAAATTCATTAAAAATTTGAAATTTGGCTATTAAACTTTAGGTAACTTTCCGGTAATCTAGAGTTTGAGACTTGGTACATAGATCAATAATTCGAAAAAAAGTAATGGCGGCGGTATACCAACAGGTTATCATAACCTCTAACGAGATTTTTGCCGAGCTTCTTTTTCCAACGTGTGGTGTGTTGCTTTTGTGTTTTTTCCTACAAGTTGGCGGGACCAACAGTTTTTTGTCGAACTCCGAACGGCACTTGCAAAGCAAAATTAGTTTTTACTGAGAAGCTTCTCATGGCAGAAATACACCCGGAGAGTTTGCCAAACTACTGCCAAGGGGCGACCCCGTTTAGAAAAATTATTTTTCTTAATTATTTTTTAATGTTACTTTTGCGGGGCATTGATGCACCACGACTTGGTGTAGAAGGCCGAACACTTAACCGATACACAACGGCGGTCAACAATTCGATACATACGAAATTCCGTTTAATGGTGAGCTGAGCGATAAAACTTAAATGCCTTGAAAAACATAGGGAGAACTTGCGATTTTTGAGCCACTAGAAACTCGAAACTTGGCACAGGTTTCAGAACACATGCGACAGTGCAATTCTTCATCAACAAAATTCCTTTAGGTAGAGCGCGGATGGAGATTTTCGGAAAATTCTTTTGAAAATGAGAGTCCTGCGAGCGATATAACCTAATTTTCTGGCAACCTCGGGAAATTTGTCTTTAGTTTAAATAATAAAAAACATTTTAATAATAAAATTTGTAAAAATCAAAATTCCGCTTGGTGGAGCGTGAAACGAGATCATTAAAATTGCTGAAAATCTAAAAAAAAAACTGGGGAAATCTCGCAATCGATTTTATGTAACTTTACGGTAAACTATAGTTCTGTATAGAGACTTCGAACTTGACGCATTTTTCAGAACCCGATAACAAAGCAATATTCATTGAACAAAATTCCACTAGATGGCGCATTATTCAAGAGTACCTGGGTGACCGAGCTTGCTCGGGGCTATTAATTTAGCGCTAACTTTAAATACCCAAAATGACCTTAAAATGATGCCAAAATAATCCTTAAATGATCCCAAAATAGCCCCGAATTGATTCCAAAATGACCCCAAAAAGACCCTTAAATGTACCCAAAATGATCCGAAATTGAACCCAAAACGACCCAAAAATGGTCCCAAAATGATCCAAAAGGGACCCTAAAATAATCCAAAAATGATCCCAAATTATCTCAAAATAGCCCCAAAATGATCTCAAAATAGCCCCAAAATTACTTGCTGCATAATTTAAAAAAAAAATGAGATAAGTGGCAACCCTGTAAACCGCCCCAAGTGGCAACCCCGAAGTGGGTAGTCGTTTAAAGTAATAAGATACATATTTCGAAGACTCGTTTGAAATTTGGGAATCTTGCGATCGACTTTAGACCGAATATCGCGAAACTAACGAAAACAAGTCATATCCGATATCCGTTGTTAGGTGTCGACTTGCACATCACCACCCTATACAACAGCGTACTACTGGGTATATAAGAAATATAAGCGAGCACACATTCAGGTGTAACATATTTACCAATGCATGCCCGCACTGTCAGATGGCAGTATGCGCACGCTAGCAGTAATATATACCAGAAATGTGAAAAAAACAACAAGAGCAACAACTTCAACATCAGCTAACAGCTATCAGCGCTGCCTCACCAGCAGCAGGGTGCATTTTCATTAAGAATGAAAAATGACGAGCAATCAATCATTGACTGGGAGGGTGTTTCATTGTTACTATTACTGTTTGTAGTTGTTGTTGTTGTTATTTGTTATTGTGGCTGCTGCTAGCTCGCATCTCTATTGGCCAGATCTTTCATTTGAAATACTTGCTAACAACACATTTTGCTTGTTGCTGTTTATTGTTAAATTGTTCATTGCTATTTTTGTTGTTGTTGTTGTTGTTTGCACTCTTGCTGTTGTTGTTCTTGTTCTTATTATACGGGTAGTTGCTGTTTGTAAATTGTATTTGTGCCATAATGTATCTGAGATACAATATGTAGATTGATATTACCTGCCGCTGGTATTCAGAAAATGGGCGCATAAAATGTAGGAATTGCTTGATTGGACGATGGAAGATGATGGCGTTCGAGCACTTCAGAGATTTTGTATATATCGTATGTACATACAAGCAAATTCGTATACCTAGTTGTGGTTAGTCGATTTGTATTTGTGTGTGAATGGTGCGCCAACCGTCATGTGGCTGAAGTGGCCAGGTGATGGTGGTAGTGGTGGGGAGCGCGTAGGTACCTCTTTGTGTGGTGGCATGTTCGTAAGTAGATATGTTTTTTGTTTACAACAGCAGCTGGTTTATTTTACTTTCTTGTTGTTGTTTTTGTTCACTATGTTTCCATGAGAAATGCCTCCATTTCGTTGATTTACAACTTTATTCTCAAGCATTGCGGCAGCTCGTTTTTTTTCTTAATTTCACTATTTTTAGTGTATTTTTTGTTGTTGTTTTTTTCTTTTTCATCGGCGTTATTTTCTTGTAGCCAATTTGGGTTACCTTTCAGCTGCAGAGCTCAAATTAAATGTAAATGTACTAAGTGATGATTTGTGTGTCGAATTAGTGAAGTTGTGGTAAGCTTTAGGCATATTAAATACAAAATTATAGAGCGGCATTTAATTATAGAGATAACGTGGTAAATTGTGATTAGTTATAATGAGCTACTTGGTAGTAGGAAAAAAAAACGAATACATATTTCTTGTCATCAGAGATTTACTACTGGATTGAAGCTTTTTGAATGCTCATCTATTTTTTTATAATTCAATAATTTTTTATTTGATTTCTTAATTTTTTTTTATTCTAGTTAATTTTTATTTTTTTTATTCTACTTTATTTTATTTTTCTTCATGCTTCAATGCTCATCTATTTTTTTCAATAATTCACTAATACTTTATTTAATTAATTAATAAATTTAATTTTTTTTATTTTATTTTTTTTTTTTGTTCTTGTTTACTTTTTTTTTTTTTTTTGTTCTAGTTTATTTATTTTTTCTTTATGCTTCAATGCTCATCTATTTTTTTTTTCAACAATTTTTTATTTAATTTATTATTAATAAATTTAATTTATTTTTCTAATTTATTTTATTTATTTTTTTTTTTTTTTGATCTAGTCTATTTTTTTATTTATTTTTTATTTATTTTTTTTTTTTTTTTTGATCTAGTCTATTTTTTTTTATCTCATTTTTTTTTACTAATTTTCTTTAACGATCGCTTTGTAAGGGCCGAAAGGAACGGCATGCTTCCAGCGATATAGATGTACGCACGATGTGGGGTCCAAATATCGACTCCGATCAAGATTCGTCCCCACCTAAGTACAACAAAAGAGGCGCCGCAAAAAAACGCAGGGAAAGCTGAACGGCGAAGAACTGCAGTCACAACAGACAGCCAATAATTTTGCAGAACGCCTCTCACACCGGCTCTCTGAGAGCCCAGTTCAACCGAGCGGAGTGCATGAGTAGTGGCAACATATCTTCGGAGCACTTTGTATCGCAGCCGAAGAAGTAACTGGATTCCGGCAAGTGCAAAGAACAGCTGGTACGATGATAGAACACTACCGCGTGATGAAGAGGGAAGCAAGACAGCTTTTCCGTTTGAGGAAAAAAAAAGTGTGAAATCGAAGTGCTTGAGATGCCCGAAAATGTCCGAAAATTGTATAAAAAATTCGACAAATGACGGAAGGTTTTAAACCTTAAGTAAAATCCTGTAAGAATGACAACGGCGACCTGGTGGCAGATGTTCAGAGAGCACAAAGGTTATGGGGGGATCACTTCCCTGCCTCTTTAAACAAAGGAACAGAGCAACAATTCTGAGAAGATGACGAGCCCCACCCCACAATCGAAGACGATCGAATTGACGTTCCACAACCCGACTATAACGAGGTGCGAATATGTTGCTATATCCCGATTAGATTAAAAAACTATTAATCGGTGGGCGCTTAATGCATGCCTGAAGACTGGAATCTAAGTCTACCCTGCGGGTTATGAGTATGCCGGTCGTAAGAGGCGACAAAAATCCACGAAATCGTTCTCAAGACAGTCGGGCAGTACCGCAAGGGAGTACCGGAACGTATCGAATTCATCCCGCAAAGGACTGTCAACACCCGTACAAGCCCTGTCTGTTCTGTCACGTAACTTTTTATAAGTGAATCTTCCGACTAGGCAGGGCAAATTATGGCTACAACAACAACAACAAAAGCAACTGGGATCTAAGTGTTTTTTACCCAATCCACAAGAACGGCGATTCCGCAAACTGCGCCAACAATCATGGAAGCAGCCTTTTGAGTATCGCATATATATATATCGCGTATTGTGCGATACACTGAAGCCTGACGTAAACCGACTTATTGGACCTTATCAGTGTGGCTTCAGACATTGTAAATTCACCATCGACCAGATTTTTACAATAGACCAAATTTTGGAAAACACCCGTGAGAAAAGAATTGATACACATCATCTCTTTGCTGGTTTTAAAGCCGTCTTCGACAGTACAAAATTTTGCTTCCCCTCAAAACTTGTAAGAGGCGACTAATATGCACATAGGTAATGACGTGTTCACTCGATTGTTGATCTACGAAGGTTCCACTGGTCATACCAATTCGCTCCTGGGACAGATAGGCAGTACCGCGAGGGAGTACCGTAGCGTACCGGGTTCATATCCCGCCAAGAACTGTCAATTTCGGAATCACTCCCCAGAAAAATTCTTCGAAGGATTTATGGAACCCTAAAAGTGGGTTACTGCGAATACCTAAGAAGTTTAAGTGATGAGCTAAGCGGCTTCGCTGGCTAGGTCACGTTGTGCGAATGAGCGAAGATGGTCCCACCCAGAACGTATTCTTATCGGCACCAGCCGGTGGAAATGGAGAAAAAGGGAGACCACCACTCCGATCGAAGGACCAGATCTACAATCACGAGGTGTCTCCAATTGGCGCCAGTTTGACTCAGCAACGAACCGACTGGTGAAATATGTTGGACGGCCAAAGTCGCATAGGCTATTTTAAGTAAGCATTTTATTTTATTTTATTAAATAACTGTCGAAACCTGATCAAGGATATATCATCTAATAATTATGATCAACAACCTGCCAGAAAGGCGCTGCGGTTATTTGAGTTTTTCAATCCGCGAAAAAAGTTAAAGCTCAAAACTTAATTTTTATTCTTGAGGGATAAAATATCGCTCAAGAAATAACTTTTATTTTTGATCAAAAAAATAAAAATCAAAAATAACTTTTATTTTTGATCAAAAAAATAAAAATCAAAAAATAACTTTTATGTTTGATCAAAAAAATAAAAATCAAAAAATAACTTTTATTTTTGATCAAAAAAATAAAAATTTAAAATAACTGCTATTGTTGATTTTTATGAAAAAAATCTGAAAATAATGATTAAATGTGGATTTTTATATTAAAACTCATAACAGTTACGGTCCCTGATACAAAATCCCCTATTTTCCACTTTCGTCATTTAGGAGGTTTTGCATCTGATAGATAGGTGGTTTTGCATAGGCATCGACGATTTACTTTTCCACGACATTTAACAGTAAGTGTCCTAATTTGGCATTGCGTAAATAAACACGGCTTTAGCAACTGTATACACACAACTCAAATAATTCCAGCCCACACCGCCCGCCACAAACCGAGTCAACCAAATACCTTTCGCTCAATAACTCAGCAGATTTACAGAGTGGTGGGCTCGAGACTAGAAAAACCGCGCTTTTTACGATTGCTCTCACTGCAATCATACCCCAACTGCTCTTGTGGCTCCCATTGAATGGGTTGGGTACCATATTAGCATTCAACTAAAATATTGTCCCATAATTTGCCTCGAGCAAACCAACAACCAAATAATTTCGACAACGCAAAGCAAACAAATAATGTAAACGAGTGACAAGCGAAAATGCCAACAAAGTGCCGTTCATCACCAGGACTTTTGCCAGGACAACAAAAACAAACAAAAAACACCAAGCTCCTTGCACACACAAGCTCCTAGTCAAACAAAACTAAAAGCGGAGCAAGAATTCACCCTTAGCTCAGCGTTAATTTACGAGGCTATTGAGTGCGGCAGAAGGAAAAGAAGAAGTTTAAAGCACTCCCCATCACTCAAATAGCGAAATTAGGCAATTAAAAATTTGCCGAAGGCTAAGACGTTCGTTGAATTGTGAGTTAAGTTTTGTTGGATGGGTGGGTGGCTGGCCGATTTGGTTGGGTGAGAGCCAACGAAAGCTGGCACTGAGCTTACTCTAGCGACGAACAAGGGAAACAGCTATAACTACAATAAACAACTGCCAGCGGCAAAAATTGGGAAGGCAATCAACGACACGCGGAAAGGATCGACAGAAAACAGGAAAGGAAGGGCTGCTATTTTGTGAACTTTCGGTGGTTGCTGCTGATTAGAACTTGAGTGACGCATGTGAGTGCTGCATCAAGCCGCGGATGTTACACAGCTGATGTATCTAGGGTATTTGCGTCATTCATTGATTTATTTGAGCAGCGTGAAAGCTGTCCTTATTTATCGCCAATGAAATGGTGTAGTGTGTATAATTAATATTTTTCGAGCGCAGAGGCGCTGCAATCATTTCGCAGCTCACTCTATGCAGAGGGTGGGCTGTGAGCTTTTCTTGGAATGCTTATTTAGCTTTTTCGATATAACAGTGTTGCCACCTGGAACTTATGTATCTAGCATGTAGAAGCTGGTTTTGGGAATACATATGCAGAAACCATCGGCTTGGGCTTTATTGACCTGAGTAAATAGTATTATCAATTGTAGCTCCTCTTGTTTCACAGCAAAAATGAGGTGGTAATATGTACCTGAGTTCCTTCTACAACGCTTAAGCATAGATATGGTTCTTCAAAACGGTTCTCTAGACTACCAAATCGTCTAGTGAAGAGGAGCAGGTATGTTTGCCTCGCACGGTCTAAGAGTTCTCAGTCGGCTTAGGAAATATTCTGGATAGTTCAAATCGTGATTTTTTGCGGCGAAAGCGAGCTGGCCAAAATAGAGAGTAACGTTTCTTTTCTTGTCTTGATCCGAATCGTCCCAAGGGCCTCACTATAATTAAATTTTCGAGCTGAAGCCGAACACCGCAAAGGAGATTGAATCCTGCTTTGCTCACATATCTCCCAACCCTTCTCTTATTCTACATATCTTACCGTAGGAGAAAACCATGCATTTCTACAAAATACCAAAACTATAGTTAGGATCAAGTTCATCCTACAAGAGGGAGACCTTCTGTTTTTCATAAAATTCGCAATTGGTTTATGGAATATTCTAACCCCAAATAAGGGGGTTTCACAGACCAAGTCGTCTAGTGCAGGAGATCTACGAATCAACAATCGGCTTAGGAAGTGTTCTGCAATTCGCGAAAAGGCAATAGAAGCAGAACCTCCGCCCCCAAATGAAATCATAAAATATGTAAGCATATTTCTGTCTTAATAACGAAAGGAGGCGCCGTTGAGGTCTCTTTGGCCAAATAGGAAACGAGCCAAAAATCTGCTGTTGGGGTACCTTTCTAAAGTTTGATGCGTCATTGAACCGATTATCCGACGCAGGCATATACTAAAAAGAGTTCTCTGTGGATGTTTGTAGAAGGAGTAGATTTCCAATTTCTTCCGCTGCTGTCAAGAACTGCAGATAAGACAATTTTGATTTATAATACACTTTTTTTAGATAATCGAAGGTCAATTTAGGCCATATACAAAAAAAAAGATCATCAAAAGGGACTAGGTAGTGAAGGGGGGACACCTTGCCGCGGTACGAAGGCTTAGTCGATAGCCACAGGGCCAAGCTACCCTTGTGATCATAGCTCCGCATGGCACAACATCATGAGAGTAGCCTATCCTTTCTCTGGCGCGATGACAAAGATCTAACCCCTCCCAATCCAGGTTGTTATGCGATATAGTGTCCATAAGGCTTTTGCAGCCGGAAGGCAAATCGTAGCTGTAGTCAAACGGAGCCTCGCTGACACCGGGCCACCCCAGGGAGAAACTATGGTCTTAACGCGGTATGGAGCTCTGTCGTGACGGACGACACACTTTCCCTGGCTCTACCCTTGATCCTAAGCTGGCCTCGTCCGGCGAGGGGTCGTACGTACAATATGAATAAAAGTAATAAAATAATAAAACAAACAGATACCTCGTCTACCCCACAGCAGAGAAGAACAATGCTGGAGCAAGCGAGAGCACAACGAGATCCAAAAGAGAAGGAAGCCGTAATTGAGCTTTCAACAAAGGAAGTGACCGCGATGACAACTACGGTTCCGAACTCCTCCCAAGAGACGTCTCCCCGTCGCTCAGCGTACTGGGATAAACAAATGGCTTCAGGCATCCTGAAGAAATATGAGGAAGTATCGCAGGACACGCTGTCACCGAATGCCAGGAGACGGTGGAGATAGAGAAAGCTCTGATACCTAATTTCCAAATCACTTTTGGCCCCAAGAGGGTAAACGGAAAACCCCTCAAATGCCAAAGATCTGACGTGGAGTTAAAACCCCATCCGAAGCGGCATTAGAACACGTCCCCTAGTGGGCAAACTCAGCTTTGAAGTGACCAAGAACAGTATCCTTATAAGTATCATTTACCGAGGTGACGGCCGTTGGACCATCCCTAGAAACCACTGGCAGTACGTCCGGAACGAAATCGATAATGTCCCTTCCCGATGTTATGTAGGAGTCTTCAAGGTGTAACGGCGCGAGGTAGGCACTGATACGGGTTGGCGCCACAGTCAGAGTATTCGCGTACGAACTGTTGCATTGTGCATTTCGGCTCGGCATGGATTCCTGTCATCCCTGCAGAACCTGAGATAGTTATCAAAATGCTGCGGATCATGAATCCATCACTGCCGACGCAGAACTGGAGTGTAGAGGAAATTTCTGAAGATTTTTCAGGTAATAAAACTTCAATATGGCAACACTGTTGGAGACGGTAAGATTTGAAGCTAACACTTCAACGATTGTCTAGTATTTAAGGCAAGTACTTACTTAGAAGGATGAATATCAATTTTGGTAAGATAAGACAAATAAACAAAGACTTCACTAAAATTTTGGATAAAAATTTAAAAACTGGTTTTTGTAGGAAGGAGGGGTAGACAAAGAAAGACTTGTTTCTGAATGGGGTCGCATTGATGGTCATGAATTCAGTGTTAAGAAACAGAAATAGGGTAAAGGAGGAGAGAAAAGATGATAATAGAAACAAACTACTAAAACTACTGGCAATTGTGAAATTGAGCCGAGGAAGCCCGAGGAGGTGGTCAAAAAAAGAGTTTAAACCAAAAAGAAAACAACTCAACATTTCTGGTAATGTTTGTTGTCAATAAATCGTTTTGGACATCATTCTCGGCAAACACCCGCGCACAAGGTTCCCTCCCCCGCCCGCGTTTAAAATAGTATTCACTGCAATAGTTTTTAGACAAGTGTTTGTGCGACGCGTTTATGTTGCTCTGCTTCTTCGTGCGATAGCAGTTAGTGTCAGATGGACGAAAATATATGACCCAACAAGGCAAAAGCAAACGCTCAAAACATTCAATGGCTATATGCGGTTTGGTGGCGGGTTTGGGACATACAAAGAACAGCACATAACACCGCAAATCACTTTTTTTCTTCTTGCACATTTCTTACCAAAACCCAAGCAAACGCCAGCATGTTTGATGGTAATGATGATGACGAGGACGTTGAGAACGACGCAAATGACGATGACGATGGAAATGCAAGACGCGGAGAAGGTCTGAAAATAGGAGGTGGAGGAGAGGTCGGAGATCCTTATGAAGTCGGAGATGGTGGGAAAGTTGAAGACACCTAAAATGTATGTGTACCGCTTGTGGCTAAGACGCAGTAGTACCTTAGCGCTCGCACCTTGAGTCCTACATTCAAACGGGCGGTCTTTCTCTGGCGTCCTTCCCGTCCGCTCTCCACCAACGTACTCAGATTTGTTGTCTTCTGTCGGCATTCGCTCCGTTGATGACGTTCCATTCCGTTGTCCTGTGCTTGGTTTCTCAATGCCTTCAAGCAATATAAAAATATATGAGAGTTTGCGTCTTGCATGCTAGCCTCATACATAGTCGTCTCGTAGCCGCCCCCACAGTGTGATTTCTTGCACACAAACTTACTGAGTGAATTATGGTTTTTTGCAATTCTTCCCTTGCAGTTCTGTTCTTTTTTCTGCGGGAGCTTTTTTTTGTGTGTTTGTTTTGATGATGAGCTATACACCAAGCGCCGTAAAACAGTGGCGTTTCTAGTAGCAGATTTATTGACAGCCATAATAGCCCGTGAGTGTAATTAGAAATTTGGTAATCATTGTTTTTATGGCTTGACGATAACATAGCACTAACGAAAAGACCATTGGGTAATAGATCAATTTGGACACCATTTGGCTCTGGGTGATTTTTTAGCACCACAAAAACACTATTATTTTGTTGATAAATTGATGCGGAAGGGATGATTTTATGGGTTTTCGTAGAAATTTCATTCCAGCTGGTCAGTGGCGACTATGAGTCAGTAAGCTTCTGCTTCTTATCGATAAACCATTAAAGTTCGTCAGTTTTGTACCTAAATGTGCTGACTCAAATTAAGCAAATATTAGGTGATTTTGTTGCTAGAAGCTTTGTTATTCTCAATGAATTGAATGAAGAAAGGGGGAATTTTCCCACAAGTTTTTCTCACAAAAAAAAAAACTTCTAAAAACCAAATTATGTATTGTGGTCCTAGAATAGAGGTCGGCAAATTGAGATGTGGCGGTGTATTGGTAAATTGTTAGTCATAGAGAAGATCACAATAGTCTTGAAGTCGTTGTCTGAAACCAGGATATAAGATCTGTGCCTGCTTCTGTAACTGTGAATTTTGAAATGTACTCTTTTTTTCTCATATACTCGTTCATATGATCCGTTTAAAGCACAAGTGGCATAAAGCCTTGAATATCTCAGTTCGAGAAAAGGTGGACTTATGCCACTAGTGTTTTAAGGGACTAATATTTTAAATGGTGAAAAAGTATAAATTTAAAAAAATCACATTTAGGGGACCCGGGACCTGGATTCTGTCCCATGATCTCAAAATGAACCGAAAATTACCCCAAAATTATTCCACAATAAC
>CAXKVI010000003.1:111334275-111389275 GCA_964058755.1 Campiglossa producta | reverse complement strand
CTTAAAGAGTGAGAAGTGCAAAGAGGAACTTGAGAATTGCAACATGCAAGGAGCGAACGTGCTAACAACACACCACCACGCAGGGAGGATGCAGTACCTACTAGCAGCGGGGGCAAGAAATGTTTTGGCCATTCTTCAGCAGCTCACAAAACCTTCAAACGACATACAAGGCCATTATTTCTTGTGCTTGTCTCGAGCTCCATAAAACACTTTAATAGTTTTCCCTTTCTTATTGCTTATGTTTTATATAGATATTTTTTTCTAAATTTTTGTACTTTGAGGGGTGTGTTGATCAAGTGCTTAGAGAGTGCCAGTGGGGTTGTGTTGGAGGAAAATAGTAAAGAGCTGCGCTGAAAGGTTTCGATTCTCGCCTATGTCCGATTAATGCGGGTTGAGCAATATTTGGCAATGTTTTATATGCGATTTGTTTGTTTGAAATTCATGGAAAGGAGGTCTGATAGCAGCGAAGGCGTCAATGTAGACACTGTTGCGATTCTGGCGTTTGTGAATCAAAGAATGACTTGAGTTATAGCTTTTAGATGATATTTGTTGTACCCAATGCGCGTATTGAGTGTTACCAGTTTGAATGTAACGATTTCATGTACTTATGTATAATAGAGTAGCAGTGGCCGAGATTCAACCCCAAAGAAGCCCAGCCATTTTATTTAATTATTATTTAATATTGACATGACCAAATCACTGTCAATTCTTATCCATCACCAGCTCAAATTTCTCGAAAATTCGAATTTCTTTCTCAAACTTTTCGGTCCATGTGACGGGGGTTTCCTTTGGTAATACGTCGATTTGGGTATCTGTAACAAGGTTCCGAATTTTTCATTTAAAAGTATTCGAGTACGTTCTTTTGCATTCGCATTCACGAACATTAATATTAAAATAAAAATTCGCGTTCGTGAATAAGAACGCATCAAAAAATCAACAACGATCACTTTCACGAATGCGTTCGCGAATCATTCTCAAATACATTCTAGAGTCTATGTACGACCGATCTTCTTGTCGTTCATTCGCGATGGCATTTAAGAACGTTCTTCTTGCATGGCATTTAAGAACGTTCTTCTTGCCGTTTACTGAATGCATATTTTGTGTGGCATATTCGTAGAAATTGCCGCTTTGGCAGAACAATGGCATGTTTTGTACGTTTATGAAGATGAACGACAAGAAAAAGGTTCTTACACAGCGTACACATTCTTGAACGTGAACGGTGTGAATTTTTTTGGCGCGTTCTTTTAAACGAACGCGAATGCATTTTTTTTTTAATGTTCATGTTTGTGAATGCAAGAGAACGAGAATGAATGTTTCCGAACCCTGGCTATAAATCCATTTGGACACATCGTTCTCTTTTGTTTTTAGACTTTCTTCGCTTTTTCCCTGTTCAAGTTGTCACACAAAGACTTTTACCCACATACAAATCACCACAAGGAGGCCCATTACGAAAGAAGTCACATAAATAAAAATATGAACTTTATGAATGGCCCAAATAATCAATAATAATTTAGTGAAGAAAAATACAGTTTTGTGGTTCTGTTTTTATTTTTCTAAAACTTTTAGAACATTTTTTTTTGCTACCAAAAATGTTCCTTTTTTGCCATTACCTGAGCTTTCAGGCCATAAATTAGAATAATTTTTTAAAATTTAACTCAAATAATCCATCATTTCTCACTTCAATCCATAAAATCGTCATTCGCAATCGACGCATCTACGGTCATGGCGAGGTGGTGTCTATGTCATAGCTGGGTTAATCAATTTCCGTGTTTGGATTGAAATTTCGCAAGCCTTTTTGCTTACACTTCCCTTGACACCAAACGTCCTTTGAATTGTTATTACCTTAGAGCGCGGCGTTATAGGATTGAAGCTGCCTGGCTGGGTGTTGCAGCGGTCATTCCGAGAAGTCTTTATTGTGAAATCGCTGGCCGAAATGGCTACTTTCGCAATCATTCCCTGTAGGGGCAAGGCTCTTGCGTTACAGGCGCCATTGCGCCTTAGCATTTCCAAAACAGTACACCATATTCTTGGTATAAGCACAATGACGCAGCGCCGCGCTGCGTTACACATAGCTCGCACACACTCATACCACTTCAGTCCATTCAAGAATCAACCTCATTGAAGCAAACTTTGAGCAGCGTTTCACACTCGCGCGGTGCGCTAATGACACCTGCAACTTTTGACGCTGCCGGCTGCGCATTCATACATTTCCGTTTCCGTTTCAATGCTTTCACAGCAGCTCCCATTCAACGCGCTACACTGAGCGGGCTGTGCGCACCAATCTGTTGAGTGTCAGCGTTTTGTTGCGCGCTTTCCCCAAGTACCTACACACACTTGCTGAGAGCTGGCCCAACGAGCGTTCCACTTGTTTGCTGGCTGCTCTTGTTATTCTACTTCTTTCGCGTGACTGTCACTGTCATTTGGGTTGTTGTTGTTTTTTTCTGCTGCTTTTATGAAACTTTTGATGTCTTTTGATCTTTTGTAATTTGCTGCTTTCTCATCGTGGACTTGGCGGTTTTTAAATTAATTTGCTAAAGCGGCCAATGAATTCATCTGCGCGCTGAAAATTTTGACTGCTCAGGATATGCATATATTTTGTTCGCCCACACCACCGCGTTTATCTGGTGGAGGTTAACATTTTTTATTGTTTTACTCATTCTTACTTAGTACAATATTGCTCGATTTTGGCTGCTTCTGTGCACTTTTATTTCATGAAAGGATTTTTGGAACACAATCCAATTAAAATTTACCGCGGGCGTTGTCAAAAATTTCTTTTGCCGAAAACAGAAAAGCTGACAGAAAAATGAATGAAGCGCGCTGAAACGAATATGAGCGCGCGCGATTACTTCTTTTCGCTGATGGAAAATAACTGCCGGTGAAAAGTCACAATCTTTGTGAGTTGAATTTTAACACATTCACGAAGAGGTACAAGTGAATGCATGTTGTATGATTGGGTGGGTGCGAGCTCGTTGGGAGTGAAGGTTGGGCGGTTTAGCTAGCCAATCGGAGGAATTCGAGGGTTTCCTTATACCAAAATACTGTTGAACAAATAAAATAAAATAAAATAAAATAAAATAAAATAAAATAAAATAAAATAAAATAAAATAAAATAAAATAAAATAAAATAAAATAAAATAAAATAAAATAAAATAAAATAAAATAAAATAAAATAAAATAAAATAAAATAAAATAAAATAAAATAAAATAAAATAAAATAAAATAAAATAAAATAAAATAAAATAAAATAAAATAAAATAAAATAAAATGAAATGAAATAAAATGAAATAAAATAAAATAAAATAAAATAAAATAAAATAAAATAAAATAAAATAAAATAAAATAAAATAAAATAAAATAAAATAAAATAAAATAAAATAAAATAAACTAAAATAAAATAAAATAAAATAAAACAAAATAAAATAAAATAAAATAAAATAAAATAAAATAAAATAAAATAAAATAAAATAAAATAAAATAAAATAAAATAAAATAAAGTAAAATAAAATAAAATAAAATTAAATTAAATTAAATTAAATTAAATTAAATAAAATAAAATAAAATAAAATAAAATAAAATAAAATAAAATTAAATTAAATTAAATAAAAATACAGCAACTTTACTTACCCAAAATGATCCCAAAACGGCCCTAAAGTAATCCAAAAATTAACCCAAAAAGACCCTTAAATGTTCCTGAAATGATCGAAAATTGAACCCAAAACGACCCAAAAATGATCCCAAAATAATGCCAAAATGGCACCCATATTGGCATATTCAGCTCTATACTTTAAAAAAATTGAGATAGGTGGCAACCCTGTTCAGCCACCAAGTGAATACTTTTAGAATCAATCATACTATCGATATGCCAAATTTCATCCAAATCGGCCAAGCGGTTCCCAAAGTAGTCCGGATATACAAATATACTGCAGTAAGGTGGCAACCCTACTTAAAAATATTTTAGTTGGCATGTCGCTGAAAATACCTTTTATTTGATACCCATAATGGCATATTTTGCTACCAAATTTAAAAAAATTGATATATTGCCACATATGTAAACCGTAACTGTAAACCGCCCCAGGTGGCAACCCCTAAGTGGATAGTCTTAGAATCAACCATACTATCTATATTCAATTTTTATTAATTTCATCCAAATCGGTTCCCGAAAGAGAAGTCATGACACCAAGGAAATTATGTCATCTGTTTTTGCTCCGTCGCTCACGTTCAAGAGAGCGACTGAGCATAACCAACGACATCCATTGATTGGTCAGTGCGATCATAGCGCTCTCCCGAGTGCAGCAACAATATCATTGATCGACGGGCCCAGCAAAGAGCGTAGTAATCTGTGTGTATTTATACATATACGGACAACTGTCCCACTAGCTGCCTCGGCCTGGATTAAAAACTTTAACGCCGTATTCGGCTTCAGCCCGATCTTTATTTAGCGACTACAGAGCCTTAAAAAATCTCGTGCTAAAATCTCAAAGAAAAAAAAATCAACTCTCTCGTTCCTCTTTTTTGCCACATTCTTTTACACACTTCGATTGTGAGCCCGTGATGAGTGGATAAGTCGTTTGCAACACACACACATTCATTTGCGAAAAAACGCGCTTGTACCAAATTCCGACATGTCAACAAGGAATCACGTTGTGCGCCATTATTTTCGATATCGGCAGGATGGCGGGCGGATCAGCTAAAGGGCCACAAAGCCAACCAAATCACCAGCACCACCATCATCAGCCATACCAACTGAATTCCACATGCCAAGCAACGTGTCCAGTAATGTCCAAATGTATTTGTAGCCGTTGAGCAATGAACATAAATAAAAGCACCTACATTGAGTTAAGGCTAAGGCTGAGCTTCAGCTTGACAAAAGATCGCAGCGCAAAAGAACAACAACAACAACAACAGCAGAAAAATAGTAAATACACTCGCGTAAGAAATCGGTGCAAGCTATAAAAATGTTGGACGAAAAAATACCAAAGACCATCAATACATTGCAGCTACATACTTAACCAAATAAACCAACAACATACCAACAACAGTAAAATGTCAACAAGCGCATCGAAGTGGCGTAACTATGGAAAGGGTTCAACAGAGCTTACACTGGTGGAGATACGGCATGGTTTGTTTTGGGAGGGGGGCTGACAGTGCGGCAGAGGAGAGGCTGAAACAATGGTATGTCGAAGCGCGTTGGGTGCTCGTTTGTCCAGCGTATCGTCCCCGCTTCACCTCTCTTTCTCAGCTGGGTACGTCTTTGGCTTTGCTCGATTTTTAACTCCAATTGACTACTGCTTGACTACGCTTATGTGCTGCTAGACGTTGCAACATAACACAAAGTAAGAGTGACTATATCAATGCCAACATCTGAAAAGTGTATCTGCGCGCTTGCGTTACTGACCAGCAACAACACCAACAACAACACGAATAAAAGCCTGAAACAAATGAATTGCGGCTAAGATGAAATTGAAAAGCAGTTAAGCAGCAGTCAACAAAAGTGTCGTCGTTTATTTACGAAATTCACATCTAAAGTCCTGGATGCCAACGTATGTACATATGTATGCTGAGCATGGATGAGCTGGCTCAATGTTGGCAAAACTGTGAAGTCGCATGCGCCAACTGCCAGCGCCAATGTGAAAAAAAATTTCAACGGACAAAGGCAAAAAACAAAAGGAGATATTCCTTATCAGAATCGCTCAAATACTTATATACTCAGTTGCTGGTGTTTGACAAAAAAAGTGCATTCAAGGAAGCAAGTTCTACAACCCCTTTATCTCCCTTGAAGCATGGTGGAATGATAAACCGAAGATCATATCAAAGTTCCCACCAGATATTGTCCGACAACAGGTACATCCCTTAACTATTGGATTGCTTGTCGCTTAAAATACTAAAGCGTACATAGACGTCCTGACGGATATATGGATGGATTGATAGGTAGAGAGACGGCAGTACGTAAAGGTAAATATGGATGAACTGATCACGGATATTCGAAGATTGCAATATCATTGAACCTCTTCAAGAAGTTGAAGAAGAATCTGAGGGGCTAGTAGATAATCAAGCGGAAGGCCGAAAAAGTTGTGGTCAGAGAAACGTAGGTGTGGATAGGCGAATTCTGGAAAAGCTGGTTAAAGGATGAAGGCAAAGCGCCTAATCGAAAACTTATTTAACAAAATAAGTCTAGAGGATCGAGTCTGATGATCAAATGAAAGGGTCAACGAAAGAAAGGTAGTCGCAATATGACTCAAGCATAGTTAACACTTTTCAACGTTTTGACCATCGCAGTGGGAACCTCCTTTTTCCTTTTCTGGGCCGAAGTTTCCAACATGCTCAGTTCCGACCCTTACTCACTCGTTTATGCATTAAACAGAGGCAATCTCGGCGAGCACTGTGACATACTAGGCTAAAGGGCTTACTAATCCCTTTTGTCGGATTCTCGATAGAACTGGAATCAGACATCCAAGATTAATCCGGCTTGTCGTACCTCAGAAAAGAGACACATGAGGAGATATGCTAGAAAAAATCCAGTTTTCTGACAAACATACTGGCGAATGGATGGACGGATGAAGATAGGAAGAATAATAGATTAAAATATATAGAAATGAGAGACAGATCAAAGCGAAAAAGTAAGACGAGATCGACCGCAGACCAGGATGAAATTTAAATAAAACGAATCAAAGAACGCACAGGGAGATGATTAAATTTAAGGAAAGGCGGTAGGAATAACTTGGGATATAACAAAACATGACATCTCTACATCTGCTGAAGATAATTGCAGGAAACTGTTTCACGGTTGCGTTATAAGACGTCTAACTTAAAGTTTAAGACATCCCCTATTTCGTTAACCCTACCGGTTTCGAAGTTTTAGCCGATTCCAGAGATATCGACCAATACTTAGCCCTTTGGGATAACATCTGCCGGGTCTAGGGGTGAAGAATAAACTTCAACTTATACATGATCAAAGGTCGGATACAGCCCATATAGGTAAGTACCTATACGGCAGACTTTGCGTACTGCAACCAGTATTGTTCTTTGCTGAGAGCAAGAACCACCGCATAGTTTATCTATAGGTTCGACATGTTTGCCTAATAAGAATAACCGGATCAGAAACATGCTAAGGTCACCGAAAAGATGTATGTGAAAACTTGCGAAGAAGTACTCGCGTCATTTAGTCGATCGCCTTAGCCATTCCGAACCACATCAACACAAATTTATTATCGCAACTGAGTATAGCAAAAAACAAATGCGTCACATTGAAGTAGGCTCAATTGTTAGTTCATTATTGTTGCATCAATGATGGTTTTGTTGCTGTTGTCGCAACTGCAGCTGTTCCATGCTCGAGCCGTGGTAGCGTGTACGCTATGTTGTGTATGTAATGTAGCTGTCGTTAGCTGTTTGATTTTGATGCTTGCTCATTGCGCATACTGGACCACAGAGTTCAGCCAGAAGCTCATCCTCGAATTGAAAGCCCCCCCTTCCAACTTCTTACACTCCATCAATGAATTCAATGATCAACACACATTTGAAGGCCGGCACAAGCCAGCAGTCAAGCGCAGAAGTTGTGAGCTGCCAGCACAACTAACTGACAGAATGCGACCAGCGAGATGATCTTTTGGCTAGCCAGCAGCCCGAAACGGTAGGCTTTTTTGTTTGTTGTGAAAACATGGTGGTTTGAAGGGCTTGTGTGGTTTGTGTGATCTTGCGTTACAATATGTTGTATATTATTGTTGTTATTTTACGTTGAAGCTGCTGTTTCTGCCTACTGTTGCAATCACTCACACACTCGTAAGCTCCCTGCTTAAAGTTTAGAGATAAAAATGCATTTTCATTGTATATGCTGGCTGGAATAGGAACAGCAACAATGCAAGCAACAACAAAAAAACATGGCTAAAAGTATATATTTTGAGGTTTGGCAAACGAGCATTGCAACCGTGTGTCCATTGGCTATCGATTGCCTATGACGTATAGAAACTACCCTGCCTCTGCCGAGCCTCAAATCTATAGACAAGCCTTCGAGCACATATACAATATATTTCACCTTATGTAATCCACACTGGCTGCTGGTAGTATTGCTTGCAACTTTCTGACCCATCGTGTCCCTCAGCATTAACAGCAGCGATATAATTCGTCTATTTGGGAACCAGTCTAGAAATCCAACGGAGAATCACTCTTGCCAGCAAGTGTTACGTTGGGCTTAGTAGGCAATTGAGAAGTAAAGTCCTTTCTCGACAAACAAAGATCACGCTCTATACATCTCTCACCATACCAGTTCTGATGTACGGCTCGGAATCATGGACAGTGTCAAGAGAAGATGAGATGGCCCTTGGAGTGTTTGAGAGAAAATTTTTCCGGAAGATTTATGGTCCTTTCCGTGATGCCCACGGCGAGTATCGAACGAAATTTAACGATGAGCTGTACGCGCTTTACGCAGACCTGACTATAGTGCAGCGAATTAATGCCCAAAGGCTTCGCTGGCTGGGTCATGTTATGCGAATGGACTAGGAGGCTCCAGCACAGAAGGTTTTCCTATCGACACCCGATTTCGGCAGCAGGGGAAGGGGAGACCTCGACTGAGATGGAAACACCAAGTTTAGGATGACTTGAACTCCCTTGGTGTTTCCAATTGGGAACGACTGGCGTGCTTTGATACGAAGCGGCCAAAATCGCCCAGGCGGTTAAGCGCCAATAAATGACGCAAGCTAAGATAAGAAGAGAATAAGATAGACGAGCAAAGCAAACGAATCTCAAAAATATGTTAAATAAGATGCTTTGGAATTTAAAACATTGTTGCGAAATTTCCCGGCTAGCATAACAGCAATGATAGCTCATAGTTTGGACACATGTGACGATTACATAGAAGAGGTGATCCCTTCGTGTAATTTCAACAATATTCTCCATCTCTTTGCAGGGAAGCTATGGTACTATTACTTTCCTTGTAGGTATTTATGACGTGGATAGGGGTCGCTCTGAGGTATTGGGAGCGCAATTGCTGAGCTATAGTTTAGGAATTGTAGTATGTCTTTAGAATATTTCATAAGACGGTTGCGAATTACAGCTTTGCAAGGCAAATGAAAATGAACGAAAGAAACCCAGACAAAGCTTACACCGTTTAAACAGTCTTATTTTAGACTCATCTCTCTGAGTACTAGGTTCGTAACCAAGAAAAATAGGGTAACACTAACCATACTCCTTGATAGTTTAGATTAGTGTGGCGAGTATCCAACGACTCTTCTGTATATATCGATGTAAAACACCGAAAAAATAGAAACGAGACGCCTTTGAGGGACTGATACCACAATTTAAATTGGAGCGTTGAGCGTTTTTTAATCACCTTGTCGCCTTCTAACATATAGTATTTTGTTAAGTTAGAATGAGACAGCGCAATGAAAAAAGGCTCAATGCTCCAAATTAGGTATGGGTCTGAGAAGCTCATTGAGTCTGATTTGGCTTCTAAGAGCCTCTCGAAACCAGTGAGATAACCCACTGTTGCTATGTGTACGAAATTTTGGCTTACCAGGCAGCGCCAGATAACCAGTCTGGTAGTCCGAGAAGGAGGCTTTCATATTCTTAGAGGAGGGCCAACTTATAAAAAAAATATATCACTCGCGCTTAGCTATTTCACACTCTGGACTAAGCGCATGGAGTAGCATAGCAACTGTCAGGTGTCAAAAAATATATGCGCTTATGATATCGTCAATCAGGAGATGAATAAAGCGCGACAAAGGAGATGAGTAAGAATTTAAAAAAAAAACGCACAAGACACCGAAGAACCAGAAATAAAATCTTGAGCCATTGAGCCTTTGACCTTCATCTCATCTTAGACGCGCTTGATTGATCGTATGCTGTTGAGCTAGCTTTGTTAAGCGGCGTGCCCCGTCGAACGTTGAGGCGCGCTCAGTCATGCGTGATGACATGCAATCAGTTTAAGCAGTAGCCTTCAAAAGCGGCAGCAAGCAATGTCATGCGCAGTGGCAAAATTTGTGGCACCAACTGAATATCTCCAAATGGCATACGCACAACAACGCGCCGCTAGCCGCTTCTGATGCGACGGCTACTACCAACGCAGCGCGCCACAGACGCATGAGTAATTTGTCGACTAAAGTAATGACCGCGCGTCAGCGCAAACAAATCATATAAATAAAAGCAAATAAATGAAATCAAAAAATAAATCCCATCATGTCACAACCAGCCAGAGCAGATGAGACGAAATCATCATCAACGGCGACGAACGAAAAAATAAGAAATAGCGCCTTCACGCGTCCTACCGTCAAACAGTTGCAGCTGCTCTCGGTGGCTCAGTGGCACTCTATTGAAGTTGCCTTTGGTTTAACCACAGTCTCTGTACTGCCCATACATGCGCCACCACTGATTGATGGCATCGCGAAATTTAAGAAGGATGCCAGACAGCTGTCAACTTGTTGCAAAAAGGATTAGCCAAGTGGCGATCAAATGGAGCCGCAATGCAAAGCGAAGCACACACTGCGCCGCCCCAACTATTGAATCGCTCAGCCAACTGTAGCAATACTTCATATACTATTCACCGGTTGACAACGCGTACTCCACGCAGCTCCTTTTGTTGCTGGTGCGGCGTTGAACGCGGGGCAATCACGAACAACGCGTTTTTATGCGCGCAGCTTTATCTTCACACGACCGCGTGCGGTACAACCGGCTACTACTCTGATGATGCTGATCATGACGAGAATGACGACGCCAATGCCGACTATGATGGATCAGTGCAAATGAGTGCGCAAATTCGTCAGGCAAGAGCAAAACAGCAAAAAAAAAAAAACAAATGTTTTAATCAGACGGCTAATAATTCTGATGCTGATGTTAATGCTGAGTGAATGTTAGCGGACGCAACAATATTCCATCAGCTGTCAGAAATATGTCACTGTCACTGTCATTAGTGATGCGATTTGTCTGTTCATATTTGCTTTTTTTATTGGACTTTGCAATTTTAACATTTGCAATCAAAAATTGTAATAAAATTTTGACTTGTATGTGTGCGTGTGTGAATGTATGCAAATGTACCGCTGAGATCGGCGGATACGACGAGGGTCAGGCGATATGAAGTAAGTAGATTGACAAGGGAGCTTACTAATCCAATTTAATTTCGATGTCAGTTCGTCTGGAAGGCATAAACTTGATAAATGTTGGTGATGTATGAAGGCGGGTATTTTAGGAACCGGATCTATCTGATCCTACCATTCGGAATTTATGTTGGACTTATTCATAAAAATATCGGGATTTTGCTGTGTTTTGATTAGACGCAGTCTCCATCTGGTTTGGAACCGCCTCTTTCTTTTTGACTCTTAACTGTTTTTTGATAACTACACAACTTTGTCAGCTCACTTTCTTTTTTTTTTATACTGAGTTTCATTTTGCGCCAAGACTCGGTACTTCTAGAATCAGTTTCCTAATCTTTCAGGAACGAGTTTCAGCTTCTTTTTTGGAATATTTCGTTTATATTTATCCCCTCTTCTCGAAAGCGCTTTTGGAGCATATTTTGAACCCAAATTCTCTTTCAGTGTCTGTAAAATCTGTACTAATATTCGGAATTCGGTTCCGCTGCTCTCTGCATCACTAGGTATGTGTAAATAATTACCCCAAACAAATTCTTGTTGCTAGTATAATTTTTTTCTTCTAATTTTGCTAAACCTCTTATTGAAGATCTCTAACCGGCACTTTGGATTAGTTCTACAGTTTGCACATTGGCGATTTAGCTGAATTAAAAATTAAAAAAAGAAATAATATTAAAAAAAAATAAAAATTAATGAAATAAAATAAAATAAAATAAAATAAAATAAACAAAAAATAAAATAAAATAACATAAAATAAAATAAAATAAAATAAAATAAAATAAAATAAAATAAAATAAATAAAATAAAATAAAATGAAATGAAATAAAATAAAATAAAATAAAATAAAATAAAATAAAATAAAATAAAATAAAATAAAATAAAATAAAATAAAATAAAATAAAATAAAATAAAATAAAATAAAATAAAATAAAATAAAATAAAATAAAATAAAATAAAGTAAAATAAAATAAAATAAAATAAAATAAAATAAAATAAAATAAAATAAAATAAAATAAAATAAAATAAACTAAAACTAAAACTAAAATATAATAAAATAAAATAATATAAATTAAAATAATATAAAATTAAGTAAAATAAAATAAATTAAAATAAAGTAATATAAAATAAAATAATAGAAATACAAAATAAAATAAAATAAAATAAAATAAAATAAAATAAAATAAAATAAAATAAAATAAAATAAAATAAAATAAAATAAAATAAAATAAAATAAAATAAAATAAAATAAAATAAAATAAAATAAAGTAAAATAAAATAAAATAAAGTAAAATACAATAAAATAAAATAAAATAAAATAAAAAAAAAATAAATTAAATTAAAATAAAATAAAATAAAACAAAATAAATTGAAATAAAATACAAAATAAAATAAAATAAAATAATATAAAATAAAGTAAAATAAAACAAAATAAAACAAAATAAATTAAAATAAAATACAAAATAAAATATAATAAAATAATATGAAACTAGTCAGAAACGGACTAAACGTATACCATTAAATATTTCAATTTCAGTAGACTGTTGAAATTTCCAAGTTAAAAGAATCTTTTTGAAAATTTTTTGTCTTCAATTTTGTTGTTTTGCGCTCCAGGGTTCGAAACTGTGACCTTGTCCTTGTGAGTCGAGCACTTTCCAGCCCCCCTCTGCGTAAGAAATTTCCACATGGTACACATTGATCCTTTCAAATGAAAAGAATTAAACTCCTAAAAGACATACTTTGAACTCTTCAACTACGCCGTGAAATAGGATTGGACGTTTGCGAAAAAGTGTTCGTCAATACAAACCCCAAATCAATCACTTTCCATTTCTCCTTTGTTAAAGATGACACAATACTCGTACAATGTCATGCAAGAGCACAAACGTCAAATTGTAGCAACACTCTCAGTAAATGGCGCATGCTGAGTGTTACAATAAATGAGGTATGCAAATTGTATTGTTCCCAATTTCTAAATAACACATTATTGACAGACAAACGAAAAAAGGTTGAAAGGTCAAATATTTTGACATTCAAGATAAAAACACAGGCAGTAAACTCAGCAAAACATATTGTGTAATTTCGGCAAGTAGAGAAGGCTACCTGTATTTGAAAACAGCGGGTGCTTAAATAATCTCTTTTCATGGGAATGCAGTTGATGGAAAAGTGAAAGTGCGTTAGGAGCGTAGATAACAAAAGGATTATGTTTTAAAAGCGGCTGTTTAGCAAGAATTGAATTGGCTTGTTTTTATGAGGGAGGATGATTGCGATGAGTGTTGATTTGAGTTTACGGCTAATTAGTTCCGCTGCGGGAAGATCCCTTTTTTGCCTTTAATTTCAGTACAAAAGTGAAAGTTGTTCTCTGTTGGAAAAGATGAAATTGGTTTTTGTGAATTTGTGTTAAAATAGGTTTTTGTCATTAAGAAAATGTATGACATTGATTTGCATAAGTGTCAAGAGAATTTCGGAAAATTATTTATGACTACGAATGAACATAAATTGGTCCGTAGGTAATGCCTTTAGGGTGAAATTGTGATTTTTTCGGTATATTTTATGATAATACCCCTTTTAGAGATATTGAAGCTCAAAAATTAAGTTTGTTTGGGGGGTGTCAGACTCTCTTTTTGGATATCTCCCTGTTTTTCTGGGAGAATGGTATTGACATCATATAATCTTATAACTTGAAACAAGCTAAACTTGTATATTTGTATATCCAGACTACCCCGGGAACCGCTTGACCGATTTGAATGAAATTTTGAATATAGATAGTATGGTTGATAGTAAGTTACTATTTCGGGAACCGCTTGACCGATTTGGATGAAATTTGGCATATTGATTGACTCTAAGACTATCTACTTGGGGGTTGCCACTTGGGGGTTGTACAGGATTTCCACCTATCTCAATTGTTTCAAGTTATGGAATTAGATAAGCCAATACATATGGGTATCAGTGAAAGGTATTTTCGCCGACAACCCAACTAAAATATTTTCAAGTAGGGTAGCCGCCCTGGGCTACCATTTTGCCGTTTGTATTTCTATTATATATTTTTGGGATCATATTTGGATTATTTTAGGATAATTTTGAGATCATTTAGTGGTCACTTTGGAATTATTTTGGGGCTATTTTGAGATCATTTTGGGTCCAATTTTGGATTAATTTGGGACATTTTTGGGATCATTTTGGGCTAATTTTTGTTTCATTTTGGGAACATTTTAGGGTCTTTTTGGGGTCGTTTTGGGACTAATTTTGGATTATTTTGGGACATTTTTTTATCATTTGAGATAATTTTAGAGTACATTTCGTCGCTCCCATCGAAGACTTATACGGTTCATTTAGCGTGGAAAACTAACACACTTCAGTTTTCTGCGTCGAAGACCACCCAAAATTATCCCATAAAGACCCTTAAATGTTTCCAAAATGATACGAAATTGAACCCAAAACGACCCGAAAATGATCCCAAACTGATTCAAAAATGATTCCCAAATGATCCCAAAAACACCCTTAAATCGTCGCTCCCAACGAAGACTAACACGATTGAGTTCTCTGCGTCGAAAACTAAAGGGTCAACTACACAAAACTTTAATTCCACTTTACCTCGGACTTTGGCTTTCACAGATAAGTTCAATATACGTGTTCCAACGAAACATGACAAATGGGAAACCTCAAAGTTGAAGCAAGGTTGAAATTTGGCAAACTCTCAAATTTTGCTTGCTTTGCTTGCTTTGACTATCAGATGTTGATGACTTTGGTTTAATGTAAGAAGTAAAATTTGGAGGAAATAGTAATAAATTCATTTTTTCTCTATTAAATTAAAAAATTTACCAAAACACTCTGAATGCAAAGAAATAAATAACGAAAACAAATTTATAAAAGAGAAGGGTTAAAGCGTTCATTATAGCATATCTATGCATTCTAACTACCATTTTTTTTTATATAGAATAATATTGATATCATATGGCCCTATACCAAGTTTCAAATAACTGCAAAAAATCTTTTTTGAAATATTCGGCTTTAAAAAAGCGTTATGCGTTAGAATGGCTTTTATATCAGTTAGCTCTATATCAATTTTCAGGTCACTGCCATATATCCTTTTTAAGATATTCAGCTTTTCACATTTAGTATTTATGGGGGGTGCCGCGCCTCCTTTTCTGAAAATCCCCACTTTTATGCGCGAAAATGATTTTTATATAATATAGTCCTGTACCCATTTTCAGGTCCCAACCTTAAACCCTTTTAGAGATATTTAGTATGAAAAATTAGGTTTGTATGGGAGGGACCACGCCCCCCTTTTCTCACAAACCCCGTTTTATTGGCAGTAAAAACATGTGATTTTTGAAAAATATCAATTAATGATATGAGCTCACTTTCAAATTTACAGTAATTCATGTCAATATGATAGTGGCCACTTTCAAATTTACAGTAATTCATGTCAATATGCTAGTATATTCGATGAATGATAGGGGGTCACTTTCAAAATATTACCCACTGTTGGACGAAAAATGACAGGGTTTACTGTTAATTTGAAAATGGTTTTGATATCATATAGCTGTGTACCGATATCCAGGCCCTTCCTCAAACCCTTTTAGAGATATTCAACTTTTAAAGTTAAGTACATTTGTGTGGGAGGGGCCATGCCTCTTTTTTCTATGCCTCCCATATTTTTCGTTGGTATGGCATTGATATCGTTTATCTCCATACCAATTATCAGGTCCCTACCTTAAACCCTTTTAGAGATTTTCATATTAAGTATGTATTGGAGGTGCTCACCTTTTCCGATAACCCCCACTTTTATGCATGAGAATAGTTTTGAAGTCATATAGCTCTTTTTAGTCGCATAGCTTGTATAAGCCATTTCCTTCTCTGGCTTTCAAAAAAATTTACATTTTAAACGCTTTGTTATATAATTTTCTGTATATATCAAGCTTTTTTAAGCGCGTTAGTTTTAATGCCTCACACTCAACACGTCTACCCACTTCAGTAATTTAATATCTACAACTTTAAATTGGTTTTTTTCAAAAACTTTTTTTTCTCCGTTTATAAGCGTTGATGTTTTATAGCTTCATTGACCTTTTCAAAATTGATACGTTTGATGATTTGTGTCCCACACGCTGTCGCTAGCACATATGTACTTGAGATCTGCTTTATATAAATATAGAAAACGTATGCTTTCAAAAATTCACAAATTAGGCGACGGCATTAACTCAAAAGCTTCAAATAGCATCTAATGAAGCGAAATGTTTAGACGCGCCAACAACAACCAAATGTGATTCAAGTGAGATTTATAGCCAAGTCGTGTAATAAATTATTATGTTTGACTATATGCTTTAACAATAACAACAACAAAAAATTCAAAGTCATTTTATTTGATTAAATAAAATTATAGATACAGACTTAGTAAGTGTTTTTTGTATGTGTGGGTATTCATGTTTTATTAGTTGTCATTGAAAATTGATCAGTTGTTGCTAAGGTAGTCTGCGTCCGGGATAAGGTATAGGGGATCTAACTATTTTTACGATTTTAGATGTCTTTATGTTGAACGTACACGGTTAGGAATTTCAGCCTAAATGTTAAACTTTTTTGAATTTAATATATGACCAAACAAAATTAGGTTTCAAATTAAAACTAGACCAGTTTTCAAGAAAATTTGTTAATTGAAGTGGCTTTCAATTTCAAACGAGGAATGTTTTAACATTTTTTTAAAGTTAAAATAAATTTTTTTTTCTGTTGGTTGGGACTCGAACCAAGACTCCCCGCATCATGAAAACAAAACAAAAATTGTCGACCAAAAAAGTTTTAATTTTAAACCGCCAAGTTTTAATTTTCAATCCAAAAAGTTTTAATTTTAAACCGAAAAGTTTTAATTTTAAACCGAAAAGTTCTAAGAATAAAATAAAATTAAAAAAAAAAAGTGGCACTTGGCAGGATTCGAACGAAAGCGCTCAGAAGTCACAGCCGATTGCTCTACCGCTGAGCTATGCCGCATATAAAGTTTTTGTGGGCAAAACTCAATGACTTTCAGACAAACAAAAAAAAAAAAATAGAACAAGACTGCTTTTTTTATTTAGATCTTAAATCGAAACCAAAAGAAATTGAAATTCTTTTTGACCTTTTGGAAGGTTTAAGATATTCCAAAAAAAAAATTTAAAAAATCCATTAAACTTTAGACGGGCTTATTCTCATTTTTTTTTTACCGTGTACTATTAATTACACCAGGAGCCTAAGAAAAGAAATTTTTATACCCAGCGTATTAGTACTAGAATAAGGGTTGTTGTTGTATTGTAATTTTGTTCAGATAATAGTACTACGTAACGCCACAAAATAATCGAGATAGATATAGAGTTCCATATATGAAAGTTGTTAGGTTGAAAAGAGGAGTTCATTAATGCATGTCCGTCCGTTCGTGTATACGATAACTTGAGTAAAAATTTAGATATTTGCATGCAATTTTGTATACAGGTTACTTTCTGACCAAGGTAGTTTGCTATTGGGCGAAATCGGATGATAACCACGCCCCTTTTTCGATATCGAAAATCACATAAATTGACATATCTCGGTAGCTGAAATGGCTGAAATGGCTAAAATGATATAATTTTATAGGTGAATCCCCTGGTCATTCTCTTAACCATGCCCACTTTCGATATCGAAAATTTTTGAAAATCATCTAAATTGACATAATTCGGTAACGGAAATGGCTAAAATGATATAATTTTATAGGTGAATCCCCCTTCCGAGATGGAATATTTCGAAAATCATATGAAAACTACCGCTGGGTATTTAATGTTCGGTTTACCCGAACTTAGACTTCCTTACTTGTTTATTTTAATTTCACCTCGTTAAAAAAGCTCATTGCTCAGTGAAAAAATGACGATAAGTGGCACCGAGAACAAATTATTTAGAAAATTTGCAATCATAAAGATCATCATATAAGTTTTTTCAGATATGACTTTTAAAAGTATTCTTCAACAATAGCTCCCTAATTAAAAAAACTCAAATGAACTCAAAGGAAAATTTCATCCAAAGTCATTAAAACAATAACACAGCAAATGTGTGAATAACAATTTTGATGAATTTTTTGAATTAAAAATTTTCGTGCAAAGCTAAATGGATTTTTTATGTCAACGCGTCCATCCATTAACTTGTCAAATGGACAGGCGACACATCGGCCAGAAATTATGTTAATTGCCGCTGTCAATTAAATCAAATCTTACAAGCCATTTAAAGATCTTTACGGTGCTCGAGTGCAAAAATGCAATTATCATTTTTTAATATGATTTAATGTGGCCAATTTAGCTGATTCGTGTTCGGCAATAACTTTTGAGAGAAGCGAAAAAAAAGTTATTATTAAAAAAAGAAACAGAAAATTTCACTTAAAACGTTTTCATATGTATGTCGTTGATGTGAAAGCATTTTTTATGATGATGGTCGAATATTTTGATATTTTATTGAGGTGTTTAATTACTGCGTCAAGACATCAAGGCATATGAAAAACACACAAGAATTCATAATGGAAATGATGAGTGAGTCAAAAGAGGGAAGATATGAGTGCCATAGCAGCGCACTGTGGGCTATTTTTATTGAAATTTCACTCAGAATTAGATATTTCGGGAAATAATGAATGCTGAAATTAGCTTGCAAAAAAAAAAACAAATAAAGTACAATGAAACATGTAAAATGATACAAAAATCAAACTAAGTATATGTAAAAAAAAAAAAAAAAAATAGTCTAAAACAAAAAAAAAAAAATTAAATTAAATTAAATAAAAAAATAAGAAATAAAATAAAATAAAATTAAATAAAAAATTCAATAAAATAAAATATAATTAAAAAAAAAATTAATGAAGAAAAAAAAAAAAAATTAAGTATGTAGAGGAAGATTAAATGAAATAAAAAAAAATTAAAAATATAAAAAAATTGAGAGAAATAAAAATTAAAAAAAACCCATATTTTATCAAAAACACCCCACTGTGCGCTTCAATTAAGCTGTTAAGGCGAGGAAGTGTTGATAGCTTTGTGTGTGAGACAATGTTATAATTAAGCAAAAATATGCATCCCTGTGTGCAGCAAGGGGTATCAAAGTTTATGAGGGTGGTGAGCAGTCAAATGACTATTTATGCGAATTTTAACCACTCAAATATGGATATAGATGCCGTTGTTGTACTTTTTTTGTATTCTCTTTGTCACAACTGCTGCCAAATTATTATTGTTTATAAACAAGTTCGTATTGTTGGTGTTGTTTCTTGACATCATTGTGTATGGCATATTTGTCACATGCCACATTAGAAGGAGTAACTGAACGCCAATTCCAACAATACGCCACTAAACCAAACCATTGTCCTCGATTTAGTTTTTGTTGCTTGCCTGTCATTAATTCTTCTGCAAATTTTTTTGTCATTACATTGCCATAGAAAAACAAAAAAAAAAAAAAAAAAAATGAATAAAAGTCACTTTTGGCCAACTCGATGGAAATGTTCCAACTGTCATTGTGACTACTGTCAAAAATATTTTACAAATTGTTCTGCACTGTCGCATATGAGTTGTGGTATCTAAATGCTACATTTTATTCTCTACAAAAATACGACTTACATATACGAGGGTTGCGCTAAAACATTTTAATCCCTGCCCAAGAACAAAAAAAATATTTTTTCTTTAAAAGAAATGTTAAGATTTAATGATTAAAATTGAAACCTCTTTGATTTCACAATTTTTGTTGGAATAGACCAGCTTAAATATGAAATCATATTTGGCTTGGTCATATCTGTAGCCCAAAAAGTTTCTAATTAATCTAATTTTCTTTATATTTTTATTTTGTATTTTATTTTACTTTATTTTATTTTATTTTATTTTATGTTTGTTTTTATTTTATTTTATTTTATTTTACTTTATTTTATTTTATTTTATTTTATTTTATTTTATTTTATTTTATTTTATTTTATTTTATTTTATTTTATTTTATTTTATTTTATTTTATTTTATTTTATTTTATTTTATTTTATTTTATTTTATTTTATTTTATTTTATTTTATTTTATTTTATTTTATTTTATTTTATTTTATTTTATTTTATTTTATTTTATTTTATTTTATTTTATTTTATTTTATTTTATTTTATTTTATTTTATTTTATTTTATTTTATTTTATTTTATTTTATTTTATTTTATTTTATTTTATTTTATTTTATTTTATTTTATTTTATTTTATTTTATTTTATTTTATTTTATTTTATTTTATTTTATTTTATTTTATTTTATTTTATTTTATTTTATTTTATTTTATTTTATTTTATTTTATTTTATTTTATTTTATTTTATTTTATTTTATTTTATTTTATTTTATTTTATTTTATTTTATTTTATTTTATTTTATTTTATTTTATTTTATTTTATTTTATTTTATTTTATTTTATTTTATTTTATTTTATTTAATTTTATTTTATTTTACTTTATTTTATTTTATTTTATTTTATTTTATTTAATTTTATTTTATTTTATTTTATTTTATTTTATTTTATTTTATTTTATTTTATTTTATTTTATTTTATTTTATTTTATTTTATTTTATTTTATTTTATTTTATTTTATTTTATTTTATTTTATTTTATTGTATTTTTTTTTACTTTATTTTATTTTATTTTATTTTATTTTATTTTATTTTATTTTATTTTATTTTATTTTATTTTATTTTATTTTATTTTATTTTATTTTATTTTATTTTATTTTATTTTATTTTATTTTATTTTATTTTATTTTATTTTATTTTATTTTATTTTATTTTATTTTATTTTATTTTATTTTATTTTATTTTATTTTATTTTATTTTATTTTATTTTATTTTATTTTATTTTATTTTATTTTATTTTATTTTATTTTATTTTATTTTATTTTATTTTATTTTATTTTATTTTATTTTATTTTATTTTATTTTATTTTATTTTATTTTACTTTATTTTATTTTATTCTATTTTGTTTTATTTTGTTTTATTTTATTTTATTTTATTTTATTTTATTCTATTTTATTTTATTTTATTTTATTTTATTTTATTTTATTTTATTTTATTTTATTTTATTTATTTTTTTTCAATTTTCTTAATTTTATTTCCAAGCCACAGAACATATGACACCTCCCTAACATATGTTGGGGTGTTTGTAAGTTTATTCCTGGCAAGTGCAGCAAACTCAACACAGACATCTCTACACAAGTCACATACGTAGAAGAAAAAGCCAAAAGTTTGTGTTGTTGTTATTGTTTTTGGACATTGTTCACCCACTCAGCAGATACGACTCGAAACTTTCTAATTACAAATAAATCGAAAAATATTCGCATTCAAATTTTAAAATATCAACTGTCAAATTTTCCAAGTGTCATATGTTCATATAAATTTATGCCGTCGACATCTCACAACGATGGCTAACGTTATGGTCGGTTTATAGAGGGCGTGTTGTGGGTGAGTGGCAAGTAGCGATCGGCGTCAAAATTGCGGTCGTAGCCAAAGCTTATATGTTTGATATTGTGGACATGTGTTTGTGTGAGTGTGTGTCATGTGAGGGCAACACGGTTGCTGATATTTGGTCGGATGGCATTGTGCTGGTAGGCATCAACAGCGTCACATCAGCAAAAACACACCAGACGTGTCCTGGTAATTGTCACCAAAAGCATTCAGTACAAATCTGTAAAAATTAGAATTAAAAGTTTTTTTTTTTAACAAAAGGCAATTGCTATTTAGAAATATTTTGTGAATATGAAAGTGTTTGCAGCGTCAAAAAATCATTGTTGAGTGGTGGGATTATTGTGGCAGATTGTCAAATAGGACACTTTAAATTAAGCACACAGCCTAATTTCCATAGGAAAATCCGTGAGCTAGGGGTGTCTGGTTGGAGCCAGATATGTGATATGTGGGATTTTCCTGCCAAAACTGGTAGGTTTTTTACCAGTTGGTTGGGTGGTATGACGATTTGAATTTAGGTAGGTTTTTACTTACGTTCAAGTAACATCACTGTCTTTCTGCGAAGTCAAACTTTTAAGCTCATTGTTGAGATCTTGGAGGAAGGTTTTTTCTGGAACTTCTATCCTATATGATGAACTTTTCATTCACAGTTACTTCAAAGCTGGCCGTTTATGCTTATTTTTCAAAAAAATATATATCCACATTTGTTAGTATGGGCAATGTCAGTTTCTAAGTTTCACTTATGTAAATCGTTTAAAAAGTTACAGAATGTGAATTTTTTGCGTAACTTTTACCATATCTATTTTTTACGTAATTTTTACTACATTTTTTGGGTAATTTTTTACTTTATTTTTTGCGCAACTTTTTCTGTGTTTTTTGTGTACTTTTTTAAATATTTTTTGCGTAATTTTTACTTTTTTTTTCGGTAATTTTTTACCATAATTTTTCTGTAACTATCGCCATATTTTTGATGTAAGTTTTACTAAATTTTTTGTGTTAATTTTACAGTTTTTTTTTTTGTGTAATTTTTACTTTATTTTTTGCGTAACTTTTTCTGTGTTTTTTGTGTAATTTTTTCTATATTTTTTTGCGGAATTTTTTATTGTATTTTTGGGCATTTTTTTATTAAATTTTAGCGTATTTTTTACCATAATTTTTGTGTAATTTTTGCTATATTTTTAATGTAAATTTTACTAAATTTTTTGCGTTAATTTTACTATTTTTTTGTGTAATTTTTGCTTTATTTTTTTACGTATTTTTTACCAAAAAAAATTTTCTGCAATTTTTGCTTTATTTTTAAGGTAAGTTTTAAAATTTTTTTTTCTGTAAATTTCACTATTTTAGGTGTGTAATTTTTACAAAATTTTTTTCGTTATTTTTACAAAAAATTTTGGGTACTTTTTACTTTATTTTTTTTTGCGTGACTTATTACATTTTTTTGTTTAATTTTTACTATACTGGCGTCCATAGCAAGAAGACAGCAAAGGCAATTGCTGTCAACCTGAACCTGAAAACCCCACCCGTGGATCCGCCCCTGGTTTCATCCATTAGAAAATAAGTGATGTCTGGCGGATCTGGGTCTAATACTTGTAGCTATTACTAAATACTTCCTGTGCGATCCGTTATTAAGTACTTCTTAGGATGTAGCTACTCCAAATTAAATACTTCAAGCAGCTATCAGTGTTATTCATATTAATTTTATCACCCTTGTATCTTTTTATGCCGACAAGTTCACAACTTCGTAGCCGTTTATTGGTGCCCATATGAAAGCATTCAGAAGATTTGCTCGCCTTATCTCAGCATGAAATGTGAACGCGGCCAAGTATTTAGTAGCCAATTATGCAATACAAATCAACAATTAGCACAAAATTTACAGCCAGATGGATTGGATTGGATTGGAATACAGAAAGTCGTCGGTCGCGGCAACATAATCTTTGCATATCAACTACTTATGAATATGAGAAGAACTTTAGATGGCATTGTAAGCAGCAGGCTTGTTGTCTCGAAGTGGTGATCGGCTCAGTGTCACAAAAGCAACAACAAAACCAGCAACATATTAACAAAGTATGTTTGTAGATATGTAATAGAATGCATGGTGTTATGTATGTTTGTATGTTTTTAATGCACGCGCACCTATGCCAAGTGCAACATGTGAACGGATTATGACAAGCGAGAAGCCAAGCGCGGCAACATCCATCTGCTTTCAAATGGGCTTTTACAGGAACTAAATTGCTTTGGATATTTTGTTGTTGTTGTTTTTGTTTTTGTGATTATTGTTGTTGTTTTTGTTATTATTGTTGTTGCTATAGTGGCTGCTGTTGTTGGGCCTAGTTGTCGTCGCGACAGACAAGAAAAGACAACCACAGCTGTTGCATGATTTGCACCCAACGATCAGAAGTATTTCATGGCAGAACATAAGAGTAGGAATGTATGTACTTTTACTAATCTACAGCGGCTACTATTGAAATATAACTAGTCAGAAATAAAGATGTGATAGGGCTTTTTCGATTACGAATTTTGCAATCATCTATATCTATCAGGGGCGGATCCTCGGGGTGATTTTCAGGTTCAAACCCTCCCCTTCCGGATACAAAAAGTCATACTTTTCACAGTAATACAGCAACAAATATAGTAAAAATTACTCAAAGAATATAGTAAAAATTGGACAAAAATATAGTAAAAAGACACCAAAATATAGTACAAATTGATCCATAAAAAAATTTAATAAAAATTGCACAAAAAATGTAGTAAAAATTACACAGAAAAGATAGTAAAATTTATACAAATAATATAGTAAATAAATTACGCAAAAAATATAATAAAATTTTTATAATTAATATAGTTAAAAATTATCTACGCATAAAATATAGTAAGAAAATTACACAAAAATATAGTAAATTACGCAAAAAATATATAATATATAAGTTTCGTGATACTTCGAATTTGACATTGCCCGTACCAACAAATGTAAGTATATATATTTTTTTTAACCCTGTAAATTACCCTAGGTGGCAACACCCATGTATATAAACTTAGAATAAATCATACAATCTATATGCAAAATTTCATCCAAATCGGTTAAGCGGTTCTCGAGATAGTATCGGATGTAACTATAGAGAGTTTCGGTAGCACTCGTAAGTCTAGGATCACCCAGATTTTGTGCATTTGTGAATTTCTGAAAAAAACTTTCGAAAAGAAGATAAACAGGCATTACAAGTTTTCGATAGTAGGACACGGTTTTTGCCACAAAATCAAAACTATATGCGTATCTAGCCATACCCGTCTTGGCATACCGCACGTAAGCATCAGGGTAACACTTTAAGACGAGGTATTAGAGAAAAAAAAAGGTTTCGTCAGATTTATAGCGACTTACGAATTATCGAAGGGATCTTTCGAACAAATAGAGAATAACTGAAAGGTCCGGTCCCTAAACCATTTCTATACTACATGAGAAAAAGCTGAGCATGTGAACTTGTATTCCCTTGCTCAACTAGCTTCCTGAGATTGGTTAAACGCTATTACAAAAACAAGCATACATCAAAATTTTACGTCCCTATTCACATGTCCACCACTGTATAGATGTGTACTTATACATAAAATATGATGTACATGTTTGTAAATTTTGCATATTTGTCCGTTACACATTGTTGCATATGTTTGCAACTGTTGCATGTTGCATTGACTGCACTGCAACATTTTGACTTTGCAACCGCCAAGTTGTTGTCGTCGGCGACATATTCGATTATTGCTGCTTTATGATCAGCGTTTAATTTGAATTAAGAAGAATTCATTAGATTTAATGTGGTCGTAAAGCGACATCATTCGGTTGCAGTGATCTGCCTAATGACGCACAGCAATCGTCTCAAAACATACACGCACTCTGGTATTCGTTGTCATATGTAGTTGTTCTTGCTATGTTGCCGGCAAAGATGACAAAATCATGACAAAGTTGTGAGCTACAACAGACATTAAAATAGGAGATTTATTACAAATAGTCATAGACGATTTTATGAGTACGAACTGTGGCGGTTACGGATCTGTATACTTAAGGATTCAGTCTGTATGAAAGCATTCATAGGAGGCCATTGAATGGCCAAGTTATTGATCGGTCGATTTACGATCTTCCATTTCAGTGAAATGTGAGAGTCTGCGAAGATTTAATCGACATCAAAATCCATAATCATAGTTCATTGGTATTTGATTTACTGTGAAAGGCTGTTTAATGATCTGGGCCTACGTTCTTACTTACTGCTTTGGATACAAAGTAGCTAGTAATTAATTACTACTCATTGTTGTTCATATAGAATGGATAGAACTTCCTAAAGTGATAAAGTGTTGAATGAGCTTTTTAAAGAGGTCCATATTAAAGGTTTCAGTCAAGTTATTTCGAGGAAACTTTATGAATAAGGCCACAAAGCGTGTCTTCAAAAAGAGATCTCTTCAATGCAGTGTTGTAACAATCTACAATATTGTCTGTAGAACATCTATACAAAATACTTTTCGGATGGGCTTTCCGAAAAGCAATACGTGGAAGGCGGTAACCTGCAAACATTGGTAAAAAGTTATATACTGGCATCGGAAAAAAGTCCTGCAAAAAATTTTGCCGAAAATGGATCGGTAATGTTCTCAGACAGATCTCTGGAAAGAGCACTCCAGAAAAGTGGCCTCAGTAAAAAGATCTCTACCAGGTAGACCCTGTAAAAATTCTTTAAAAAGTCTTATACTAGGTCTCATTAACAGGCTCTATGAAAAACTACATATATGTGGGAAGTAGTATTCGAAAAAAGGTCTCCAGAATATAGAAAATGTATCAAATCTGCAAAAAATCTGTTAACATCTATCTTAAACAAAAGCTCTTGTGTCCCATCTTGAGCTCTGTCCGCTGACGAGGAACGTCATCTTCCACTAGAGACAAGGGTCACTTTGGCTCAATTACGCCCTGGATATTATAGCCGAATGAATGTCCGGCATCTGGCTCGTCTCCTCATAACATCAACCATCTATTCACCTGCTCACCTACCCTGTAGAAACTGCTAGTTTCCTAGGACTCCCGTTAGAAGACATTGATTGCAATTTGGGCTAAGGATAAGTATACGCTTGGGCTACCCTTCGTTACTACAACAACACTAACAACAACAACAACAGCTCTACAAAACATCGTTCAAAAGGGGGAAAATGTTACTCAGAAAAACTCGCAAAAAAAAGCTCGGTATCTAGAAAACAATTTTGTTTGAAAAGAGAGCTTTCGAAAGAGTCTGAAATATGTATATTCTTCTGGGATAGGTAATTGAAATGGAAAATATCTGGAAGTAAGTCACTGTTGGCAATGCCCCTTACGTTAATACATTGGGAGGTATCTGCAGAAAAGTAATTGAAAAACACAGGCCCTTAAAAAAGCACTTGGGGGAATGTATTAGGGTAGACGTATTAAAGACTAAGTTTACATCTAAGAAGATTTCTTTTAAAAAAGTCCTCTTGATTATGTCCATTAGAAAAGCCATATGATATGAATAAGCAAAGCCAATTGACAAGGTTCTCAAAAATACGCCACTTGAAAGATATCCACCTCAAGGAGCTAGTTCGAAAATGAAAATATATATGAAATCGGTATCTGGGAAAAGATAGCTTGGGAGAGGACATTAAAGTATTCAGAAGAAAAGCTTTTGGAAATACATTAGTTCGCAAAATGGCTTCCCGAAAATAGGTCTTCGAAAAAATCTTAAGGAGAGCTAACTCGAAAAAAGGCCTTTTGAGAACAAAACTCTAGAAAAAGCGCTTCTTAAAAGTAACTTCCTAGAAAAGTTTTTTAAAATAAGACTTATGAAAAATGTCCAGTGTATGGGGCACCATGACTGAAAAAGAGAGTGGTATCTTAAAACAGGTGTTTGAATGTATATCAACTAACTCACCAAAACATTGTAAATTTTCCAGTTAACATCAAAATGGTAAAAATTATGTACCTACAAATTTCTCATAAGCAAAAGCAACGGTAACTAGGGTAAATCTATTGCATAAACAACAACAACAACAACAACCAGTGTAGTAATAACAAACATTCATAAGCAAATTTATTGCAAATAAGAAAAATGATTCACATGAAGAACACAAAAAGCAAAAAAGGGAAAAAATCAAAATAGCGAAAAAGAAATATGAAAAAATATGGACGATAAAAAACAACACCACGACCACGAAAGATAGGAAAGGACACACCAGCCATGCAACACAAGCAAAATAACAACTAAAGCAAATACCTCCATGGCAAGTTGAAAAGCGATGGTGGTCAGTAAAAATTTCACTTGTCGTTGTACATGTAGTGGTGGCAATAGTGAAAGCAAAAGCAAAGCTTAAGGAACCAAAACCCCGAAATGCTATGAATGGACAACCGACCATTGGAGCGGAGTGTATGAGAAGCACCAACAAAAACCATCCAAAACCATGACATCGAGTCACAAAACGGACCAAATAAATTCCATAAAAAAATGATGAAAGACAAACATGCGCCACATGGATAAAAATAACAAACAATGTAGGAGTAAACAACGCAACCATGAATGACGACGACAACGACGAGGACTACGACAAGGACGCTATGATGGCGTTCGTAGCTTTGTTGGTGCACTTGAAGGGGATGAAACGCTAGTGTTTCCATCAAAAGCAGCTAAAGTACATCAGTTGGACTGTATCGCTGCCAAAAGGAACTCCTAACCGTCCAAACGAAATACAAGGTCTTTAGAAGGTAGTTGAAAATCCATGAAAACAGCTTTCTAGATACAGGTCCCTGAAAAGAGGTCTTTCTAAAGAGGTGTCTCCAAAGAGGTGTCACAAAAGTTATATTTGAAAAGAGGTACATGAAAGCAGGTTTCTAGAAAAATGTCCCTGAAGAGAGGTTTCTCTAAAGAGGTGACACAAAACAAATTTTTAAAGAGGTGTAACAAATGAGGTCAAAAGAGGTGTCACAAAACAGATATCTAAAAAGATGTATCGGGAAAGAAGTCTCTCTTTGTTAAAATAACTGGAGAAAGGTCTCTCAAAAGAGGTCCCTCAAAAGAGGTCTCTCTTTGAGAAAATCCCTGGAAAAATATTTCTGAAAAGAGCATTTTCTTTGAGATTATCCCTAGAAAAATGTCCCTGGACAGATGTCTCTATCAAGAGGTGTCTGAAAAAAGGACTCTAAAAACGGGTCCCTTACAAGAGGTGTCTGAAAAAGGGACTCTAAAAACGGGTCCCTTACAAGAGGTCTCTGGAAATATGTCTCTCAACGGAGTTATCTGTGGTATATGTAGGTCTATGAAAACAGGTCTGTGAAGAGAGCTTTCTGGAAGCAGCTTTCTTAAATTAATTTATGGAAGGAGGTTTCTGAAAATATGATCATAAAAAGGGAATCTGGAAAGAGGGTCTCAGGAAACATGTTCATGAAAAGGGCCTCTGAAAATGGGGCTCTACAAAGTGGTCTCTGAAAATATGTTTCTGAAAAAGGTTTCTCTTTAGATGTCTCTGTAAAGAGGACTCAGAAATTACGTCTCTGAAAAGAAGTCTGTAGAAACATGTCTAGGAGGAGAGGACTCCAAAATTACGTCTCTGGAAAGAGGTCTGTAGAAAGATGTCTCTGCAAGAATCCTCCGGAAAAATGTTTCTGAAAAGAGGACTCCGAAATCAAGTGTCTGGAAAGAGGGTTGTATAAAGATGTCTTGGGAAAGAGGATTCTGGAATTAAGTCTCTGGAAAGAGGTCCGTAGAAATTTGTCTCCGCAAGAATGCTCCGGAAAAATATAATAAAAAAAGAGGACTCCGAAATGAAGTCGGTAGAAAGATGTCTGTGGAAACAGGTCTTCAGAAAAATTTCTCCAAAAAGAGATCTCCAGAAAAATATCTCTGGAAACAGGTCTTCAGAAAAATGTCTCGGAAAAGAGATCTCTAGAAAGATGTCTCGGAAAAAAGGTGTCCAGAAAGATTTATTTGTAAGAGTTGTCTAGAAAGCTTTCCGGGCGTAAGAAAATGGCAAACAATATGGAAGATTCATAAAAAGACTGTCGAATGTTCTGATTCGCATTAACGATAGATTCTGCTCCAAGGTCAAAAGTTAGCGAAAGATATATCGTAATTTCCCTGCCTTTTGACTACCCCTGTACTGTTTTGTTCTCTGCTCGAGTAACGTAAGAGATTTTTCGCCTAGGATTTTGGCAAACTTATGAGCAGTGCTACAAGGAGTAGGAGGTAGTAAGTGGGTGTGCTGGTAAGGGTTTGACGAGATGGGGCAAATTTTGTTGCCATAGCAGTTAAGGTTGAGTGTCACATAAACTATATTTTTGTCATTTTTGTCTTTCCACCAAAAAAATACGACTACAATAAATTGTATAAGTTATTGTTGTTGTTCTTGCTGTTATTATTCTTATTGGGATTGTTTTCTCGCTACGCTATCTTTTGTTGACTTTGGTTTGGCTTTTCTATTCGATGTGGTGTGTGTAGCTCGTTTGTTGTTCGTGGTATGGGTAGGTATATGTCAAATTTGTTGGTAGCAGCGAATTGGATTGAATCGACAAGATTCATATGGATTGAGTTGAATTTGTTTTGTGATGCGAGGAAAGAAAAGGAAGTGGATGGGGGTTTTAAAGGGTTATTCTACGCTGAGAGGACTAAAGATGCTTTCTACATTTTTTAATCAAATGTCAAAAATTTAAAGGTTATGGGGTTCTTCAAAAGTTCTTTAAAATTGGTTGATCTTTCACTCAGCCATCTATATATCCCGAGATCATATTGACGGAGATATACCTAAGCCTAACTATGCTTTTTCCGAGGCTTCCTCTAGGTTTGAAGGAATGTGAAATGGTTGTTTGTGTCGATGGATACGAGGACCGGCCTGGTCTGATTCTTGTTGTTAGGTATTGTTCCGGTCCTTCGATGTAACTGTGTTGTGGCCGTGAAGGTTGACATTTTCCATGCTGGGATGCGAACTCTGTGTACTTTTAACCTAATTGAGCTTGTACGGAGGAAACTATCTTTCACCGTACTCCTCTTGCTAGGAACACTCCTTCAAAAGATAGTGAAAAACAAAATTTATACCATCAATATTGTATTTGTTTAGTATTTTGTGCTTACCATTTATTTGTTGGTTTTTTATATTTATATATTTTTTGAACAATTTGACGAAGTGTCGTCCTTGTTTTTAGCTGTTATTGGCGATGTTTTTGTCATTCATGTCGATGTGTTTTCTCGTTCACGCTCTCACTCTTTCCTCAAGCCGTACTTTTTCTTGTTCTCAACTTTGTTTGCTTGACCGAGGCTTATGGTCTATTTCGACTGATTGTTTTTCATGTTTGTGTATGTAGTTGTAGTTGTGTTTGTTAATGATTTGTTGTTGTTCTTGTTGTTTTGTTGCTGATATTTTTTTATACAATGTTGTCTACTAACTAAATACATTGAAGTTCCATTCGTTTGTTTGACATTCCACAGGACATGACCAGAATGGGCCACGACGTCCAACACAACCAGCAGCATATTTTATTTCGCCTAATGACAAGTGCCAACACAAGAGACCAACAACAACAATAAAACTAACACGTGTACATGTCTTCATATATAACAACAACAACAACAACAACAACAAAAACAACAAAAGTTGTTATATAAAAACAAAAAGCGCACATAAAATGGTTAATTTATGTCGCATTGTTCTTCTTCAGTTATTCCATATCAAAATCGTAGATTACTCGCTGGACTTTTGGGTAACTGGGGTTGGGGTGGTGACCGCTTGGACTTTGTGTGTGAAATACAGAGCAAGTAGTGTTGTGCGGTTATGAATATTAAGGTAACCGAGTTTACGGATCTAGTCTTTACAGGAGACTTCAACTCTTTTCGTTCAGGATTTTTTTCCGTAAAAAGTCAGAGTACGAAGACCCTATGTTATAACCAATCCTCACAGTCAAACTATACCAATAGCTCCTTTAGCAGTATAAAGGGGTGTTCCAAGAAATTTACAATTATGGAAACTAGATCCCGACCTTTGTATTGATTTTTATAAGCTTTGAAGCTGAGAGTCAGCTTTTCTTGGCTATACGTATACCGGAGCCGTCTAGTATCGCATCCTACAGCTTAGAACCGGCTATTCTTCGCAAGACCCAGATCTTCAGTTCCGACTCAACGTACATCTCTGCATCACTATAAGCAACTTAGTATGAGGGCGAATGATTGGTTTCGAAATACTATATAGTTGTACGAGTAGTTATCATAAATTAATTTTGTTTATGGAGACATCAGTAATGTCATAGTTGGCAAATATTTCACACACAAACAAGGATAGGCTGGCATAGTTGGAGCTTGGCTAGTATGTACTGCCTGACTGACGCGTTCGCATTAGGCATTATCTTTATAGACACCATATTTTATCGAATATCGGTTGTATACCGTCAAATCGTGTTGAAGCAACGTTTTTGTTCCTTTGAGACAAGCCATTAGCATTTACGAAATCTTCGCCTGCCATAATCAAAATTTTTCTCATAAATATGTGCAGAAGGTTGAGGTTGAGATGAGTGTCGTCACACTAATGGGACACAAGTCGCCTCAAATGGCTAGTTTGTTATATATGTATGCGGTCATAAGTCATTAACCGATTGGTTAGGGCAAAAATAGCTGTTTTGGTAGTGCAAGAAGTTTGTATTTTTATATACATACTAGCTGAGCCCGCAGACTTGGTTCTGCATAAAATTGTTTTTTGTTTAACTCATTTCCAAAATTTTCTTTATTGGAAAAATGAATTTTGTGGTGCCACCAACGATGGATAACTCGAACTTTTTTTGTGGGAGTGGTATTGATATCCTATATCTTCATACCAATTTCCAGGTAGAGATAATAGAGATATTAAGCTTAAAGAATTAAGTTCTCGGAACCAGGTTCGCATTGAACTAAAAATCACATCTTGTTAAAACATTCAACATCTTTCATTTGGTATCCAAATTATCAAAACACTTTCCGGTCACACCTTGTCCACATTTTAGTCGATATTTGGGGAACGGGTTCGTGCGCGGGAACGGATTTTGGTAGATAACTCCTGTAATTATATAGGTAGGAACATGAAATTTCCTAACTATTGCTCTTTTAGAATGTGGAATGTCGACATCCAAAATCAATGCGATTGGACCAATAATACACATCGCCCTAATATAATTGATAGTTTCCGATAATTTCGGTATGAGCTAAAGTTAAATTCACTGAGGCTGTACTGGGATCAAACAGTGAAAATCGTGACGCTTATGCATGAAAGGTATATACTATATAGCCTTCGGCACAGCCTAAGACAGCTTTCCTTACTTGTTTTTCAGTTATTTTACTTTATTTCAGTTCTTTATTTTATTAATTTCTTTTTTAATTATAAATAATTTTATTTTGTTTTATTTAAATTTTTTTTGTAATTTATTTAATTTTATTTTTTTTCTATTTTATTTAGTTTAAAATAATTTTTTTGTTTTTTTTTTTTTGTTTATTTTTTTTAATTAAAATTTTTTTTTTGTTTGTTTTTATTTGTTATTAACTTTTTTTTCTATTTTATTTTATTTTAATTTACTTTTATTTTATTTTATCTTATCTTGGTTTATGTTTTATTATATTTCTATTTTAGTTTATTTTATTTTATTATGCTATATTATATTTTATTTAAATTTTTTTTTTCATTTATTTATTATTATTTTTTAATTTTTTCGTTTTTTATATTTTTTTTTCAATTATTTTATTTCATTTTGTTTTATTTTATTCTATTTTATTTTATTTAGAATGTGGAATGTCGATTTTAAAAATTGAACCAATAAAACACACCGCTCCCATATAATCGATAGTTTCGGTATGACCTAATGTTAAATTCACACAAGCTGTACTGGGGATCGAACAGGGAAAATCGTGACGCTTATTCATGAAAGGTATATAGCCTTCGGTACAGCCGGAGACAGATCTCCTTACTTGTTTTTATTTCATTTAATTTTTTTATTTTATTCTATTTGTTCTTATTTTTTTATGTATCTTATTTTTTAAATAATTTAAATTAATTTAATTCATATAATTTTATTTTATTTAACTGAAATTCTTTGTTAATTTTTTATTTGCTTTATTTTTGTATTCAACTCTAACTTATTAAACATTTTTATGCATATGTTCTCAAAGATTTATGACTGGTTATTTTGCATCCCCTTCGCGAACAGGTGGACCACGCAGCCAGACTTCTCAACCACCGCTCATATTTCATTAATTTCGTTGCAAAATCACAGCTGAGCAGTAATCAGAATATATTCGCGTTGCACAAGTGAAGACGCCACATTCAAAGTTTTATGTCAATAAAAGCGCGACAAATTGCTTGGCAGCACTTAAAAATACGCCAGAAACCATTTATTATTGCCTATGCGCTAGGCAAGGGGGTTTCCTTCAGCAGCAGACAAATACGCGAAATTTCTTGAAATATAACAGCGCCGTACAAAAAAGAGGAGCGGTTTGAAGAAAATGTTTACCAGGCGACGACTGTAGCATGCAACACGTTCACTCTCGATATCGGCACCTCACAACCAACAACAGACTTCATACGCACTTAGCGCTCTTCATTCTTGCAACATCAACGACGCACGTCCGCATTCCTGAATCGAACATTAATTTGTGATATTACAAAAAAAAGCAGCCCATAAAAAACAGAAATAAAGAAATGTTTATTAATTGCAACGAAGCAATGCATTCGACTTTTTGCTGCCGCATTCAATATTTCTTGGGGCGATAATTTCGACAAGCGCGAAAGTTGCAAAACATAAAGCGCCTGAAACGAAACAAGACGAAGAACAACACTTAATGACAAGAAGATGTCAACTTAGCGCACGCATATATGTAGATGCGTTTCATATGCACATCTGCAAAACGCTGAGGCGGGCGCGCCAAAATATCGCGCGGAGCCTAAACAAGAATAATACGTAGAAGAAGAGAAGGCGCGCGGCGAAGGAGCCTTACAAGACCAGCTGCCAAAATGACAATTTCTGCGCGCCGTTCCAATATGCTGCTGAAAGATGCAATGCGTTCATCGCCGCACAGAATTCTGCGGCAGCAAATAAATAACGAGTACAAAACAAATGGTAAATATTAAAAACTGACGGATGGATGCGTTTCTTGGTCCCAACAACAACAATAATGCGCGCGCTTCACGGAATGCTACTAACTGAGCGCCCGACTGATAGAGAGTAAGTGTAAAGGGGAGCGCGCGCGGGTGAGACGCGATATGGTGGGAAGGCGCGCATACATACTTTTAGCGAGTATTTCTTTTTTTTGACTCACTTTAGACAGTCACACTCAATGTGTGAGATGCGTCGCGCCCTCTCTAGCCACTTTCCGTTCCCTATCCTCAAGCATCCACTGCACTTTTGCGATAATAAAAATGGGTGGAATCGTCATATTTAATAATTAATTGCCGCCACATTTGAGTGAAAATAGCAGCAACACAATGATGACAACTGACAAAAAAATTTAAAAAAAGCCAAACTCAATTTATGCTAAATTTGTGTTTTATAAAAACTAAAAGTGTCAGATGGTATGATGGTTCTAAGAAAGAAATAAAACGGCCTATCGTCTGGGTGCATTCAAATATATTAATGCCAAAACAGTTTAATGGAGCGCAGCGTTATGTTTTAAGTTTGTGCTTGGGCGGCCAACAATTTAATTTTTTGTAGTTTGCCGAACATAATGAAAAGGGTCAACGAAATTTGTCAATTTAATTATACATAATAGCTACTGAAACGAGAGACTCTGATTGGCCCAAAGTCCCTCGGAGAAATATTAGAACATATCCCCGACGCTGGGATAAAGGCAACCATGAATGTATTCCAAGAATTGGGGATATAGAGGCCTATACAAGGTGTTTTTCCCCCTAACCGGGACATTAGAAAAATGGGTTTCCACGAAAAATTTGCGCGCTGCTTTTTAATCAGCTACCATCTAAATTTCTCAAGTAACTCAAAGAAGCAGGATACCCGAAGAAGCACATAGGTTGATCTATGGATATGATGCCTCTCAGCGCAAGGGAGTACCGGAGAGTTCTGGGTTCATATCCGCCAAGGACAGTAAACTTCGGCATCACTAGCCAAAACCTTCGGGGAGTATTTTTGTCTTAACAACAACAATAGGGTTTTCCTGAGTTTCACCAATTCATTGCACCTCCTTTCCGAGAGTCTCGCTTTGCATTCCTGATCTCTGCTTTGTAAATACACAACCCAGCTTTGTTGAGTTCCAAGTCAAAGGGAATGATCCCCTGCGGGTTAGGGGTTTAGAATATGGCCGAGGTAGGTATGCCGGTCGTAAGAGGCGACTAAAATCCACGAAATCATTCCCAAGGCCGGATTCATCCCCTGTCTGGTCTGTCACGTAACTTTTTATAAGTGGATCTTCCGACTAGGCAGAGCAAAGTATGGCTACAACAACAACAACCAAGTCAAAGTCGCCAACAGGAAACCCCAAGGTCGTCAAATTTGATCGTCCACCACGATAGGTTTTATTAGAAGCTAGTACTAGTACTATAGTAACATAATAGATCTTGTTAATTTAACAATAAAAAAACTGTTAAATTAATATGATAAATCGCGTTAATTCTACAATAAAAACCTGTTATATTAACATGATAGATCGTGTTAATTTAACAATGAATACCTGTTGATTTAACAGAACAAATCATCTTAGTTTCACAAGAGAGTTCTTGTAAATGCAACAGGACGTATAGTGTTATTTCAACATAGCATAGTGTTAGTTTAACATGCCCGATCGTAATAATTTTAGAAGAAAAATCGTGTTAAACAAACATGAAATAGTATTAATTAAACGAGACAAATAATGTTGTATCAACAGGAAGTCATGTTGAGTCAAACGTTTGTGATCATGTTAAACTCACACTGTTCCTTCATGTTGATCTAACATCTAGGAACAGTGAACAAGTAGCTTCATGTTAAAACAACCTGAACGATAGTGTTGAAAAATAATAACCTGAAAAAGTGTTAAAAAAATATTGATGCAACATGGAAATTCTTCGCGTGTAGGTAAGTTTGTCAAGGGAAAACTGAGGATACATCCCTAGGATCACAGAAGGATTGCTCTGGAAGAACATTCCAACCAGAAATAAAGTAAAACAGCTTCCCTAAGACAATATTGAGGTCCAAAACCTCCTCTCCAACTATATAAACAAACTTTGGGTCCATGCTATATACATATATACCGCCCCTCATTGTATTTAGAGAAGAACGAAGATAAATTTTTGAAGTCGAACGGCGGCAGAATCGAAATTTGTTGGCCGAAGCTAAAGCTCAGTCATTCTCTACCCTGCAGCGAAACCTCAAACTAGTCAGAAAAATACTAGTATACAACTATAATTTTCTGGCAGAACTCATACTAGTCAGGAAATATAAATTTCATACCAGTATACAACTAGAATTTTCTGGTAGAACTCATACTAGTCAGGAAATATCAACTTCATTCTAGTATACAACTAGAATTTTCTGGTAGAACTCATACTAGTCAGGAAATATCCATTTCATACTAGTATAAAACTAGAATTTTCTGGCTGAACCCATACTATTCTGGAAATATACATTCCATACTAGTATATAACTAGATTTTTCTGGATGAAATTATACCAGTTGAAAAATACAAAATTCATTCGTTTCGTTCTCTCTTCTAATTCATAGATGCTTTTTCGTGATAGGGTAAATACAAATAGCTGCTGCTTTCTTAAGAATACACATGAAAATAAAGTCGAGGGATAAAATAAAGGGTAAGCCAGGAAAATTCTGGTTGAAATCACACTAGTCCAGGTTGAATGCTTTTCGGGTTGGTATGGGACTAGTATATTTTATACTAGTCCTTTTTGGACTAGTATGTGGACTAGTTCATTTTATGGAAATTATACTAGTCCAGGTTGAACTAGTATGGAACTAGTATTTTACAACTAGTATGAAACTGGTACTTACTGACTAGTAGATAACTGGTATATTCTGGTCGAAATCTGACAATTGACATCTCGTAGGACATCAACACGTAAAAAATACCAGAAGCTTATATGGAAAAAAGACAGAACACTGACTAGTTGGGCCCGGTGCACCAACTAGTTGTAAAGTAGTTTTCAACTAGTTGCTTTCGCTGCAGGGTAGCTATGCAACCCATATTCAGAAGAGATTCATAAAAATTGATCGAAGAATGGTGGCGCTGGAAATGGACTGCCCGAAGCAATGAAATTAAATAAAATTAAATTAAAAATAATAATAATAATAATAAAATTAATTAAATTAATATAAAATAAAATAAAATAGAATAAAATAAAACAAAAAAAAAAAATAAAATTAAAAAATAAACCAAATAAATTTAAATAAAATAAATTTAAAAAAATAAAAAAAAATAATATAAAACAAAAAATAAATAAAAAAATAAAATAAAACAAATATAATAAAATAAAATAAAGAAATAAAAAAAAATAATATAAAATAAAAAATAAATAAAAAAATAAAATAAAATAAAATAAAAAAATAAAATAAAATAAAACAAAACAATAAAATAAAATAAAAAAAATAAAATAAAACAAAAAAAAAAAAAAAAAAAATAAAAAAAGAAATAAAAAAATAAAATAAAATAATGTAAAATAAAACAACAACCAACAATACTACTAGTGAACTGAAATTTTTACGAAAAATTCCTTCCTTCTAAAAAACACTTCTCAAATCATCTTCACTTTGGCAGCCATATGCAAACCATTAATTGTTTATGATTAAGTGCTGCTATTTTGAAATACAAATAATAAAGCAGATTCAGATATTTAAATTTAAGATCGAACGCAGATTCGCCATAATAAATCACAATTAAACAAAACAGCCTCCCACCCGATTGGGAACCCATATATACTTACATACATACTTAAATAATAGAAAGAAAAGTGGCACAAAAAATAAAAGGAAATGAATAAAACAACAACAAAATGCGAGGCGTTTTCTTCAAAATTGTCAGTTATGTCATTCATAAATTAGACGTTGAAGATGATATTGTGAGGGCATGCAGATATGAATGTTCATATGTTTGTATGGGCGTATGTCTATTTAAATAAATGTTTCAATATTTATGTGAGCATTTATCGTAGAACCAAATATTTTTCAATGCTTTATGATATTTGCCAATATGGCTGGATTTTGTATAATTAGAAAATAGCGCAACAATAATACAACTAATACATAATTATATGTACTGTGCTGAAGATAGAGACACGAGTTACAAATATTAAAATTTATTGACAATAACTTGTGACATGCGTAAAACATATATTTCTACATGTGTACCAAATAAAAAACATATAAACATAAATATGCAGTACAGTCTAACATGGAGAAAATGGAACGGTTCACATTTTCATTCTCACATTATTAGCTACATATATAGAAAATTGTTGGCTCGTTTTATGATGACAGAAACTAGTAGCCAAAATTCATTTCGTCCTATGGCGATTTGACATGGAATTACCCAAAAAATGAAACCTTAAAATAGGCGTTATTAGGCACATATCCTTATTTTATATGAATTAAACCATGACTCCTGGATAGTTTTCTCCGAATCTAGAACGAACGTGAAAATTTAAAATCTGTTCCTATTACACGGGCCTAGGTATCAGGGGTCAAAATCGCCAAAAAATGGCCCTATTTGGACCACTTTGGTTTTTTCAAAATACCCTAATTTTCCTCATTATTTGTAGAACACTACCCTAAAATAGTATCAGGTATTTTTAATCTTCGTCCCATGACAAAAACTTCAGCCTCAAAACTCGGGAACTTTTCTGTTACGCTTTCTCCCTTTCACTTTTATAAGCGAGTTTATACAACTTTGGTTGTTTTTAAATGGCGGATATTTACACATGTGTCGTGGAACGCTACCCTTAAGTAGTATCAAGTGTTTTTAGACTTCGCCCCATGTCAAAAACTTCAGCCAGACATCTCAAAGCTGGGGAATTTTCCTTTTATTATTACATCGATTTCACTTCTTTAAGCGGTGTTGCCCAATTTCGGCTGTTTTTAAATGGTGAATCTTTACACATATGTTGTAGAACACTATCCTTAAGTATTATCTGGCATTTTTAGATATCGTCCCATCACCAAAACTTTTGCCTCAAAGCTCGATGACTTTTCTTCATTCTTACTTCGCTTTCACTTGTTTAAGCGAGTTTGTCCAACTTCACCTGTTTTTAAGGTGGCGGATCTTTACACATATTACGTAGAACACTACCCTCAAGTAGTATCGGTGTTTTTAGACTGCGTCCAATTACCAAAACTTCAGCGACTTTGACTCCTGTTACCTAGGCCCCTGTCATAGGTAAAGCTTTGAAATTTCCACATATCTTCTAGATTCGGGGAGAACTATCCAGGAGTATCTAATGGTTTTATCCATTAAAAATAAGATATGTCTGGCAGCTCTGGGATCTCGCTCTATATTATTTTTTGTTCCATTTTTATTACTTGCAACTGTACCTTTAGAAATGAACAACAGTATATCGCATGTTTACAATAACTCATTTGTAGCTATAGTCACTATAGTATAGTGCTAGCGATGGCTATCTGAGCGAATTTGCTGAGCAGCTAAATTTAATAGTGTAGAAGTCCCACTTCCTTACCACCCCACAAAAACAAAAAAAAATAGTAATAATGTTCCACACACAGCGGAAGGCTAAATGAGTGATTGCCATACGACAATCGAAAATAGTGACGTTCAAATGTCTCGCCGTATGCGTTTGAAGACATTCAACAAAAGCGGCTACACCAACAAAACACCATAGCAATAAACAATTTAGCGACACAACACTCACATTATAGAGCTACAGCGGCGACAGTCAGCAACTAAAATGAATAAAAATTAGCTAAAACTATAAGAACGAAATGAGAAGCCATTTAATGATCTTGATTGCTGATGGGCCATAAATAATTGCCAAAAATAAATTTGAAAAATATTTCACTGTTGATCGTCAGCTAAAATGTTAGTGTGTTTGTTGTTGTTTGTTATTAAAAACGTGTCACATAAATTGTTTTAAAAGTAGCGAAAGTTGATCAAAATAATATGATTCATAAAACATTGAGCGGATGTAATCATTTTGGTATTCTTTGTGATCGACCTCGAAGATTAGAGATGGGATGATGATCTTCTATTTTATTTGCTTTTTTTTTTTCATTAGACTTACTGATCTGAGTAAAGGTTTTTCTAATTTAAACAAAAAAAGAACAAATCACCCTCAGGAGAGAGAATCTAAGGTGAGCCGAAAAATCTGACTTCAGATTCGGATTCAGCACACCCAACAGCTTTGGAATCCGATGTGAACGCCTCTAGGATTTTTCGGCTGTTGTACAGTGTAATTAAAAACAAAAGAAGTCAAAATAAAATAAAGTAAGGCAAAGAAAAAATGCCCTAAAATTCCAACTTGACACTAGTACGACCCTAAATTCTCACAAATTTACCCACTTCAATCTGACCCCAATATGACCCCAAAATGATCCCAATATGACCCCAAAATTGTCCCAATATGACCCCAAAATGATCGCGTTATTAGAAAACGGTGCCCACATACCAAATTTCAGCCAAATATCTGAAAAACTGAGGGACTAGTTTGCGGTCAAACAGACAGACGGACATACGGACATGGCTAAATCAACTCATCTCGTCATCCTGATCACTCCGATATACTTATTGATGGGTCCATATCTTCCTCTTCTTATACTTACAAACATCGGACCAAAGTTATAATACCATTTCATCTTCATGAAAGGTATAATGACGCAAATAAACTGTCTACAAAATGATACAACACTCTTTCACTTACATCTTACACCTTACATCTTGCATCTTACATCCTGCATCTCACATCTTACATCCTACATCTCAGATCTTACATCTTACATCTTACACCTTACATCCTACCTCTCACATCTCACATCTTACACCTTACATCTTAAACCTTACATATTACACCTTACATCTTACACCTTACATCTTACATCCTACATCTCACATTTTACATCTTATACCTTACATCTTTTACCTTATATCTTACACCTTACATTTTACATCTTACATCTTGCACCTTACATATTTACTCTTACACTTACATCTTACGACTTACACCTTACATCCTACATATTACATCTTTCACTTACATGTTACACCTTACACCTTACATCTTACACCTTACACTTACATATTACACGTTGCATCTTACACCTTACACTTACATATTACACGTTACATCTAACAATTTACCTCTTACACCTCACATCTTACACCTTACATCTTACATTTTACATTGAGCGTAACTATCTTGGTTGAACCCCAGCACAAATATGTTTACACATCAAAAATGTAAGAAATTAGAGGGTAAGTTACTACAGTTTTTTTCATATTGCTTTAAAATTTTTCAAAAGCAGTAACTAAAAGTGGATCCCTTTTAGACCTTATCAAACTCATAGTAATCCTCTTCCAGTTGCATTGCCATCTAATGTACTGAAAAAAGCTCAAACACGATATGATGGCATTTTAAGTCATTTACTATGCAACCAAAAGCAACAAAACTATTCACCACGCTGACAAAAAAATTCAGTGGTCCGTACTGCTACCCACCTACACAACACCCTTCGAGCACTTGCCAGTAGAGCACTACAATATTTGGTTGCAAGTCCGTCAGCTCATTTTTTCATCATCACCATCATCGTCATCGGCTATATCAACTAAGCTGCATATATTTATTCATCCATCCATCCTTCAAACCGCCGGGCTTTCATACGTATGTGTGAGCAAAGGATCAACGGAGTAGCCAAACTAGATTTATGTCACATTGTTGTCAAAAATGGCGTATTGTTTGTTTTTGGTAGACTTTCATTGCCTATGGCGTTGATATTGCATAAACAAACAAAAACGGAAGTGCCAGCAATGAGACGCATTGTGCCCATCAAATGGTTGAATGATTCGCTAGTGGCTAACAAAAAGAAAATGGATGGATGCATATATGAAAATGAGTGTATGAAAGTGTGGATGAATGGATGCTTGACTGATTGAATGAAAGAGTAAATGGATAGGAGTTTACAGGGTGCAGCATGTGAAAAAGTATGTGACAGAGAGCAAGGCGGGATCAAAGGTTATTTTTGAGATGATGATTTCCTCCTTTCTTACAAAAGACTAGATATTCCATGATCGAGGTCAATCTGCACAGAGAAAAATGAGCTTGGAATGGATAAGAATTGACCGTGATTTTGGTTGCATTAACAGATATTTTGGTTGATATAACTATATTTTTGTTGATATGACCAAATCACTGTCAATTCTTAACCATCACCAGCTCAATTTTCTCTGTGTGGGAACTTCAAATTGCATATCTTTCCCGATTTTCCGGGAGTTGGATTTTGGTGAGGGTTAACACAAAACCCAAACTTGAGATCAAAGTTTAAACAACATTTTAGATCCTCGCAAAAATTCGCGAATGACTTGATTTAGGTTCCATTAAACTCTACAACTATCTCGCTCCTTTCGATTAACCCTGTAGGTACTTCTGTGGGTCTGTGCTTCACATTTGAGTAGGCGTGGTAACTTATGCAAACTCGGACTTCCGCGTGAACTCACATCAAATAACGCATTGTGACGCATTTGCATTTTGACTTTTGTTTTTGATTTTTATCCATGTTGTTTATATGTTCTCTTTGTTGTTGTTGTTGTATACATGCTGCAGATGTTGGATGATGTTGCTACTGCTACTGACTATGTCAGCATGTTGCTATCGGCACTGCAGTCCATCCTGCAGCCAATTGAAAATTTTGGACAATGGTAATGGCATCATTTTTTTCACTATAGATACGAGGGAGTATGCAAATGTTTGTGTATGTGTGTTATTATGTTTGTGTTAGCGCTTAAGAACGGAAGAAGTCGCCGCATGCATGAAGTCATTCACTTAATTTATCACTTGATGAATGTCCTTGCAGAGGCACGTTTGTGTGATTGTCATTGCCATTTTTAGCACTCACGCGAATACACATATCTACACTTATACATAAATAAATGCATATTCCACAGGTGTAGTTAGGTTCAGAAAAAGGAGGGCGAAAATTATTTATATAAGCCAACAAATTGTTAACCACTGTCACCCAATGTCGACCTAGGTGACTATATCTTTATCTAAAATTGTTAGTATACAAAGCGAATGTTTGAAGAAGACTTTACAAAGGGGGGTGAGAACCCCTTAAGGCGATCGTCGCTGCTTTTTATACATTTTGAGTGGTTGAAAAGCTGAGCCCAATTCGGATAGTTGGCGATAGTCAAAAAGTCAGGACCATCCTTCCCACCTATTCATTTGAAGGATACCTACTCCTACCTGTCGCTCATCGCGCAACTATAACCTTCACTAAACCTAGGAAGGGAGGATGCAAAGTTACTCCTTTCGCTATTCGGATAATAAATTAAATCTGCGTCGAGAGCAGCACAGCACTCAAGGTTGTCGCGCGAGAATAGCTTTTGAAGTATTTAAACTATTGGGCGGCAATTATTTGGGAGAAAGATAATAATGCCTTTACATATTGAGTCATCTCTCCATGAACTCGAAGTGGATGTAATGGGACAAGATTCCTTAGACCGAAACCCTAATTCAGAGCAGACTCTATATACATAATTAAGGGTTTAGAACAGAGCACGGCACAATTCGCACTAATCAAATTAGGTTATCTCTGTTAATTCTGTCGCTTACCAGCAAGTACCGAAGCAACAGCGTTTGTTGTTGATTTGTTAATTGCAAGTGAGCGACTGAGCATAACAAACGATATTCATTGATTGGTCAACGCGGTTACAGCGCTCTCATAAGCGAGCAATAATTTCATATCTCGAGAGACTGTCGGACAATTGTCTCGCTAGGTGCATAGGGCTGGTTTAGAACCTCAACATGTTCTGCTGACGTTTACGCTGGTCCAAGAAGAGGCAGATTCAGATTAGTGTATCCAATATTGTGTGTGACTCGGTATCCTGATACTTTTTATTTTATCCTTCCACTCGAAATGCACTCCAATATGGGCTTTTTACGGTTTGTAACTAGAAATCGGCCAAGCCGTAAACAGCGGACCAAAAATGGCCTCGAATGATCTTACCCAGGAAAAAAGTCGACCTGGTATTCAAAGCCAAGGTACGTGTGTAATAATCTGAATTTTGTCAGCGCATAGACGATTGAAACTGAAAGATCGTATCAAAAAGGGGAATATAAATTCTGTCTAATCCGATCGCCCCGCTATAATAAATAGCTAACGAGATTTTTTATAAAACTTCCAATTTAACTTCACATTTAAAATTATTCCAGGAGAGAGACCCTAGACCTTTATTTTCAGGGAATCTGGTATCCCAACACGACAGGCTCTCCCCCAGCAGACCCACAAATCAAAAATCTTTTGGACTAAGATTTTAGCCAACATTAACCAGAGTTAAGGGAATGCTCGTATTTGTACAAGATCGCCGCCAGCAAACTCTATCTCTCAAAATCCAAAAGTTGCCGACTTCAACTTTTGACGGGTCTTACAATAATTAAACGCCGAGTAGAGATTATTAAAAGCTATTGTAGGTACTTCCACTTTTGCCGTCACATACCTTTTTAGCAGACGATGTCTTCAATTTAATACAAGAGTCCTTTTAAAATGAGTAAACGGGACAGTGGCCCCCTACTTCCCCATATATGCATATGTCCCTGCTATATCTATACGTTTGCTTGTTTCCCATTGTCCGCACTACTTTCATTCGCGTTGACGATGATGGCGTCGTTGAACACATTTAATGGTCATTTGAGCGCATGATAAACGTTCCAACAGCCACACCCCAATTGTCGCCTGTCTTCTCTACTTGAACTCAAAGTGATGGAATGTCCATGATCTATGTGTATACATTGTGTTCTCATCGTTGTTATGTTCGTTTCTTTGCATTCACTTTTCCATTTTTGGTCCACCATTTCATTGTATGCAACTCATATGGAGCAACCATCAGTTGAGCCATTCCAACCACATTCATCTCCTGCACTTCATAAATTCAGGCTTGTAGCTAGTTGTCACAGAATGATTGTTGCCTTTAGTTGATTGTTGAGCCTTTTTTGCTTGCGTTTTGGTTTTCACTATCATTCAGCAGTTACATCAGCCATAACAGCAACATCATCCATCCATGTGATTGTGCAAATAGTGCATGAGGAAAACCAATGTGAAAAGTCCATGTTGATGATGAGCTCTTCCATGTGTGCTTTTTGTATACTTCACGTGATCTATGTTTGTTTGTTTTCGGTTGCATTCCTTTTGTGTTTTATGACTGTTGTACTTTAGTGTTGTGTGTTGTTGTTTAGTATATTTTGGCGTATGTGACTAGATTGCTTAGTCAAGTCGTTGTCTTTATGATTTAGTTATCATGTTAATAGCATCACTTGTTTAGATAAAGATGAATGTAGTGATGTGATATTCATCACTCGAGGACACAAAGCCATTTGCTATATCTCATGCATATGTATGTAGAAAATTTTTATTGCAGACAATCCTATTGAGGATGGTGAAAGTGCTGGGCAGGTTTTCTCAGTCTACTAAATGTTTTATCCTAAACTTGACAGGGAGTGTATGAGAATAATATTTTAATCAAGAGGAAAAAATGAAAAGCAAGTCTTTCAAGACAACAGCGCTTATGTCATCTTAAGGATTAGTTTAAAAATATTTAGCAAATTTGTTCCATGGACTATGCTTACCTCCGAATAAAGCTCGAATAGCTCATTATCAAACATTGGCAACATTGGCAGTACCATTTCTGTGAACTTTTCTCGCGAATACTCCAAGAGCCATCTCACATTCTTTCGACAATGTCAATGATTTCGCATCCACAGGGAACTCAATAACCTGGTGTACCATCGAAAACTTGTCGCAGAGCTGTTGATAAAGAACTTGAAGATCATGCACGTGAAGTGATGTCATGAGAACAGCACCAAATAGAATAAATTCAAGTCGGCGATCGAGGTCTTAGGATTTGATGGAAATGATGATGATGGTGATGATTCCGAAACATACAGATCGTGATTTTTGTTCGTCTATAGAGAGCTCCAAAGTAAAACTTGTCGACAAGAAAGATTTATCTTGAATAATTATTTTATTCTCGCCAAATAGACGAAGTCATTCAAAGTTTCAATTTGTATCTTTTAACATGGACGTGACTGCCAAGGATAATAGAAAATAATAAGACTTGTCCTCGTCCAGTGCCTTATAAATTTAAATTTTTTTCGTGTGATGCTCTCATCAAGTCTTGGCAATCAAGAACTGGACTAGCCTTAAAGTTCTCAAGTAGGTCAGATCCCTTCCTCACAATACTAAGGGATTTGGCAGTGGATCTGTGTTTTCTTTTGACCAGACGTCACTTTGTAGCGAAGCCTAACTCTTTTCATGCTCCCGAAATTTGTCGTCATGTAGATTCACCAGGTACCCAGACCAACTGTGGGCTTGAGTCGGCTACACTAAACTATCTTTAGTCGTTTCTTACGCATTCTTTATCGCGAAGAACCTGCTTGGTGGTGCCTTGTCTCGCAAGTTCGTCTGCCCTACAGTTTCCTTCAATGTCCCTGTGTCCCGGTAACCATGTGAGGTGCATGTTGTTCTGTTGGGCCATCTCTTGAAGAGATAGACGACAGCTGAGCGTCAGTTCTGAGTTGAACGAGTAAGATGGCCGCTTGGCTATCGCTAAAGATAATGATATCCTGTCCGATAGTGCATTTACCTATTTAAAGCCGCGGCGTCCACGTTGCGATAAAGCTCCCCCTGAAAGCTCACAACCTTGGGGCGGAAACGGAAAGCGTATACAGAGGTATATGTTGGTAGGAAAAGGCAAAAGGAAAAGTAGACACTGTGCATGGGAAATACCAACTGTTGCTGGCTAATAGTGCAACAACAAATTCATATGCATACAAAAATACAAAACCTGCATTGCATTCATGCCACATATTCAAACTCGATTTTTTGAAAATAAGCAGAATGCAATGCTGCTTAGATACATACGTACATATTTACATATAACATTTCTAAAACAACTAAGTAGCAATATCGCAGCCAAAGCAGCAACCAACAAGTGAGTGTCGACAATAAAAAAGAAAGCCTTATAGTAAATCGGCAGAGGCAAGCAGTGGCATACATACATATATACATAAAAGTATTTTAGGTGGGCTTTTTAGAAAATGGTGAAAAGTGTGGCAATTTCAATGTAGGTAGCTCACTCCCCCTTCACCCACAAATCGTCGACAGCAATAATTCGCTTTTATTGAGTGTTTTTCGAGCAATAAAAAGCGCTTTTAGTGTTTTATGAAAGACACATACATACATACGCTCACATACAGCGGAAATCCAACAAGAGGCTCGTAAATATATTCTCAGTCGCAATCACAAAATAAGTACAAATTTATTGATCAACAACAAACAACAACAAATGGAAAACAAATGCAACAAACAAGCGGTAACAAATTACAAACACAAATAAAAAATCATCAAATGAACATAAAAAAATTTTAAAAATATATATATATATATGATAAGTAGGTACAAATGTGTTGGTGGAAGGAGCGATGCGCTGAAGAAATCATTCAGAAAGCAAAGTAGAGCTATTTGAGATTTAAGAACGCAGTGCAGCGTGTCGGAACTTTACCAATGCCACACGACTAATCGCCTTGTGTTGACAAACACGGCAAGCAGAATAGGGCCATAAATGTGGTTGATGTTTGAAGGGGTAGGGAGGCTGTAAGAGCAGACGACTTGTAAAATATATTTTTTGGGACTTTCTATAAAACTTCTGAAAGATAAATGTATTCAAATTTTTAATGGCATTGTTCTTTAAAGTTCTTCGTTAGTTAGGTGATAATTGCCACGGGAACAAAGATTTACCCCTTCCAATCTAGGGTGTTGTGCAATACCGTGCCCATTGGACGTTTGCAGCCGGGAGGCAAATCGTGGCTACAGTCGAATGGAGCCCGTCTGATACCGAGCCGCCTAAGGGAGTAACTATGGCCTTACTGCGGTACGGGGCTCCGCCGCGGCGGATGACACACATTCCCCTTACTCTAACCTAGACCCTAAGCTGGCCTTGTCCGGCTAGGGGACGCATGAACAAGATAAACAAAACACAAAACTTAAAACGTAAAACGTAAAACAATCAACAACTTCGTTCACTCCGCAGCAGGGGAGAACTATGCTGGAGCAAGCGAAAACACAACGTCGGAGGACAACCTCCACTTCAAATTCAACCGGGGGACTAGTCGCGATGGCAACTACAGGTCGGTTAACCCACAAATCTCTAGTATCAAGTAAGAGTGACTTGATGGGAGCTGACACCAGTTCCGCTGCCTGCGCAGTTGATCGTAAAACGGCGGATGCTTCCTTCCATCTAGCACCGCTATCAAAACCAATATCCTAACGTCTGTGGCAATGGTCGCACGATCCAAAGAATAAGGAAACTGGAACTGAACGTTCAGCAAATGAAGCGACGGCGATGACAACTACGGGTCAGAACTCCTCCAAAGAGAATGGCCGCAAGGATCTTGAAGAAATATGAGGGAATAACGCAGGAAACGCTGTCGCCGAATGCCAAAGAGGGTACACTGTAATCCCTTCAAAGGCAGAGATCGGACGGGGAGTTAAATCCCCATCCGAGGCAGCATCAGAACACCCCCGGAGTGGGCAAACCAAGCTTTGCTAAGTAACCAAGGACAGGATCGAGGCCACGACCGTTGGCCTATCCCTAAAGACCCAGGGACTGTAAAAACGCCATCAAGTCATCTAAATGGTTCAAGGAGGAGTAACGGTGTCAGCTTAGTAGTGTTAGTCCCAGAACTGACTTTTCATTGTTTTGCTGGTTTCACAACGGGCCTTTTAAAACTGGCCTCAAACTAGTTCCAGTCAAATAAATAATAGTTGTTATCTGGTATGTTTTCTGACGAGTTTGGCGTTTCACTGCGTGTATTGATATGTTAAGTGTTGCAATCAATTGTTGTTGTTGTTATTGCTAGTTCAGCCTGAAAGAGCCTATTAAAAAATTTAACGATCCAACAAATTACGGCACATCATAAAAAAAATGAGACGTATTAAAATAGAAAATCAACAAACAATAACAACAAGAACAATATAGACCATATTAAGCACACATAAAATTATTTTTCAGCAGACAATATCAACAAGTTGAAAAGCATATTATAACATGATCAATTTGGATTGTATGACATTAAAGTAGAGGAAGCTAAAAACATAGATACGAATAGGTACAAAAATCAAAAACAACAAGTAAGGAAGTCTCAGTTTGGGTAAACCGAACATTAAATACCCAGCGGTAGTTTTCATACGATTTTCGAAATATTACATTTCGGAAGTGGGCGTGGTTGAGAAGCGATTTTGTCCAATTACGTCAGGTATACTCCCTATTATTGTACCAATTTATGTATATACCTCCCTGAAAAGTGGGCGGTGCCATGCCTTCTTTTAAGAATTTATCAAAAAATCATAATAGAATGGCTAGGGGGTTCATCTTATCAAACTATATCATTTTAGCTATTTCCGTTACCGAATTAAATCAATTTAGGTGATTTTCGAAGCTTTAGATATCGTAAGTGGGCGTGGTTGGAGAGCGATTTTATCCAATTTCATTAGGTATACTCCCAACGGTACTAGTACATAGTACATATCAGCAATATCGGGTGGAAGACAGTTTAAAACGGGGTTCACAGGCCGAGATCTGACAAAGGTATCAACTTTTATCTCTTGATGGCGGTGAGACTCAGGAGACATGAGGAGACATACCCTAGCATTTCTGAAAGCAGTATTTTGGCAGACTTGTAACTTCGTCCAGTTCGTGTTATGCACGTTAGGCGACCATATGGGTGCAGCATCGTCAAAGACTGGCCACCCAATGGCCTTATATGTATGTAGTCAGCAACGTTTCTTTATCTTTTCCCCAAGTATTGCCGAAAAGTGACTTGAGGATCTTGTTGCTACCTCATACCTTTGAGACCATTGCAGAGAGATGACCAGCAAATGATAAAGTATTATCCAATGTCACCTCCTTTGGGTGGCTGACAGTTGGTAGCTTAGTGCCATCAAAGTAAATGTCTAATTCATTTCTCACTTGGTGCATCCATGTCGTAAAGTGTGTCGCCGTAGATTTAGTCGGTGATATTGTCAGATCGCGCTCGGTGAAAAACCTGGAAACGTCGCAGAGGTAACTGTTTGGGGGCCCTTCCCCGTCGCCATTTGAAACGATGGTGACGCCCTCTGGTGGTGGGAGCATCTTCGATTGATAGAAGTTAAATAGTGTCGGGGATAGGACACCAGGCTGTCGCCCCCTGTCTAATACGTCTGGGTTTGGACGTAGCGTTTCTAAAGTTTACCGACGCTTGCCGTCCGTTCAGATAATTAGCGGCCCACCTCTTTAAGCCATCAGGGAGTTGTGTCTCAAGGAGAAGGCATGTGAAATATGTAAAATTTTAACCTTACATAACTTTTAGAAAAAAATTGTAATTTTTATTATTTTTTGGCAGAGCTTGGTTTTATGACAAAAACAAACTCGCCAGCAAAATTAATTAAAATCAGAAGTGATCGAGTCGAACTATCTGACAATTTGACATGGAAAAAGGTTAGAAAATTGCAAATTTGCCGACGGCAATACAATCGTAGCTACCACATATCTCGAACTTATACAGACTTTGTACATCATTCAGCTCGAAGGTGTGTGTGATTTCACAAACAGATTTCCTACCTCAACTGAAGCGAGCACCAATTAAAAAACAGATATTAAGCGAGAACATCGGAAAAACTTGTATTTCTACACTTCTACACTTACGTAAAAAAAAAAAACAAATACGAAACATTTTCCACTACGAATTCATAAATATTCAAACATTTTGCAGATTGTTAAAAACGAAATGAATTTTCCTCCTTTTTCACTTCTGAATTGATTTATTTCTAAACTCTTATGTACTGTGCTTGCATCGAAATGTTTATATTGTAGAGGTGGTGTGTATCTGCGAAATATTTACCGCTTCAGCCAACAAATCAACAAAAGAGCAAAAAAAAATTGAAAAAAACAACGCAGAAAAAATGTTAAATGTTTGCAAATTTATTGCAAAACTGACAGCTCCTCAACGTATTTAACCCAACCCAATACATAGTCAAAGTCTGCAGCGACGCAGCGGGGGCAAAACACAACAGAGCGTCAAGAAATCACAAACGTCAGAGAAAGGTAGACAGAGAAAGCGAGCGACACCGAGAAAGCATGAAAAGAGCGAATATAGTGAAAATAATAAATAAAAAAAAGTTGAAGACAGCAAATAATTACCACTGCAGCAAAAATATATGAAACTAGAAAATATAACGAAGTACACACACACACACACATATATATGTACGTGCAGCAACTGCACCACACTCCTTCCACATTGTCGACACAACGTTGGTGCGGCAGCGTGAAACAAATGATTTATTATGAATGAAACTTAAAATCAGCAAAAAAAAAATGCTTACAACAACAAAGCAGCAGCTGTTGCAAACAGCGCGGCGCTCTCATTGATGGTGCAGCAGAGCGCGAGAGTCCAGAAATGCAAAAACACCCTAAAGAGGGGAAATGACAACGTCGTCGTCTAGCAGCAGAACCTCTTTGGTGCAACTCTAAATGAGCGAGAGAGAAGAATATTATAAACAAATAAAAAAGAAAGAGCGCGTGTCAAAATTAAAGAGATGGAGAAAAAGCAAAGTGTATTGAAAAAAAGAGCTAAAGTTGTAAACAAATTTGTTAAGAGTATTTTATTAGCAATCAAAGAGCTTTGACAGGCTACAGGTGGATTTTCAAGAGTTTTTTTTTTTTTAAATAACAAAATAAACAATTGATTGTCGAAGAGAATTTCGAAGAATTTCGAAAGAGTAGCACTCAAAGAGTATCGTCCGCTGCAGCAAGTTAAGAGCAGATATTAAACAAATATTTGCAGAGAGAGCGTGTAAAAATACATACACACGAACAAACACGTTTGTGTACCGGTCCAATTGGGCTCACCAATTAACCCTTGGCTGTGCGGAAGCAAATGTTATATCTAATAGGAACTAGTTTATAGTTATAAAAGAAAGATTTCATTTAATTTTTTGCAATTTGCGGTTTTAACAAAAAAAATTTCTTTTTATACCTTTCATGAAGATGAAATGGTATTACAACTTTGTTCCGATGTTTGTAAGTATGAGAAGAAGAAGAAATGGACCCATCAATAAGTATACGGAAATGATCAGGATGTTGAGATGAGTTGATTTAGCCATGTCCGTTTGTCTGTCTGTCTATTTGAACGCAAACTAATCCCTCAGTTTTTGAGATATTTGGATGAAATTTGGTATGCGGACATCATTTGCTAATATAGAAATCATTTGTCGAAACCAGCAAGATCGAACCGATATTACATATAGCTCCCATACAATCGATTGTTCCGATAAACGGATTTTGGTAGATAACTCCTGTAATTAAACAGAAAGGAACGTGAAATTTTGTAAGTATGGATATTTTTATATGTGCAATATCGATGTTGAAAATCATCAAGACGGGATAAATATTTCACATAGCCCCCATACAATCGATTGTTCCGATAAACGGATTTTGGTAGATAACTCCTGTAATTAGATAGGAAGGAACGTGAAATTTCGTAACTATTTCTCTTTTAGAATGTGGAATGTCGATGTTAAAAATCAATGAGATTGGACCAATATAACACATCGCCCCCATATAATCGATAGCTCCAATAATTTCGGTATGAGCTAAAGTTAAATTCTCACAGGCTGTGCAGTGTTCTTCCTTGCAGTGTTCTTTCTTTTGGTGAACCTAAGCTCTCCAAAAAAAATTTCCTTATCGGAATTTTTGTTATACAAGATAAACTCGTACTAGTATTTTTTTATTTTATGCATGGAGAAAAGGTTGCTGCTGTTCGCTGATATTGATATCATTATAAAGTCATAGAAAGTAAATCCTGCTGTCATCCAATAAAAAAAAAACGCGTGTAGCCATTACACGTGAAAGAAGTTAACTTCTTAAATTCAGAAATAACGAAATATGAATGAAGAATGGTCTAGATTCAGAATTTCTTACTTCCGGGAAGTATGCCAGAGAACCGATCAAATTGAAAATATTTTATACACGGTGCGTTTTGTTTCAAATTCAGTACGTGGGTAGAACTATCCCTAAATTAACAGGGGCCAATACGAATGGGATTTATAGGAAGAGGGGTGTGGTAGAAGGAGAGAGGGGAATGAAGAGAAAAAGGGAGGAAGATAGCGTGAAGGCGAAGAAAGATAGGAAGGAGAGTTGTAAAATAGGTTGTAAATTGCGGTTAGGAGGTTACTCTGCGTGAATACGGCTGAAAATACCTTTCATTTGATACCCATATTGGCATATCTAGCTTTATACTTAAAAAAATGGGGATAGGCGGCAACCCTGTAAACCGCCCTAAGTGCAACACCCATTTATATAATCTAAGATTGAATAAAATTGTCCATATGCCAAATTTTATGCAAATCGGTCAAGCAGCTCCCGAAATATTCGAAAAAATAAATAAATTGCGGTTAGGTGGCAACCCTAAGTGGCGAGCATGCTTGAAATTATCTTATTTGGAATACGATCGAAAATACCTTTAATTTGATACCCATACTGGCATATCTAGCTCTATATTTTAAAGAAATTGGGATAGGTAGCAACCCTGTAAACCGCCCAAAGTGGCAACACCCATGTTTATAATCTTAGAATGAATCAGGTTGTCTTTGTGCCAAATTGTATCAAAACCGGTCAAGCAGTTCCCGAGATATACGAAAAAATAAAAAAATTGCGGGTAGATGGCACCCTTAAGTGACAACCCTGCTTGAAATTATCTTATTAGAAATACGGTCGAAAATACCTTTCATTTGATACCCATATTGGCATATCTAGCTCTATATTTAAAAACAATTGGGATAGGTGGCAACCGTGTAAACCACCCTAAGTGGCAACACCCATGAATTCGGATCGGCCTAACTATAACAATTTGTGCAATGTTAGCTAGATCCTAGAATTTCACCTCCTATTTCATTTGCACAGCTAAAAATCGTGGTGAAAATCGCCTACGCCTGAAAGTCAGCAACATACGCCTGAAAGTCGGCAACAATTTCTATTTCCGTTGCATAAACAGCCATTTTCTAAAATTTTACTCTCAATCAAAACTTCATATCGCCGCCTAAGAAGTTAACTTCAAAAACTAATGTGAGTCTCGAAACTTATCGGAGAACAGGTCTTGTCAATCAGTTCTAAATTGGTCTTTGTAGCCAACTAAGAAATGAAGTCCTCCCTTAACTACCTTGGACTGATTAGGGCACTGAGAAGTGAAGACCTCTCTTGGGGAACAATGATCACGCATTATAATCCCATTTTTATACCTGTGATGAAGCATTTCTCGGAATCGTGGCAGTG
>CAXKVI010000003.1:111319275-111329275 GCA_964058755.1 Campiglossa producta | reverse complement strand
ATATGTATTATCGGGATTCTCCACATAGCAGAATCCCGTGACTGACGCTCCTAAACCGATCCCGTTACTCCTGCTCGAACCATTTAGATGACTTGATGAAGGCCATCAAGTACTTTATGTCCAGCTCCGTGACCTGGCGTAGGCTAACCAGGAAGGGCACTCCCAAAAAGCGCATTTTTCGCGCCACTTAAAGACGGGCAGTTGCAGATGAGGTGCTCCACCGTTTCCTCCTGCTCGTCATCTTTGCAACTCCTACAGCATCGTCGGTAGGACACATTTAGTCTTTCTGCGTGCCTACCAATAAGGCAGTGCCAAGTTAATACACCAATTAATATGGAGATTTCTCTTCTCCTTAGGGCATAAATATGTCTTGATCTTTTATGATCCCATTTCGGCCAGGTATTTTTGAACTTAAAAATAACTTGCTTGTTTAAAGTAAACTTTTTTGATTAATTTCAGTGAAATCAACTAATTTTGACCATTTCTCCAATTAAATATTAATTTCTTACTTACTTACTTACTTAAAATAGCCTTTAACCGCCTAGGCGATTGTGGCCGTCCAATATGTTACGCCAGTCGGTTCTTTGTTCAGCCAACTGGCGCCAATTAGAGACACCGCGTGCTCGCAGGTCTGCCTCTACTTGGTCCTGCCATCGAAGTGGTGGTCTCTCTCTTCCTCTACTTCCACCGGCGGGTGCCGATGAAAATACCTTCTGGGCCGGAGCGTCTTCGTTCATTCGCACCACGTGTCCTAGCCAGCGGAGCCGCTGGGTTTTAATTCGCTGAACTATGTCCACGTCTGCGTAAAGCTCATAAAGCTCATCATTATATCTTCTTCGGTAATCGCCGTCGCCAACTTTTAATTTTAATTTAAGATTGGGAAAATTTGCCACTATTTTAAAGAAAGTTGAATGTGACAGTTCAAAGAATGTATTAGTATTAAAGTCCACCTATGTACGTACTTAATTTTTTAAAGTAATCCCTCAAACTGACCCACAGTGCGTCGCTCAGTTATGCCAAGCATCACTCACACCCACACAGACTGTCGCTCAAACAACTTCGAAGCTGCTGTTAAGTTGTGCAGAAGGGGATGGTGATACATGCGAGTGATGATAAAAAAAGGTGAAAGGGTAAAAAGCAGTAACTGTAAAACACGTCAGCCGCCATCATTGTAGAGTGGTAGTGTGCTTAAACAACAATTGATTGCAAGACAGTGGAATTGACTGAGTGACTGACTGTTGGCCCGATTGAGTGACTGACGGGCAGTGAGTACGACTGCTGTCAATCACACACCCCAACAAAACTGACATTGACGTGCAGAAAAATCGAGAATGATTGACAAGTGAGAGACAAGTCATTTAAGTGTGGCTCGTATTACGAATTAAATAAGAGCGCCACAACGGCAACACGAGCAACAATAACAACTACAATAATAACAATGTCGTAAATTAAATACAAATAAATGTATATATGTATGTATGTATGAAAGTTTACTGCTATTGCAGTCTTCAACAACAATAACAAATTTCATTGTTATACATTTGGATTTCTATAAAACAGCTTTTATTGTTACGTTTTAGCTACTTCTATAAATGTATGTGTGTGTGGGTGTGCGCCTTCGTCTACGAATTTCTGTTGTTTGCATTGCTGCTACCCCAACCACCTTTCTCATGTTCTTCCTCAATCTCATAGGTATGCACGTGCATAGATTTGTCTTTGAGTGTGTGGGTATGTTGTCTTCTGCAAAGGATGTCTGTAAGGACTTCAAGCTATATATTTCCTATTAGAATTTTTTAGTATTTAAAAGCATCTAAATTTATTTATTAAAGCAGGTATGATACGTCTAATTTGAAATAAGCAGACCAAATTTGAGCTGAGTTCAAATAAATCGTTATGAAAAGGTCATAATGAATGAGTGACAGGTCTCAATTGTACTAGCAATAATAAATGCATTGCTTGTTGCTGTTCTTGCTTTTGAGAAATTTTTTAATCCATTTGTTGTTGTCATCTTCATGAGAGAGTTAAGCTGTAAATTAAAATCCTTTGATATATAGGAGTGACGCTGCGTATGAGTAATATTTCATAGCCATCGATTTTTCTAATGTTTTTTAGCTTAAATCTAGGGTAAGACATGGAGTGAGTGCACACAGTTATAAAATTATGAGCATAGGACTATAATTAAGCTACAGGGCGTTATTTTATCGGCTTTTTATTTTTATTTTTTTTATTTTATTTTTTTTGTGGTTTTTAGTTTATTCCATCAAATTTCATTTTTTTATACCTTTCATGAACATGAAATGGTATTATAACTTTGGTCCGATGTTTGTAAGTATGAGAATAAGAAGAGATAGACCCATCAATAAGTATACCGAAATGATCAGGATGACGAGATGAGTTGATTTAGCCATGTCTGTCTGTCTGTCTGTCTGTCTGTTTGAACGCAAACTAGTCCCTCAGTTTTTGAGATATTTGGCTGAAATTTTGTATGCGGCCACCATTTTCCAATATAGGAATCATTTGTCGGAACCAGCAAGATCGGACGGATATCACATATAGCTCTCATACAATCGATTGTTCCGATAAACAGATTTTGGTCTATAACTCCTGTAATTAAACACCTAGGAACGTGAAATTTTGGACGTATTGCTATTTTTATATCTGAAATATCGGTGTTGAAAATCATCGAGATGGGATAAATATTTCACATAGCCCCCATACAATTGTTCCAATAAACGGATTTTGGTAGATAACTCTTGTAGTTATATAGGTAGGAACGTGAAATTTCGTAACTATTGCTATTTTAGAATGTGGAATGTCGGTGTTAAAAATCAATGAGATTGGACCAATATAACACATCGCCCCCATATAATCGATAGCTTAAGTTAAATTCACACAGGCTGTACTGGGATCAAACAGTGAAAATCGTGACGCTTATTCATGAAAGGTATTTAGCCTTCGGCACAGCCGAAGACAGCTTTCCTTACTTGTTTTATTTTTTTTTACTTTATTTTTTTATTTTATTTTATTTTATTTTATTTTATTTTATTTTATTTTATTTTATTTTATTTTATTTTATTTTATTTTATTTTATTTTATTTTATTTTATTTTATTTTATTTTATTTTATTTTATTTTATTTTATTTTATTTTATTTTATTTTATTTTATTTTATTTTATTTTATTTTATTTTATTTTATTTTATTTTATTTTATTTTATTTTATTTTATTTTATTTTATTTTATTTTATTTTATTTTATTTTATTTTATTTTATTTTATTTTATTTATTTTATTTTATTTATTTTATTTTATTTTATTTTATTTTATTTTATTTTATTTTATTTTATTTTATTTTATTTTATTTTATTTTATTTTATTTTATTTTATTTTATTTTATTTTATTTTATTTTATTTTATTTTATTTTATTTTATTTTATTTTATTTTATTTTATTTTATTTTATTTTATTTTATTTTATTTTATTTTATTTTATTTTATTTTATTTTATTTTATTTTATTTTATTTTATTTTATTTTATTTTATTTTATTTTATTTTATTTTATTTTATTTTATTTTATTTTATTTTATTTTATTTTATGTTATTTTATTTTATGTTATTTTATTTGATTTTATTTTATTTTATTTTATTTTATTTTATTTTATTTTATTTTATTTTATTTTATTTTAGTTTATTTTATTTTAATTTTTATTTTATTTTATTTTATTTTATTTTATTTTATTTTATTTTATTTTATTTTATTTTATTTTATTTTATTTTATTTTATTTTATTTTATTTTATTTTATTTATTTTATTTATTTTATTTATTTTATTTATTTTATTTATTTTATTTATTTTATTTATTTTATTTATTTTATTTATTTTATTTATTTTATTTATTTTATTTTATTTTATTTTGTTTATTTTATTTATTTTATTTATTTTATTTATTTTATTTATTTTATTTATTTTATTTATTTTGTTTATTTTATTTATTTTATTTATTTTATTTATTTTATTTATTTTATTTATTTTATTTATTTTATTTATTTTATTTATTTTATTTATTTTATTTATTTTATTTATTTTATTTATTTTATTTATTTTATTTATTTTATTTATTTTATTTATTTTATTTATTTTATTTATTTTATTTATTTTATTTATTTTATTTATTTTATTTATTTTATTTATTTTATTTATTTTATTTATTTTATTTATTTTATTTATTTTATTTATTTTATTTATTTTATTTATTTTACTTATTTTATTTATTTTATTTTATTTTATTTTAGTTTATTTTGTTGTTTTTTTTATTTTATTTTATTTATTTTAGTTTATTTTGTTATATTTTTTTTTTATTTTATTTTATTTTATTTTTTATATTTTTTTATTTTTTTATTTATTTATTTTTTCATTTTGTTTTATTTTATTTTATTTACTCTGTGTCATTTTGCAACAAATCAGAATGGACGCACAGTAAACAGTAGGAAGGATGATGATTGCAGGGCAGGATGTTGAATTATTGCAGTTGAAAGTTGAAGGGATAGGAAAATTTGCTGTGACTTTTTAAGAGTATATGCTGAATTTTTTTTCAAGGAAGGGCAGTTTTGTCTATGTTAGATGCTGCACTGTGCAAAACTGCTTTAGAGGAATTTAATTTGTAGATGTGAGAGCCCTGCTACTATGAGCATCACTGCTATAGCAAGACAGAGTACACAGTGGTCTTTGAAATAGCTTTATTTAAATTACTCATCTCCAACTCACATTCATGTTTCTGGCGCAACGAAAATGTTTAAACATTGAACTTTCAAATTTTTGTGAATCGTAAAGAAACGAGGGGTTAATTACGTGAGCCTGTTAACTCATATCTGGAAAATTGACACATTCATGCCTCGGGCAAGCGAGCGACGATATAATTATTTCGATACTTTTTGAGAGCTTGTGGACAATAGGAACCAGCACTCATTTGCTCCCACAACTCCGATTTGACCAGCCTCATTCGGTTTTATGTGACAGTGTTTTGTTTTCAAAACTCAAACTCTAACAAATACCTACTCTCACTTTGGACACTGCACCTAATAATTGGTGCAACAAAAAAAAAAAAATACGTAACTTCTGTCAAAGTGCTGCAACTCAATTGGATTTAATTAAAAAAGCTATTGTCATTCTATAGCAGCCGAAACGAGAGTTGACCGGTTAGTTTGCTGACTGAGTGAGATACGTGTCCAGTAGGTGGGTATGTGCTAGCCAAGGGAAAATCTATGTAAAGTGAAATGGACACTGAGTTGCATGAGAGCAGTGATTGCCATGCCCAAGCAATTGTTTGCAGTTGTTTGATATTTGTTGATGTTGTTGTTGTAATTTTGTCATGCCAAAGCGTTGCAGGAAATGCCACATACCTAGCTTACAGTAAGAAAAAACCAATTGAGTTGGCAGCAAACGGCACCCAGCACTAGCATAAGCAGCAGGTGCACCCAAAATATCAGCATTTTACAAATAAAGTAAAAAGAAAAAAATACAAAAAAAAAAAATATTTAATAAAAAAAAAGAAACTGATCCATAAGGATCATTCTATGGGGCAGCGAGTACAAATTTTCTCAATTTAAAGTGAGTACTTTCTGATCAACAGCTCATGGCAATTTCGAAAATTTTATAGTTCACTGGGTATACCATTACATGCATATTAACTAATAGCTGGTCAAATAAAATTTATTTAAAGGTATTTATATTTTTATTCCATTGCATATTTCAAATGCAAATAAGTAATGCATGTGAAAAATTGTATTCTAAACAACCGAGCTTAAATTATAACAAAATAAAAAAAAAATTGTAAAACAACAACCAACATACTTAATAAATTATGCAAATATTTATATAGAGTAAATACATAAATACATGCTATGTACAATGAATATATTGCACTACAGGACGAATTTTGACAGTGTTGTGCAATATAAAAGGAGTCAATGGTAATTTTTTCATAAAAATTAGGCCCCACGGCTTCACTGGCTAGGTCGTGTTACTCGAATGGGTGTCGAATGTCGTACATAGAAGACCGACCCGGATTTGAAAATAGAGGGGCGAAGACTACAAGTCGAAAAAAGTTGATGGAGGATAACTTGAATCACCTGAAAACAATCGGTGCTATTGTACAGCGCAGCACTATATATGCATATATATTTGTGTTAGGTAAGTTCCGAAGGCTGTGTTACCTTACTGGAGTTTGATTCGGTTATATTAAGATCTATTAATCAGTATTGCCCTCAATACCAAGAGATCCACGCAACTGAACCTGGTTCTTGTGTGGTCCAGTTTGTACAAGAATGGAAAACCAGGTAGAAAAGCAATTAAACCAGATCAAATAGAACCAAATATGACTTCCAAGAAATCTGAAAACAAAATAGGACTATAACTAGAACTGAGGCCCAAGTTCAAACAACAGAACACTTGAAAGAGGAATTGAAGTCGCTGGACTCGGTCTCATCAATGTTTTGTCTTCCTACTCTTCTGCATCCCATTATTTTCTTGTTTTCAGTTCTACTTTATATACTTTTCGCCTTGCTTTCCTTCCCCTTCTCTCTCTCTAATGGAAGTCGAGTAATCGAAAGTTTCGACTTTTTAGCATGAAAATCGGAGGTTCGCAACATACCTCTATAGTTTATATGTTTGTAGATGTACTTTAGGATAAATTGTGGCAGCATGCAGTAATCATGCAATTTATTTAACAAATTATCCATGTTGTTGGTTTAGTGTACTAGTTCAAATATCTACTTTGTTGGTGTTTTAATTTTTTGTTGCTAAGCAAATGAGTTTAATTTGTGTTTAAAAACGATTGCAATGCTTTAATAAGTAAGAACAGCACTGTTCGTAGATGGCATTATACCTTTCTCGAATACTACGTAGAACTGTTCTCAGTAAATGTGGTAATAAGTTGTATGAGATCTTATAGCAGAAGCTGTGAGCTAGGAATTTTGGAAGCAATTAAAAGCAAGAGCCCGAATTTAATCTAACAAAACTTAGTTTGAGAGCTAAAGGAAGAACTGTGATCCCAAAGGTTTGCACAGCACGTCTGGAAATTAGTGGAATGGGAGCTAAAGCAGGACCTCAGAGCCAATATGGGAATAAATTGTATAAGAGCTAAAAAAAAAAACAGAGCTCTGAACCAAGAAATTTTGTTAGCAAATCTGGCAATAATTTTGAAGAGAGCTAAGGGAGTAGCTTTGAGGTAAGTAATTTTCCAAGCCAACCTAGCTGTAAGATATGCCAATATGGATATCCAAGGAAAGGTATTCAAAGCCGTAATCCAAATATGTAAATTTCAAGCAGGGTTGCCACCTTTCCGCATTTTATTTATTTCCCCTTATTTTTCTCGAACCGCCTGACCGATTTGGATTAAATTAGCGGATAGATTTTATGACTCATTCTAAGATTATATACATGGGTGTTGCCACTTGGAGCGGTTTACAAGGTTGCCACCTATTTAATTTTTTTTAAATATTGAGAAAGGTATGGCAATATGGGTATCGAAGAAAAGGTTTTTTTTCCGTATTCCAAATATGACAATTTCAAGTAGGGTTGCCGCTTATGGTTGCCACCTAGCCGCATTTTATTAATTTTTCCCGGTATTCCAAGAAGCGCTACCCATTTGGATAAAATTTGGCATATAAATAGATAATATATGATGGGTGTAGCCACTTACAGCTCGCTGCAGCGGCTCACAGGGTTGCCACCTATTTAAATTTTTTTTTTCTTCAAATATTCAACAAGATATGCCAATATGGATATCAATTAAAAGGAATTTTCGGTCGTATTCCGAATATGACAATTTCAAGCATGGTTGGCAACTAGGGTTACCACCTTAACCGCTTTTTATTAACTATTCCTTATATCTCGAAATATCTCTGAACCGCTGAACCGATTTGGATGAAATTTGACATATAAATGTTGGTGTTGCCACTTTGGGGTGGTTTTCCGGGTTGCTACCTATTTATAATTTTTTTTTAAGATTGAGCAAGATATGCAATGATGGTATCAAGTGAAACCCCTGAACCGCACTGAATTTCCGACTACATTTCAACGACAACAGTTTCAAGCAGGGTTGCCATCCGGTTTTGCTACCAAGCCGCATTTTGTTCACTCCTGTGTATATAGACCAAAGCTATAGCTTGCTTTCAAATAGACAGACCGATGGTAAATCGACTCCGCTAGTCGTTGCGATACCCTTATTGGTAGGTGTACCGACTTTTCTTCTTCTGGAAATTCGTGAAGGGTATACAAATTGGTGAACAAGTGGCACGAGCATTTGACATAACCCCAATTGACCTTCCATTATCATAAGCTGAAACTTGGCTAACACAGATACCTATTTGAGTGAGTGTATCTGTCGGTGTGGCTGCCTATTACACCAATTCAATCACTCACCAATTCATACATTGACTATTCAAAGGTATTATAAAGCTATTCAACTGTGTGGTTTAGGTCAATGAGGGAAATGAATTAAAATAGACTGAAATTATGTTGATGTTGTCAACAAAATAAAAATTAATTATACATTCTATTGTAGTATTTAATGTACTCACATACAAACATACATATGTATTAATCAGCCTACATCACATCGCTTAGCTTATTGTCAAATTCATTGTGCGTTAACCGTTAGCGCCATCATCTATACTTTTTTTTTTTTTTTGACCACCTTTACCCAACTCAACAGCAACGCGTGAAGTGTGAGAAAAACATGAAACAACAAAAACAATTACAACATATAAAAAAAAAAACAAAGCATAATAGCGATTAAAAAAAAAACAGAGACAAACAATAAATATAATACAAATATTATAATTACGAGGGATTATTTTGACAAACCAGCATAAAACAATAAAGTCAAAGGCATAGCTGCATATAACAATAACAATAAAAATTACAACAACATCATTACAAACATCAAAATAATGTAAAAATTAGAGTTGTTGTTTGATTATTCTGCATATTTGCCCGGATGTGCATAGATAGATAGAGGGGGGTGAGGTAGCATCTATGTTTATTACACTTTAGCAAGCAGAATTAATTACGCAGAAATGACAATTTGATAAAAATTGAAAAATTACATTTTGCATAAAATTGATTTATTTTAATTAAAATCCGACATAAATAATGTCTAACATACACATTTGAATAGATAAATAATTTTGTATGTTTACGTGGCTATAATTTGCATAAAATTAAGTATATTTATTATTTAATAAAGGGTTTGACTAAGCTAAAAAAAAATTTGATATGGTATGCAACTACCCACCCTCTAGAGCAGGCCCCGGCAAAATTGTTACTCAGGTTATGTTAGTGAAAGAGCGCATGTTGTTGCCTCGTTGCTTCCAAGTGAGCGACTGAGCAAAACAAACAAATGACATGCATTGATTGGCCAAGGTGATCAGAACAACCTTAGAAGCGCAGCAAAAATTTCATTATTTGAGTGGCCAGGTTATAAGCTGTGAGAACTTGATTTTCAGATTTTCAGACAATTGTCCCACTAGCTGCCGGGGCTTGCTCTAGAGAAAGCTTCTGCCTATAAACTGTCCTACTAGTTAATCAATTTATTTACATATAAATTCCCGGTATATCCCAACTAGTTGAAAAGTCGACAATTTGGATATAGTTGGTTATCGGTGACAGTCTAAACAAAAATAACTTTAAACCAGCTAATCTTGTATATTTGTATAAACCGTACTATCTCGAGAACCGGTTGACCGATTAAGATGAAATTTGGGTGTTGCTACTTAAGGCGGTTTACAGGGTTGCCACCTATCTAAATTTTTGTTAAATATTGAGCAAAATATTAACATATCGAAAAATTTTGAATATAGATTGTATGATTGATTCTAAGACTATCCACTTGGGGGTTAACACCTGGGGTGGTTTACAGGGTTTCCACCTATCTCAATTTTTTATAAATTCTGTAGCAAAATATACCAATATGGGAATCAAATGAAAGGTATTTTCAGCGAC
>CAXKVI010000003.1:111296775-111311775 GCA_964058755.1 Campiglossa producta | reverse complement strand
AAAAGATGGGGCTAATGACCGAATAGGCAGTTGATTGATGAGAAAAGTATAGCTTTTGATGGACAGGGTACAAACATTTTGTTAAGGCTGAGAAAACTTTTTGTGTTCTGTGAGGTAAAGTGGGTTAAGTACTTCTGTATTCAGGGTACAAACATTTTGTTAAGGCTGAGAAAACTTTTTGTGTTCTGTGAGGTAAAGTGGGTTAAGTACTTCTGTATTTTTTAAGACGAGCACAGTTAAACATGATGACACTTTCAAAGTAACAGAGAGATCTCGCGACCTTGGAATCAACTCTTGCCGACGATGAGATAGTGGCTTATTTGCTCTGAGTACCCTCCCTGTAGGAAGAATCAACTGCGATTCAGTAGAAATACTCATCTGATCATGTTTCTGTGGACCCACTTGGAGACTTTGAAACCAGGAGCTCACCAGTGTCTGTATGATTTCTGTGAACCCTGGAAAGGCAAAGCCTGAAAGTAAACGGCTCTTTGATTGTGTCATACAGAAACTCACTGCTGACAGAGACACTCACCCCATGCTTCCTTCAGGGATACAATTGTGAGCCGGGTGTTCCAGTTGAAGTACGGAAACTGAGAGTTTACCCCATAGTTTAGTGGCGTTACTTCAGCAGGGAGGACTTCTTCGAAAAGGGGCCCCATCCTGTACACGGGCGTACCAACCACCAATAAGAATAGACAATAGATATGTTCCTCTTTATAACTATGTATTTTCTGCAACTAAGTTGTCCTTCAGAACAGATTAAAAATTGAAAAATTAGTAAGAACAATGTTCTAAACTACTCAGAACTGCATTTCACTGCATCCAGGTGATAACGATTGATTGATTAAGTGATCAGAATAAGCTCATTTTTGGATACCAAAATAAACATGCACAAAGAATAAAAAGTTTAGATAGTGGAAATCTGAACAAAACGCTTTGAAGATCAATCGAACGGAAATAGTTGAAAGCGGTTGCTTTAATCTCGAACCGTTTATGGAACTATTTAATGTGATATCGTGATAGACACTTCCTTGAGCGATGCAGCGGCTACGTCAAAGAGTTTTCTAATCAACAAATGCATGTTTTCGTATAAGGTTATAGTGATAGGTAATGGGTGCGAGTTTAAGTGGGCGCGCCGTAAGGCGTCCTATTAAGTTATTAATTTGTGTAATTTTTAATATTTTATTGAGTTTATACTTGGAATTTTTTTCTTTTTTTGGTTAATTTTCGCTTTGAACTTGAAGAGAAGGTAGCGTGGGATAATTGTGAAGTCAAATGCATACATTAGATTGCGCCAAAAACTCAAAATTAAAATCACGTGAAAAAAAAATAAAAATAAATCAAAATAAATTAAAATAAAATAAAATAAAATAAAATAAAAATAAAAATAAAATAAAATAAAATAAATAAAATAAATAAAATAATATAATATAAAATAAAATAAAATAAAATAAAATAAAATAAAATAAAATAAAATAAAATAAAATAAAATAAAATAAAATAAAATAAAATAAAATAAAATAAAATAAAATAAAATAAAATAAAATAAAATAAAATAAAATAAAATAAAATAAAATAAAATAAAATAAAATAAAATAAAATAAAATAAAATAAAATAAAATAAAATAAAATAAAATAAAATAAAATAAAATAAAATAAAATAAAATAAAATAAAATAAAATAAAATAAAATAAAATAAAATAAAATAAAATAAAATAAAATAAAATAAAATAAAATAAAATAAAATAAAATAAAATAAAATAAAATAAAATAAAATAAAATAAAATAAAATAAAATAAAATAAAATAAAATAAAATAAAATAAAATAAAATAAAATAAAATAAAATAAAATAAAATAAAATAAAATAAAATAAAATAAAATAAAATAAAATAAAATAAAATAAAATAAAATAAAATAAAATAAAATAAAATAAAATAAAATAAAATAAAATAAAATAAAATAAAATAAAATAAAATAAAATAAAATAAAATAAAATAAAATAAAATAAAATAAAATAAAATAAAATAAAATAAAATAAAATAAAATAAAATAAAATAAAATAAAATAAAATAAAATAAAATAAAATAAAATAAAATAAAATAAAATAAAATAAAATAAAATAAAATAAAATAAAATAAAATAAAATAAAATAAAATAAAATAAAATAAAATAAAATAAAATAAAATAAAATAAAATAAAATAAAATAAAATAAAATAAAATAAAATAAAATAAAATAAAATAAAATAAAATAAAATAAAATAAAATAAAATAAAATAAAATAAAATAAAATAAAATAAAATGAAATGAAATAAAATAAATAAAATAAAAACAAGATGAAATTAAAAAAAAATTAAACAAAATAAAAAATTCAAAAAAAAATATAAAAAACTTAATAAATAAAGTTAAAAAAAAAATAAATAAAATGAAATAAATCCCAAGGGAATTAAATAGAATCAAAACAAATAAATTAAAATACAAATATGAAAAAAAAAAAATTTAAAAATTTAAAATAAAACTATAATAAAAGAAATGAAAAAATAAAATTAAATAGAATGAAAGAAAATAAAATGAGATAAAATTTAAAAGAATAAAATTAAATTAAATAAAAAAAAATATGAAAAAAATAAAAGAAAAAATAGAGCAAAAATAAGAAAAAAATTAAACAAATTAAAATAAAATTAAATTAAAAAACTTAAAATGAAATGAAATGGAATAAAATTAAAATAAAATTTTATAAAATAAATGAAAATAAAGCAAAAAACATATGTACAAAAAATATAACAAAGAAGAAATAGAAACTTAGCATTGAAAATAAAAGAAAATTGAAAAAAAAAAATTCAAGAGAAGATATTACTGGAAAGTAACAGAAAGAAATAAGGAAATACTATTGACGAGCACCCTAATGCAGATTCAAACAATAAACTCACTGTTTTAAAGAATTCACTTCCAGATATGAGCTAGAGTAAATTTTTAATAAATTTTATCGAAATTATGTGCTAATGAAGTCAAACAATACAAATACTTCAGTGTTCTTTTGTATGTATGTATGTACGCAAGTGTATAAACCAAAATCGACATTAGCGGCTAAATCGTTTGATCTTTGAGTTTGTTTGGAAAATACTTAAAATAGTAACAACTACAAAAACAAGATTAAGAGAATTTAGTAAAATACTATGATGTGTAGCAACGATATTTGCTACAATTTGTGTTATGATTTATTAAGCATTTGTGAGGAAATATATGTATAAATAATGGGAAAATTTACGAAATTTAAAATTTTTCGGTTTTTGGTTTTTGTAAAGATCACAGGAATCACTCAAAAATGCTGCTGAAGAATTATGAAGGTATGTGGGAAAACATCCGATCGAAGATCAAACAAATTATTAGCTAAGTTTGGTAAACAAATGAATAATTTTATTTTGCTTAGATTTATCTAACATTCGAAAGAAAAACAATAAATAGCGAACTATAAATTACACACGAAAATATGTTACTCAATGTCTTTAAAATTGGAATCAAGGAAAAATGGTGAGAATTTTTTTATGGTAAAAGGGTCCAAAACAGACAGTTTTAACACTGTGATAAAATTTCATCCAAATGAGTCAATAGGCAACCGAAATAGTGGTCGAATCAACAGAGAATAAATAAAATGCGGTCAGGTGCCAACTCCAGGTGGCAACTCTGCTTGATATTGTCATATTTAGAATACGGTCGAAAATACATTTCCTATGATACCCATATTGGCATATCTTGCTCAATATTAAAAAAAAAATCGAGAAAGGTGGCAACCCTGTAAACAACCCTAAGTGGCAACACCCATTTATATAGTCTTGGAATGAATCAAATTGTCTATATACCAAATTTTTCCAAAGCGGGCAAGAACTTCCAGAGATATACGAAAAAATAAATAAATTGCGGTTAGGTGGCAACCCTAAGTGACAACCCTGCTTTAAATTATCTTATTCGTAATACAGTTGAAAATACCTTTCATTCGATACCCATATTGGCATATCTAGCTCCATATTAAAAAAATTGGAATAAGTGGCAACCCTGTAAACCGACCTAAGTGGCAACGCTAATGTATATAATCTTGGAATGAATCAAATTGTCTATATGCCAAATTTTTCCAAATTAAAAATTATCTTATTTGGAATACGGTCGAAAATACCTTTCATTTGATACCAATATTGGCATATCTAGCTCTATATTAAAATAAATTGGGATAGATGCAACCCTGTAAACCGCCATAAGTGGCAACACCCATGAATTCTGCTCGGCCTAACTATTAGAATTTGTGCAATGTCAGCTAGATCCGAGAATTTCACCTCCTATTTGATTTCCACAGCTAGACATCGTGGTGAGAATCGCCTACGCCTGAAAGTCTGCAGCGTACTCCTGAAAGTCGGCTACAATTTCTACTTCTGTTGCATTATCATCCATCATCAAGAACAATTATTTTGGTCTGGCTCTAGTTTGGAACGCTCTAGATCTAGTCTGAATAAACGAGAGTTTTGACCATGACCTGTTTGTTCTTTGCAGGACTGACTTTATGTAAACCTTCACTTGACTGAGCGGCTCGGTCTAAATAAAATGCGTGTAGCGAATCAGCTTTATGCCGTAAATTGGCAAAAATATAACATCAGAAACTTTGACTGTCGATAAATTGCCGGTCAGGTCCAATTTTTTCAGAAATTCTATCACTAAAATTTCATGAATTGTGACGGTATTCCATGTGACCCATTTTAAGATCTAAGTGACCGTGTGCTGTGAGATCAGCACCACACCTACAGCTTTTCGCTTACAACTACACACAACAATACTCACCACAACCGTCTTATCTCTCTTCAAGTTATTTGTTGGTTTTCAATTCGTTTTGTAATTTTTTTATTGCATCATTTCGTCATCACTCAACAATCACTTAACGTCTTCATTGAATGCAATAAAATTCTGCTGTCAACATCACAAATGACTTTTGAATAAACTCTCGTAGCTTGCTTCTTCAAACACCCAATAGCACATATACAAGGGCACACTCATACTAATAAACACCCACATATCAGTCAAGTGTATACAGTTGATATGCACTCACACACACAACCATACATATCAAGTACTAACAGTACTTAGCAGTCAGTGTCCTTGTCATTTTGAGTTGCAATATATTCATGAATTTGTGTGGCTCATAAAAGTCAATCACATGCTCATCTGTCATGTGACAAATGATTTAAAAATCACTAGCACCGATAAAAACTTCAACTGTTACGTCAGTGCAACCACACACATACATACATATAGATATAGTGCTAACAACCTTGCTCCTTTGCCGCCCACTTTACAACGACCTTATTTAACAATTGCAATCAATGAAAATACAATATGAATTTATCTATGTAAGTGTGTGTGTTTATGTGTGTTTGTGTGTGTTCATGTGAAGTACAAATCCATCACATATGGCATTGAAGAAAAGACAGTTGTAGATCAGTAAAAGCACTAATGCACATAAAGGCACTCCCTAACATAAGGGGGTACTGATGAAAATTCGCTTAGTTGATAACTCTTAAATTAACAAAAAATATAGAGAGTATTTATGTGGCCTTCTACTTGGGTGATGCCACTTTAGATGGTTTACAGGTGTGTAACCTATTTTGAAGTTAACTTCTTAGCCGGCGATATGAAGTTTTGATTGTGAGTAAAATTTGAGAAAATGGATGCTGATGCAACGGACATTATGCAACGTAAATAGAAATTGTAGCCGACTTTCAGGCGTAGGCGATTTTCGCCACGATGTTTAGCTGTGCAAGTCAAATAGGAGGTGAAATTCTAGGATCTAGCTAACATTGCACAAAATGTAATAGTTAGGCCGAGCAGAACTCATGGGTGTTGCCACTTTTGGCGGTTTACAGGGTTGTCACCTATCCCAATTTTTTTAAATATAGAGTAAGATATGTCAATATGGATATCAAATGAAAGGTATCTTCGACCGTATTCCAATTAAGTTAATTTAAAGTAGGGTTGCCACTTAGGGTTGCCACCTAACCGGATATGGAGCAGGATATGACTATATGGGTATCAAATGAAGGTTTTTTTCGGCCGTATACCAACGAGCACACTCAATCAGGGTTGCCACCCAAACCCATTTTTTTATCCCTTCGTATATCGACCAATATCTCGGTAACGGTTGGAGCAAATTCGGCATATAGATAGTATGCTTCAATCTAAAGCTTTATATTTGGGTGTTGCCGTTTCGAGCGCTTGTTCAGATTGCCACCTATCTCAGTTTTTTGTTTAATACTAAACAAATTATGACAATATGAATATCAAATGAAAGATATTTTCAACCGTATACCAAGGAAGATATTTTCAGGCAGGGTTGCCACCAAGGGATTGCCATCCACCCCAATTTTATTTTTTCTTTCGTTTATCGCCAAATATTTTGTTTGTTGTATAAAGACTATGTTTCATTCTAAGACTTTCCACTTGGTGTTGCTATTTCGGTCAGTGTACAAAGTTGCCACCAATTTCAATTTTGTTTTTGATATTGAGCAAGATATGCAAATATGGGTATCAAATGAAAGTTTTTTTCGGCCGTATACCAACGAAGCTATTTTAGACAGAGCTACCTCATAGGGTTGCCACCTAGCGGCATTTTATTTATTCCTTAGTTCGTATGTCGTTCAATAGCTGAGAAACCCATTGAGTTTGGGGCACACAATAAATTGGATGAGAAGTTCGCGCACATAAATCTCATAAGAGGTTATAATAATAACCTAAGAATAAGTATATCGCGGCTACGCGTTTTTTCTGATTATCTTATCAACTTTTGTTACTCCCCCCCATCCATACAAAACCCGTTGATATAACGTATGGATTTATTTACTTCCGTCTTACGATTCAAAATGACTTGCTGAGTGAAAAAAATGTCACTTGAAAAGAGAAGATGTTGCATTAAGCCTTTTTCTGAAGGCTCGAAAAAAAAGTTGAAAAAAAATTACGGAAACAGACACTTTAAACGCTTTGCGATATTGTCAATCAAAATTCAATCGAACCAAGTGATTCATGAGACCACAATCAGACGATGGATGATGTGAAAAAAAAAACACGCAGAGATAGAAGAAGGGGAATAAGAAGATGAGCACGAGCTCAAGGCTTTGACACTCATTTTTCAACTCATCTCAGGCGTTCTATCGTTTGCCTCATTTCCTTCTTCCTCATACGAGCTTTTCTTTTGCCAACTTTCCTTCTGAATTTGTCGCCGTACCAACAATCAACTTCATCAAAATCGTTGAAGTGTCATTTCGTCCTGTCAGACAGTCAGTAGCGTTTGTGAAGTGCGGCTGCTGACAATGAAATTTCGCATGTTTGTATATTAGTGGGTGTATGTTTATGTGTGGTTGCCACAACGGAAGCACCTACAAACAGGCATTCACTCAATCACAAATCACTTGTAGGCAGGACACCTATGGCATTGCGTTTTAATTCGATTTAACATGTGTATGTGGGTGTGTATGTTATCACAGCTCAGTAAGTGATAAGAGAGTAAGGATATTTTACAGATGTAATTACATTGCAAAGGATAATCATTTTTGAATAACTTTAACTTTTTTTCATTGTTTTGTTACATTGGCAGTTATAATTTGCTTATTATATGGAACCAGTTTCCGAGATATCGACCGAAATGTGGACCAGGTGTGAGTCTAGAAAGTTTTCTTCCTCTGCTGGCGAGTTTGGGTGACGATAGGAAAACCTTCTGTGCTGGAGCTTCTTTGTCCATTCGTATAACATGACTCAGCCACCGTAGCCTTTGGGATTTAATTCGTTGGACCATGGTTAAAACTGCGTAAAGCTCGTACAGGTCATCGTTAAATCTTCTTCGATATTCCCCGTTGTCAAAATCGCGCGAAAGGGAGTCACCCTGAGTGAAGCCCCGTTTCATTTCAAATGGCTCAGAGAGGTCCTTCCCGATTCTGACGGAGCTGTTGGTATTGCTAAAAGTCATTTGGTATAGCCTTATGAGCTTTGCAGAAAAGTTAAGTTCAGACATATAAGCAACTCATTTTCGCACTTCTGAAAGCGACTTTGAAATCGTCGAAGGGATGGTGTGTGTCGATTCTTTTATCATAGGTCTTCTCCGGGTGCCTTACCAGGTCTGCAGCCACACTAATAAGGTCCAATCAGGTTGTCTACGAAGGGCTTTACTATTTCGCAGAATACGCTAGATAGAACATTAGGTATATGTGATATAAGGGAGACTACTTCCCCTGAAGTTGGAGAGGAATCGCCTTACTTGTAGATTGGGAAGAGCAGACTTAAGTTCCAATCCGGGGGATTACCCTCGTCCGGCTATATTCAACCTAAGAGCTGGTGCATGCCTCTGTGTTTATACAGCGCCGCGGGTAGCCCGTCTTTTGAGGCGCTTTATTGTTTTTGAGCCGAGATATAGCTGGTCTCACTTCGTCACAGTCGGATGGTGGGACGTTTTTTCCATCGTCAGTGATTGGGGTATCTGATGTGACGTCCCCTCGCAGTTTAGCAATGAGTAGAAATGCTCCTGCCATAGCTTAAAAACACACTGTTCGGCGTTTGTGCTTACGAAAAAAATTTGAGTCAGGGGAAAAGGGGGCACAACTCTCGGAGAAAAAAGTGGGATTTATCTGAAAAAAGGTGTGTAGTCTGCTGGATCAGCAGGTAGATGTATTCACAGAGAAAAATGAGCTGGGAATGGATAAGAATTAACCGTGATTTTAGTTGAATCAACCCATATTTTGGTTGGATCAACAAATATTTTGGTTGATATAACTATATTTTGGTTGATATGACCAAATCACTGTCAATTCTTATCCACCACCAGCTCAATATTTTCTGTGTTGAAAAAGAATAAATCTGAGCGTCCTACCACAAAGCAAACGAGAAAGCTTATCTAACGTTCATAATATTTAGCTCTACCTGTGGAATCCCACAATAAGTGTTCTACTTATCAAGTGATGGACGTCCTATGCTTTATTATTCCATCAATCAATCAAATATTGTTGTTTTTTTTCGCTTTTTTGAGACGAGTTCCACATATGTATGCCGAAAAGTTCTCATACCTACTGCTGTTGTTTAGTAGAAATAAACGTACAAGAACAGAAAGTCACTGGTATTAATAATTATTTACGCTCTCAGCTAGTTAACTAACATAAAACATGAATATTGATTAACATATGGTGGAATGCTCCTTCCCTGCCCGCATCAAACACTTAAGGAGAGCGTGTTCTAAAAAAATTTTTTCATAACGCTTTTATCAATGCAATCTAAATTAATCAATCAATCAGTCATTGAGAAATGACGAAATATATACAGTTCTACCTTGACATTAGTCGACTAGAGAATCTTTTGCGATATGGTTGGGATTAGAGATGGGCGTCCTGAGTGTTTTTGACCGTAACACGAAACACGCACGCGTGTGTCCATGTGCTCGTGTTTGAAAATGCGATTTCGTGTCGTGCTCGTGCGTTATCTTGCTGTGGCCGAAATCCAAAAAAACACCAATCTGAACAATATAATTCTATACATTTTTAGTTGAGATAGGTTGTTTTTGAACCAAAGTTTTCAGATAGAGCGTTGCTGGGAGAAATTCTGAAATATATTAAAGGGGGTGGTTTATTTGTAGGGGAGTGAAAAATCCGAAAAACGGCCAATGTGCAAAATCTTTTACGGAATCTTTTAAAGAGTAGTGTCGTGTTGTGTTTTAGTGATTTTTATCCGTGACCTTGTCGTTTCGTGCAGCAAAAATCATACCCGTGCCCATCTCTATTGGGATATGTGCAGATACGAGTACAGTCATATTGCTGTAGGTACCTACATACATACATACGTCACTTGGCAGTGGTGATAAGCTGATAGCGTGCACAAAAATTGGAAAGTTATTAAATTCTAAGAGCGATAATAGCAACTACAGCAGCAACAGCAGGTGGCGATTTATTTGAGATAACAAATATTTGACGTTTGCGTTGATTGGAATCAATCAAAAGAATAACAGTTATGATTCCCTTTTTGTTTTAACGAGTAGAAATAATTGTACGAGAGCCCCCAAATGCATATGGCTGTTGATTAACAACAAGATAAATTTTTGTGAGCGATTTCCTTTCCCCGAGGCGTCCAACTTTTTTATCTTCGAAAATTCTGGGGGGGCGTGAAACATGTCAATTTGGTGCATGTCGATGTCATAACCAACTCAGGAATGTATGTACAAATTGTGTGCAACATAAAGTGGGTCCGACGGCCCAAATATGTCAAAATAACGTCTTCAAAATATTTATAAATAACCAGCTAGATTTTTTTACAGTTCGTGGTCAGTGATGGGCATAATTCAATAGCCTTGTTGTCATACCAAAATTTTGCGACATGAAGCCAAACATCTTTTCGAAAAAGTTTGGCCTAAAAATCTCGTTAGATGTTGTAATGATAACCAATTGGTATATCGCTGCCATATGTTTTTTGTCTACTTTGGGGCGGGAGACTGGCTGCATGTCATAGGATAATAACGCTATTCAATTATCTCTATCAGTGACAACTAACTGCAAAAAAAGCCGTGTGTAGCCAGTACACGTGAAAGAAGTTAACTTCTTAAATTCAGAAATAACGAAATACGAGTAGGGTGTATTCGAGAATGGTTGTAAATTGCGGTTAGGTGGCAACCCTGCGTGAAATTGTCATTTTTGGAATACGGCCGAAAATACCTCTCATTTAGCTCTATATTTCTCATCTAGCTCTATATTTTACAAAACTTGGGATAGGTGGCAACACAAACCGCCCGAAAGAGCAAATCCTATGTATATAATTTTGGAATAAATCAAATTGTCTATGTGCCAAATAAAAAATAAATAAATTGCGGTTAGGTGGCAACCCTAAGTAGCAACCCTGCTTCAAATTATCATATTTAAAATACGGTCAAAAATACCTTTCATTTGATACCCATATTGGCACATCTAGCTCTATATTAAAAAAAAATTGGGATAGGTGGCAACCCTCTAAAACGCCCTAAGTGGCAACACCCATTTATATAATCCGAGAATAAATCAAATTGTCTTAATGCCAAATTTTATCCAAAGCGGTCCAGCAGTTCCCGAGATATACGCAAAAATAAATTAATTGTGGTTATGCATATCTAGTTCTATATTAAAAAAAGGGATAGATGGCAACCCTGTAAACCCTCATAAGTGGCAACACCCATGAATTCTGCTTCGCCTAACTATTACAATATGTGCCATGTTAGCTAGATCCTAGAATTCCACCTACTATTTGATTTGCACAGCTAAACATCGTGGTGAAAATTGCCTACGCCTGAAAGTCGGCTACAATTTCTAATTCCGTTGCACAATTCAGCAAATTTCACTCTCAAATTTTACTCTCAATCAAAACTTTATATCGCCGCCTAAGAAGTTAACTTCAAAAAACTAAAAAATGTATGATGTTATTTCGACATATTTGAGTCGTCGGACCCACTTTATGTCGCAACCAATTTGTAGGACACATATTTTCCTGAGTTGGTTACGACATTGACTTGTTTCACGCATAAGGGTCGCACTTACCAGAACTTTCGAAGATAATATTCCACTTCCTGCCTAGCTGATCTATACTTGCATAGTATGCATTTTAAAAAGCTTCCCCCATATAACGCCTGCAAAACGAAGCATCTCCACTCAAAAGGAAATATGAAAACAAATTGCATAAATGAATTTTAATTAGTTTAACTTTTTAGAAATATTAATTACAAAAATTAATTTTAATAAATATTAAAAATTTGCATTATTTATTACACTGCCAAATAGATAACCGGAAGATTATACAAATTACAAAATTGAACAAAAAAAAATATAATCACACCACAATTAAACGTAAACAATAAGTCGTTTTGTAACGGCTACAGCGGAAAAGTAATAATTTGTATGCTTATTTTGTAGATTTTGCGAAAAGTGCAGCTGGTGTACGAACGAATATAAAGCAGCTAAACAGCATTCACTGCTAATTAATTATTCTATTAATTTTTGGTAATTACGAATTTGTCTAAACACGAAAGAGAAAGAAAACAAAAAATAAAAATAATCAGAAAATTAAAACCAAACAAAGCAAGTAAGAGAGTGCAGGTGAATCTTATCACTTTATACCTAGTTGTCAGATATCCTATCATCAGTATAATTTTTTGCCTGTTAACCGCCTAGGAGATTTCTAGCATCAACAAGGAAGACATTGGCTTCTTCCACTTCTCTTCACTCGTTTTTAACCCAGAGAGTTTGCCCTCCTGCTGGTTATCGTGTGTCGAAAGGAAAAACTTGTTGGCCGGAGCGTCTTTCTTTATTCGAATGTTGTCTAATATATAAAACTTGTGTTTACCCAGTGGTTATAATTCAACCACAAAAAAGCTTATTTTATTTCCCTAACTTTTTGAAGTTCAGTTTCCTTAACTTTCACTTATTTTGCTATTTCCGAAATTTTCCTCCTTTATTATTTCTTTTTGCCTTTTCCTCCCTCCTCATACCATTCAGTAATACAGTTTCAATGTTTATCATTATTTATTTTAGGTCGTTTTTATTCGTCTTTCATTTCTTTCCTTTTCTCTCCGTTCCTTTCATTTGTTTTTCTTTTCTCTCCGTTCCCCTCATTTACTTTTCTTTTCTTTCCTTTCATTCGCTTCGCTTATCTTTCCTTTTCTTTCCTGTCTTTTCCTTTCTTTTCTTTTCTTTCCTTTACCTACTTTTCCTTTCTTTTCCTTTCTTTTATTACTTTTTTTTCTTTTATTTACTTTTCTTGCCTCTCCTTTCGTTTCCTTTAATTTTCTTTCATATCCTTTGCTTTAGTTTCGTTTCTTTTCCCTTAGTTTCCTTTCATTTTATTTATTTTCTTTCATTTTTTTCTTTTCTTTTTTTTCTTAACTTTATTTTCCATTACATTCCTTTTCCTTAGCTTCCTTTCATTTCCTCAGCCTCATTTCCTTTCCTTACCTTACCTTTCCTCTCCTTACGTTTCCTTACTTTCTTTCTTTTCCTTTTCGTAGCTCCTTTAGTTTTCTTTCGTTTTCATTCATTCCCTATAATTATTTTTTTCACTTTCCATTCCCTTTCTTTCCTTTATTTTTCTTTCCTTTTTTCTTCATTTCTTTTCCATACCTTTCTTTTCCTTACCTTTTCTTTCCTTTTTCTTTTCTTCCTTTTCTCTATTTTCCTTTCTTTTCCATTACTTTACTTTCATTACCTTTCCTTGCTTTCCCTTCCTTTTTTCCCATTCCTATCCTTTCCCTACCTTTACTTGCTTTTGATTTTTCTCTCTTTTCGGGCCGCCAATTATATAGAGCAAAATTAAATTACGGTTCCTTGAGCCCAGAAAAATTGTTGAATTATTCGAATTTTTTTTTTTTTACATCTGCCCATCTCCTTACAAACCACCCTCTAAAGAAAAAACCTAGGATGATTCGGATTCAGCACGCCCAAAAGCTTCAAAAGCCGTTAAGAAACCCGGTGGGATTTTTAACAACTTTGTTGTACAGTGTAATTTGCTGAGTATTTTTGTTTACTGTGGGAAAGTGCTCTAACCTTAGCTGCATCTTTATGTCCGCCTTTATGTAAGCCTTGGTGAGCCCACAGAAGAGTTCCGGACCATAACATGCTGTTAGCGCACCTTGTCTTGCAAGGTGCTCCGCTTTTCGTTGCCGTCATGTCCTTGGTGCCCTGGGATCCGACCCAACAAAACTTTTTGGCTACCAGACCATTAAGGACTGCGTCGCACTCATCAACAAGCTTTGAAGACTGCAAGGAACGCAGTGCGACCTGACTGTCTGATATAATGTAGATGATTCGCATAGAGAATAGTTCTCTTCGGAGGCATTCTCTGCCACAGATTTCTATTGCATGGATTTCCGCTGGAAAGATAAAAGGGTAGCGATTTTTTGTAGTTCGGCCCATAGATACCGGCACCCATTTTGCCTACTATCAAATTTTTTTTTATTTTTTTTAAAAATAAGCCAATATGAGTATCAAATGAAAGGTATTTTCAGCTAAAATATTTTCAAGTAGGGTTGCCACCGTACCGCAGTATATTTTGTATATCCGGACTATTTCGGGAACCTCTTGGGGGGTTGCCACTTGGGGCGTGTACAGGGTTTCCACCTATCTCAATTTTTTTTAAATTATGGAATTAGATAAGCCAAATATGGGTATCAAATGAAAGGTATTTTCGCCGACATGCCATGTATTTAGGGGTGACTTTGAAATAATTTTGGGGCTATTTTGAAATCATTTAGGGTTCAATTTGGGATTAATTTGAGACAATTTTGGGGATAATTTTCGGACAATTTTGAGATCATTTTGGGAACATTTGAGGGTCTTTTTGAGGTCGTTTTGGGATTATTTTGGGAACATTTTTGTATAATTTTGGGATCATTTTAGGGTGTTATTTTTGGATCATTTTGGGATAATTTTGGATAAGTAAAGGTAGCGCTAAATTGATAGCACCGAGCAAGATCGGTCACCCAGGTAAGTCATTTTGGGAGACAGCCCCCATAAAGTCCCGTGCAGGCGAAAAAGGCCCACGTTGCTTTATTTATGGTAGCCTCCAAATGAGTATTCCAAATGAGTATTCCATCTCTAAATGTCGACCACTGATCTAGATAGCCCACGGTGTCCAAAATGTATCAACGAAGACGAGCTGCGCAACTAGTTATAGTAAACCCCCCAAAAAAAAAATTTATTAAAATAAATACTTTACGGCGCAATATGCAAATAATGGCCATCACTTATGCACCCCTTCCTCCTCGAACAGCATTCAATCAACACGCTTTTGCTAGCACTGCATAGAATTTACGTTTGTGGGTACATGTGTTTGTATGCGGGCGTTCGCTGCTTATGACAATGCCACCAACACTACCACCAGAAACGTCACCACCATGGCGTATACGCAATTAATGATCGAATGTGACAGTAAAATTAAAATATCACAAACAGACAATAATAATTATGTGCTTAGC
>CAXKVI010000003.1:111276775-111291775 GCA_964058755.1 Campiglossa producta | reverse complement strand
ACTTTTTTATTTTGTGTTATTTAATTTTTATTTTTTGTTTTTATTTTATTTTATTTCGCCTTATTTTAGTTTTTTATACCTTTCATGAACATGAAATGGTATTATAATTTTGGTCCGATGTTTGTAAATATGAGAAGAAGAAGAGATAGACCCATCAATAAGTATACCGAAATGATCAGGATGACGAGATGAGTTGATTTAGCCATGTCCGTCTGTCCGTCTGTCCGTCTGTCTGTTTGAACGCAAACTAGTCCCTCAATTTTTGAGATATCTGGCTGAAATTTTGTATGTGGCCACCATTTTGTAATATAGGAATCATTTGTCGGAACTGACAAGATCGGACCAGTATAACATATAGCCCCCATACAACCGATTGTTCAGATATAAGGTTTTTTGGCCAAAACTTCCGCAATTAAACAGTTAGGAACGTAAAATTTTGCAACTCGAGTAATTTCTATTTATGTAGTGTATATAGTGAAAATCAACGAGATCGGGCAAATGCAACATATAGCCCCCATACAACCGATTGTTCAGATATAAGTTTTTTGGCCAAAACTTCTGCAATTAAAAAGTTAGGACCGTAAAATTTTGCAACTCGAGTACATTCTATTTATGTAGTGTATATAGTGAAAATCAACAAGATCGGGCAAATGTAACATATAGCCCCCATACAACCGATTGTTCAGATATAAGGTTTTTTGACCAAAACTTCTGCAATTAAAAAGTTAGGAACGTAAAATTTTGCATCTCGAGTACTTTCTATTTATGTAGTGTATATAGTGAAAATCAAAAAGATCGGGCAAATGTAACATATAGCCCCCATACAACCGATTGTTCAGATATAAGGTTTTTTGGCCAAAACTTCTGCAATTAAAAAGTTAGGACCGTAAAATTTTGCAACTCGAGTACATTCTATTTATGTAGTGTATATAGTGAAAATCAACAAGATCGGGCAAATGTAACATATAGCCCCCATACAACCGATTGTTCAGATATAAGGTTTTTTGACCAAAACTTCTGCAATTAAAGAGTTAGGAACGTAAAATTTTGCAACTCGAGTACTTTCTATTTATGTAGTGTATATAGTGAAAATCAATAAGATCGGGCAAATGTAACATATAGCCCCCATACAACCGATTGTTCAGATATAAGGTTTTTTGACCAAAACTTCTGCAATTAAAAAGTTAGGAACGTAAAATTTTGCATCTCGAGTACTTTCTATTTATGTAGTGTATATAGTGAAAATCAAAAAGATCGGGCAAATGTAACATATAGCCCCCATACAACCGATTGTTCAGATATAAGGTTTTTTGGCCAAAACTTCTGCAATTAAAAAGTTAGGACCGTAAAATTTTGCAACTCGAGTACATTCTATTTATGTAGTGTATATAGTGAAAATCAACAAGATCGGGCAAATGTAACATATAGCCCCCATACAACCGATTGTTCAGATATAAGGTTTTTTGGCCAAAACTTCCGCAATTAAACAGTTAGGAACGTAAAATTTTGCAACTCGAGTAATTTCTATTTATGTAGTGTATATAGTGAAAATCAACGAGATCGGGCAAATGCAACATATAGCCCCCATACAACCGATTGTTCAGATATAAGTTTTTTGGCCAAAACTTCTGCAATTAAAAAGTTAGGACCGTAAAATTTTGCAACTCGAGTACATTCTATTTATGTAGTGTATATAGTGAAAATCAACAAGATCGGGCAAATGTAACATATAGCCCCCATACAACCGATTGTTCAGATATAAGGTTTTTTGGCCAAAACTTCTGCAATTAAAGAGTTAGGAACGTAAAATTTTGCAACTCGAGTACTTTCTATTTATGTAGTGTATATAGTGAAAATCAATAAGATCGGGCAAATGTAACATATAGCCCCCATACAACCGATTGTTCAGATATAAGGTTTTTTGGCCAAAACTTCTGCAATTAAAAAGTTAGGACCGTACAATTTTGCAACTCGAGTACATTCTATTTATGTAGTGTATATAGTGAAAATCAACAAGATCGGGCAAATGTAACATATAGCCCCCATACAACCGATTGTTCAGATATAAGGTTTTTTGACCAAAACTTCTGCAATTAAAAAGTTAGGAACGTAAAATTTTGCAACTCGAGTACTTTCTATTTATGTAGTGTGTATAGTGAAAATCAAAAAGATCGGGCAAATGTAACATATAGCCCCCATACAACCGATTGTTCAGATATAAGTTTTTTGGCCAAAACTTCTTCAATTAAAAAGTTAGGACCGTAAAATTTTGCAACTCGAGTACATTCTATTTATGTAGTGTATATAGTGAAAATCAACAAGATCGGGCAAATGTAACATATAGCCCCCATACAACCGATTGTTCAGATATAAGGTTTTTTGACCAAAACTTCTGCAATTAAAAAGTTAGGAACGTAAAATTTTGCATCTCGAGTACTTTCTATTTATGTAGTGTATATAGTGAAAATCAAAAAGATCGGGCAAATGTAACATATAGCCCCCATACAACCGATTGTTCAGATATAAGTTTTTTGGCCAAAACTTCTGCAATTAAAAAGTTAGGAACATAAAATTTTGCAACTTGAGTACTTTCAATTTATGTAGTGTGTAGAGGAAAATCAAGAAGATCGGGTAAATATAACATATAGCCCCATACAACCGGTTGTTCCGATATAAGGTTTTTTGGCCAATACTTCCGCATTTAAAAAGTTAGGAACGTAAAATATTGCACCTTTAGTACTTTCTACATATGTAATGTGTATAGTGTAAGTCAGTACAATTGAACACGTATAATATATAGCCTCCATACAATCGATTGTTCCGATAACTCGGATCCTATTATTTTGTAAGTTTTTTTTTAAATTATAACAAAGATGTGTAATGTGTATAGTAAATATAGTTAAATTGACACAGGCTGTACTGGGGATCGAACAGTGAAAATCGTGACGCTTATTCATGAAAGGTATTTAGCCTTCGGCACAGCCGAAGACAGCTTTCCTTACTTGTTTTATTTTGAGATTATTTTTAATTTTTTAGATATAACATAAGTTGGTTTCCTGCCACTGTTTACGATGTGTGTGTGCTATTGCGTTTAAGTGTGTGTGCTTAATAAAATATTTGAATACTTTTATTTGTCACCGACAAAATCACAAATGGAATAACAAATAAATACTAATACCACTTGTGCTTGAACAAACACACAAACACACTTGCATTATAATCACAAACGCATTAACATAAAAGAATAGCTAAATACATAAACACACTCATAAACATACATTTCAAAGCAAATATAGCTACAAAGAGCAAATAATATTTATAATGAAAAATAATTTTGCATGTAAACAATTTCAAATAAATTTTACATTAAATCCGGTTATTGTTTAAAAAATGATAACAAAAGCAATAACGCCAACAACAACAGCTATAACAATGACAATCAGTTATAATAATAATAAACGACGTTTGAATACAGTTTTTGGGTAAAATGCATAAAAAATATGCAACTATCTATAAAGGCCACAACATACATACTCTAACTAACTATGCTTATTTGTTTTTCACATGCATGTATGCGAGCTCATATGTGTGTGTTTACTTCCTAAAGAGCACACAAGCCTCTACAATCAAATTTGATATAATAGCTTGTCAATAGATAAATCAACGCGCCAGTTTTAAATAATAACCTTAATTGAATTTTGAAAATAGAAAAACCAATGAAAAATAAAAAAAAAGAATTGTGGAAACCATAGTTTGCCACCAGAACCAACCCCATGCTACCTGTATTGAAAGGACTTAAAATATATGTGTTATCCTGCGCTAACAAAAAACAAAAAACAAATCTTTCCTTCTTCTGCCTCCAGTTTGGTTTTCAGTTAGCGGTTACAGTTTTGGGTAAGTCTCCTGATTTGGTTTCCGAGATTTCCATGTACTCTTTGATATCGGTTTTTGGTTGAAAAGTGGTCTAAAGTTAGTTTTTTTTGAGCGCTATATCTCTTTTGTATCCGGATCTGGGTTGGGAGCTGTCTCCGTATCGTTAGCGGTTTAGCCTTGTGCTCCCTGTTCGGCCTTTGACTCCGATTTCTGTTCTAGTTTCAAGTTGTCTTACCACTTCGGTTTCAATTTCGGGCTCTTTTTGTTTTAGTTTGTTGCAGTCACTCCGATTTTGGTTTAACTTTTGATTCCTCATACACTCCAGGTTACAGTTAAGGTTTTGGGCTCGGTCCTAGTTTCAGTTTCTATTTCAGTATCTGTTCCAGTTTGATTTAAGGTTGTCGACTCGGCATTGCTGTTCCAATTCCATATACCGCTCCGGTAGCCTATTTTGTTCAGTTCTAGATTCCCTACCACTTCCCACTTCGTTTTCCATACCAGATTTGGTTCTAGTGTTTGGTTCTGTTCCAGTTCCGGTTTGTGATCTAAAAAAAGTTTCCTTTTTAGCTCTTATCCCAGTTCGGAATTATTTTCAGATTAGAGGGGTTTCTAGTTTTTCTGTTAGAGATTCTGTTCCAATTCGGACTCTGATTATAAAACCAGTTATCATTTCAGTTTCTTTTCGTTTCAGTTACATTTTCAATTCTGCACGGAATTTCGATTCCAGGTATGGTTACAAATCCAGTTCCGGTTCCAGTTCGAGCAGTTTACTGTTTTGGTCCTTGATTTTCTTTATGGTCTAATATATGCATGTTCTAAGTTTTGTTTCAATTTAAGTGCCTCTCTCGGATCTAGTTAAAGTTCGGTTCCCAGTTGCGGTTCCATGTTTAGGTCTACTTGTTCTTCCTGTTCTAATTCCGGCTCATAATTTTTTTCTAGATTTCCTTCGCCATCTAATTTATGTAGGTTTAATGTAAGTAAAATTCAGTTCCTGTTCCAGCTCCTGCTCCTGATCCAATCACTCTCCCAGTTCCGGTTCTTATTCCAGTTCCGTACCCAGTTTCAGTTCCTATTCCATCTCTGACCCCAGTTTCGGTTCCTATTCCAGTTTCAGCTCCAGTTACGTCCTCAGTTTCAGTTCCTGTTCCAGTTCCGTCCCCAGTTACAGTGTTTAGATATTCTTACACCTGGATTTCTGTTCTAGGCTCAGGCCGGTTTGCTGTTGGTTCAGTTTTTGTTCCATTTTGGCCCTAACGAATTGGAAATTCCAAGGAAGTCAAGTCATCATCTACCACTACTACTTTTTACCATCTCAGTAGAGGCATCCCCTTCCTATTTTATATATTTCGAAGGGGAAAAACTTCTGGGTCTTTCTTTCATTCATACATGCCAATTTGCATACGTAATTGTCTAGAAATTAGCAATAAAATAACATATTAAATAATGGGTTAAGCATACTCGCCACTCTCTTATTCTATTTCATATTCCTATATAAATCTGTATGTGCCTTTGCACACCAGTGACATTAAAAACATTAGTCTACCGCTACATTGACTCATCATTAATGTCATTTATTATGCTTCATTATGGGTGAGGAGTAGGAAGAAATGGTACAATTCTGTGCATTGCGGTGAGACTTTGAATGTGTCAGTCATGTGGTGGACAACACATCTAGTGCAGCAAACGTCCAATGTCAATCATCGTCAGCTTTACAATGAAATTACAATAAGGATGTCATTTGTTACTAATACCAACTGGTATTAAACAATACATGGGTAGGTGAGTGTAAATGTGTATCTATAATGAATATATTTTGTTGACTGACTGAATGCATTTGGTTTGATGACGTTGACGTTTTCCTGTTCCAGCCAACAAATGTCGAAATAAATTATATAACAAATTAATCATTTATATAAGTGCAAATAGCAAAGCTTTAAAGCTCTGTCGTGGTGAATGGCGCATGTAGAAAATGCTCTAATTTATTGTCCTAGTAAATCTTGTCAATAAGGGCAGCTGAATAGGAGATTGAGAGGAGAACAAAGATAACGCTCTATAAGTCTCTTATCATAGCTGTACACCTGCCCTTGGCTAATTAAAGAAAAAAAATTAGTACATTCAACCAAATATTACAAGAATTATAAGCCAAACAAAATAATTAGTTATATTTGCTACCTTTGCTACTTTGGATAGAAAAAAAGTTGGTGTATTACAGCATGCTACACCTTCTAACTGTAATACAATAAAAGTTTGGAATATTTTCTACCGATTCCTTTAAAAAATTGTTGCCCATATTTGCTCTCATTTACACAAACTTAATTTGTTGACGAAAAGTCACTTGAAATTTTCATAAAAGTGACAAAATGTTACGTATACGCATGGATGATTTCAACAGTTTTTGATACAGCAAATAACATTTATGAGGGTAACTCATGCGCTCGTATGACATGTGTAAAATTTTTTAATTTCCGAGAAACACTCCTTCATTTTTTTTTTCAAAAAAATTTATGGATCTGCTGTGATAATTTTGGTATCCAAGTCAAAATCGTAAACTTGTCTTAGTAAACATTTTCTCCTGCTTACATCACTTCAGACTGCATTCTTAAATCAAACAACTGTCTTAAATAATCAACTCATCAAACAAATATGTACACTAGGGTGGTCCTTATAATCAAATGTAGTATTTTTTCCAGTCTCACCCCTTGGATCGATTGCACCACTGTCAACTATATCGCACACAAATTTTTATGCCGATTGTTCAGAGCCATCGGAACTTTGGTCCCCCTGCGACACGTCTAAACCATCTCCAATCGTGCTAAACAAATTTTGTATGATATCTTCGGCTATACGACTATCGATTCAGGGGTTGAGCCTTCGAAAATCTGATGATAAAATTATCTACATACAAATAAGGAACACCCTAATGTACATAAATGACGATATCAATCACTTATATTTCTCATTGAATTAAACGAAAGTATTTATAAAAAAATCCATATTTACCTTTAAAAATAAGCATAAATTTAAAATGAAAACTCATAAATGTCTCATACCCATTAAAGACAGACTGAAAAAAAATGCATTTGATTGACAAAAACAAAGGTGGGGTAACAAAGCGAAACTCGTCGGTCGTCAAAATTAGTCATAACTGTAAAATAATTTGATAACCAGTCGTAAACTGATTTGACTTGAGCTAATTTAGTCCAAAAATATTAAAACGTCCAGCAGCTAAATGATGCGGATATGCGAGCTGACAGCTGTCCACAAAAGCATATGAAGTCAATTAGCGTTCAGAAATGTACATCAGTGAAATAAATGAAATCGTCATAAATTCAGATATGTCACAAATATAAAAATGCCATTTTCGGATACACGTGTAGTCAGAGCTAATTAAAGCTTAACAACCTAATAACTTGAATTATATGTCTGGGGATTTGAATAACTGGATTTCAATAAATAAGTAGATTTGTTTTAATTTGATTTTCGTATAGTTGTTTTTGTTATTGTCTGAAACGGGAGACACTCCTAAAGGTCCTGTGTTTTGCTGGCTAAGTATGTATTCGGTATGCTCCGATACTGCCACCTTGTGGGAACGGATTTTATGCTCATGCGGATTTCACTCTATTTCAATCAGCTAAATTTACTCTCCTGGGTCCTGAAGATGTAATAAATCTCGCCGGGAGACTCGTGTTTATTATCTGATGCTAAAAGCGTTACTACCAATTTTTTTTTTAGATTTTGTTTTAGACATGGGACGTTTTTTTTAAATTTAGGTAGGTATCATAAAAGGATATAAGGTTTTTTAGTTCATTGAATTGAAAAAATGTTTAGAAAATTTTTATAACCTTTTATTTTTAAGATTTTTTTTTATTTTTTTTTTTTATTCCGCAAAATTTTTTTTTTTAAATATATTAATATAACTTTTTTACACAAATTTAATTTTGTTTAAAATATTGTTAGCGATTTTTTAAACTTTTATTTTTTTAAAAGGTTTTTGATTGAAAAAATTTTAGTTCAAACAAGTAAGGAAGTCTAAGTTAAGGTAAACCGAACATTAAATACCCAGCGGTAGCTTTCATATAATTTTCGAAATATTACATTTCGGAAGTGGGCGTGGTTGGGAAGCGATTTCGTCCAATCACATCAGGTATACTTGCTATTATGCTAGTATAACTTGTACCAATTTCATCGTTCTACCGTAATTAGTTTAAAAGATATGACCCATGAAATTTTCAAATCTGCCTCCCTGAAGAGTGGGCGGTGCCACGCCTACTTTTAAAAATTTATCAAAAAATCATAATATAATGACTAGGGGGTTCATCCTAAAAAACTATATCATTTTAGCCATTTCCGTTACCGAATCATATCAATTTAGGTAATTTTCGAAGCTTTCGATATCGAAAAAGGGCGTGGTTGGAGAGCGATTTTATCCTTCACCAGGTATACTCCCAAAGATACTAGTCGGTTTGTGCCAAACTCCACCGTTCTATCGTAATCAGTTTGAAAGTTACGAACAATCAAATTTTCAAAAATTCCTCCCTTAAAAGTGGGCGGTGCCACGCCCACTATAAAAAATTTATGGAAAAATCATAAGAGTATAAACAGGCGGATTCACCTATAAAATTATATCATTTTATACATTTCAGCTACCGACATATGTCAATTTGTGTGATTTTCGAAATTTTCGATATCGAAAAATGGGGCGTGGTTATCATCCGATTTCGCCCATTTTCATTAACAACCTACCTTGGCCAGAAAGTAACCTGTATACAAAATTTCATGCAAATATCCCAATTTTTACTCAAGTTATCGTGTACACGAACAGACGGATAGACGGACAGTTGGTCGGACATGCCTTAATGAACTCCTCTTTTCAACCTAAGAACTTTCATATATGGAACTCTATATCTATCCCGATTATTTTGTGTTACGTAGTACCGTTATGGGGACAAAATTATTATACATTTTTACTACTACGAGTACGCTGGATATAAAAACCGTCACATACAAACACATACACAAAGAATTTTTACAAAAATATCTTTGCAATGATAATAACCCAAAATATCTCATAAAACTATGTACATTTGATCCATCAACATCGTCATCTCCAACACTCTAACCCTAACAAGAAAGTTTTAGTTACATACAAAAATAATGTCGGACGAAATAGAAATTGTAGCTCAGGCTGTCAGTTTCATTTATTGTATGTCTGCAGAGCTTGTCAGTCATTCAATAGTTTTGAAATTGCCAATGTCACTTACAGCTCAACTCAACTCAACTCAGTTCAGTGCAATGCAAAGACAAAAGCATATAAGACAAAGACAGTCGTCAAGTGAGAAGAATGTATGTAGATACAGTAAAAGCAAGTGCAATAAAGAGGGAAGGGGGAGCGGGGTGTTGGGGTCGCATGCTAAGACAATCCAAATGTTCTAAAAGCATAAGAAACTTAAAATTGTCGCTAAAACTGTAGTAAGAGAAGATAACTGCAAGCAATGTCATTTACACAACAGCCAAGCAGGCGCAGGGATTAAGTAAGAGGTTGAAAGATACAATTGATTTTTTCGTCGCACTAATAGGAAAATATGTAGCTTGTTTAGAATGATGGACAGGACAAGACTAAGATTTGGAGATTGTATAATGGATTAGGAGGAAGGACTACTTCTTCCTGGGAAATTTCATAGTTCAATTAAATATTCCTCTCAGAAAACAGCTTGATTATATGAAAATTTTAAACTTTACAATGGACGCATTAGGGTGGACCGTCAACTTAATTTATGATAGTTTCATAGTTCAATTAAATATTCCTCTCAGAAAACAGCTTGATTATATGAAAATTCTAAACTTTACAATGGACGCATTAGGGTGGACTGTCAACTTAATTTATGATAGTACCTGAAAAATTGAGTTTTACTTTACTGCCGAAGGCTATATACCTTTCATGAATAAACTTCACGATTTTCAATGTTCGATCCCCAGTACAGTCTGTATGAATTTAAATTTAGCTCATACCGAAATTATCGGAACTATCGATTATATGGGGGCGATGTGTTATATTGGTCCAATCTCATTGATTTTTAACATCGACATTCCACATTCTAAAAGAGCAATAGTACGAAATTTCACGTTCCTACCTGCTTAATTACAGGAGTTATAGCCCAAAATCAGTTTATCGGAACAGTCGATTGTATGGGGGCTATGTGAAATATTTATCCCATCTGAACGATTTTCAACATCGATATTACACTTACGAAAATACCAAATTTCAGCCAAATATCTCAAAAACTGAGAGACTAGTTTGCGTTCAAACAGACAGGCGGACCGAGGGGCAGACAGACATACGGACAGGCGGACATGGCTAAATCATCTCGTCATTCTGATCACTTCGGTATACTTATCTATGGGTACATCTCTTCTTCTTCTCATACTTTCAAACATCGGACCAAAGTTATAATACCATTTCATCTTCATGAAAGGTATAATAAGCTTAGGTTGCCGACAACACTTTGTTTTAATGATCTTTGTTCAGCTGCTTGGAGGGGTTGTTGTTGTTGTAGCAGTAATTCGCCCTGCCTAGTCGTAAGATCCACTCAGAAAAAGTTACATGAAGGATCAGAGGGTTGTACTGATATTGATAGTCCTTTTCCGAATATGAATCCGCTATGTTACGGTGAATAGCCCCTTGTGGTACTAGCCCGACTGTTTTGTTGCATTTTAGTCGCCTCGAGCATATTCTAAACAGATAACCCGCAGGTGTTGGAGGACCAAGGTAAACCTCTGCGATTGACGGCGATATTTAAAGACCTTAGAGAGTAGGGGCGGTTTTTCAATAAGGGAATATGCTTCTTCTTAGCAACTCGGGCTAAGTTTCTAAAAAAAAACCCAGAAGGCTGTAATGAACCAGAGAGCCTTAGTACGACCTTTAAGCGAAATCTTGCTACTTTTCGATACTTGAGAGAAGAAAATTATGCAGTAAGCTCCAAGGAATCCCTAAAGTTTCTCACTCAAAACCCATTCAACGGATGTTCCGGCTTAAAGACTTCAATTCAATCAGTCTATCATTCATTGACTTAGAAACGGTACAAAGTACCCAAATTCAGGCCACACTCTATTGACCTTTGTGACTTTAAAGACTTCAATCACAAATTGGTGAGAAGTCTGCTATCGAATTTCTGGGAAATATCAAAACCAAAAATGTTTCACTTCGAAAAGGATCACCCCAATATTCGACTTTCTTCGATGGACAAAAGAAGGCCGAGCTCAATTGGGCTATGCGTTTTCAGATCCCCATACACAACCGCCGACCTACCGAAAAAGCAGTCTTGTCTCGAATGAGTATGATGAGAAGAGAACTGGAAGGCTGCAATATCGTCAAGCTCACATGCTCAGCTCATGCCTAAGACAAGTGTCATTCTTTTGCCAGTACTACATCTTGCACATACAGTCACACATAACTGCACACTTGACAACCAAAACCAAACTAAACTTCCGAATTCGAATCAAAGAATTCATACTCAAGTTCAAATAGCTAACGCCAGCCAGCCGATTGCAATTTCTTAACAGTATACAAGCTCGGCGTTACGACGTTTTATGCGTTTGACTGCAATAGATTGCAAACAACAACAGCACAAGCTGAAATTACAACAACCGAAGTAGCAAAAGCTAAGAAAGACAGCAACGCAGCGCAGCGTGCGAAGGCGGAAGACTGTGGCAAATAGTAAGAAACTAGTCTGGGATGATGTCACGTAGAGACATGCAAGTGACAGACAGCTACAAAGACAGACAGCAACACGTTGAAATGACTGACATGCTGGTAGGGGAAGCTGTGAAATAGGGGGAGAGGGGTCACATGCCTAGAAAGAGTGTACACATTTCCTGCTACTAGCATCTTTGGAGATTGGCGGGCCAAATAAGGGAAGCGCGCATGTGTATGAAGTGGAGCGCTTGTAGTAAAAGAGTTAGGGAGAGACAAGTTTGGCATGGGAGTGAGTTATGTAGTAAAGATGGCATGTGCAACTGACAATAGTAGTGCATTGCAAATTTTCCGTATCTCTTACATTCGGAAATGTAATGCAATACTCCACGAACTGAGTGGATTTCTTCTTAGTCATCTCTGTGTTTTATTTTCTTAAACAATTTTTCCATCCTTTTCTTGAACATAATTCACATTCACTGAATCTTAATTCAGTGTCCTTGTACTGCTGTCACTTTAAGTCACTCAATTGTAACATTTTCTCTGCTGATGTCGCTGCTGAAAATGATGAGAGATGTTGTTGTTGTTGGTGTGCCCGATTGCAACCCTGTGTTAATTATGTGAGTGGGTTAGTAGTCGTCAGCAATCGATGTCAAATTTTTTGTGAGTTTATTTAGCTTGTTTAGCTCTTCAAACTCTACTACGCAAAGAAAATGCGTTAACTGAGCTTCATTAATACTGCGGACCTCACTCACCTTTAATGTTCGACAAGGGGCATGCCAAGTTGAAGATTTCGCAGCACCCTACAAACCATTAAGACGAGCATAGGATGAGTACAGCTAAGGTCGGAGTCTTAGGAGATTAAAAATATCGCTAGTATAGTCGACGGACCTGAGTCATTACGGTACATAGACCCAATCGTCATGGGAATGAAGTCAGTCAATTGATATCTCCCCACTGGCAGATGTGAGCTTGTGGGGATACAATGTTACGTCTCTAGAAAGAGACGTCTCTGGATATAGACCCTTCCGGTTTTGATGTGGATCCAGGGGCGACGACCGCCCAGAAGCTGGTTGAAGATCAGCTTGTGCAATATACTTCCCGGGCTGTAGTAATAGCCAAATACAATGGTGTACTATCCTCACTTCAGATAATAGATAAGCTTGGAATACCAGAAAGATTCGAGATTCACGCGTTCGGACGGTTCGCTGATATACCTTGATTGTAATGTATTTTTAGATATGTATTCTGCTCAGTCTTGTTTGAGAAGAGTTAGGTGGTTTGCATTCCGGACTTCAGATCAATCAGTCTTTCGAAAAAAACTGTATAATTCAAGTCTTTCCTCGTTTCGGCATGCGTGAGAATACATACATACATGAGATGGTACACAGGGCAGAGGAATTCCCAGAGAGAAACCAGTTCGTTCTGGTCAAATTGTTGGACATTGAGGACACTTTAAATAATATTATCCTAAAGGCGATCGAGGCAACGAAATAGAAATAGCGGGTTCTTGAGGTCGAAGATGGCTCTTGGGGTTCTCGGTTCAGCAGTTGGTTACAGGAAGTGGACCATGAGCATGGCTTTGGGTGGATCAGAAATTGATGTCTCAGCGGCTAAGGAGATCCTTCCAATCCTACGAATTACAAAGTGCCGTATTTCCCAACGAAGACTAACACGGTTCAGTTGTCTGCGTCGAAGACTAACACACTTCGTTCTCTGCGTCGAAGACTAGCACGGCTAAGTTGTCTGCGTCGATGACTAACACACTTTGTTTTATTCGTCGAAGACTAACACACTTCGAATAGAACTGAACTGTTTTAGTCATCGACGCAGAGAACGAAGTGTGTTAGTCTTCGACGCAGAGAACGAAGTGTGTTAGTCTTCGACGCAGAAACCTGAAGCGTGTTAGTCTTCGACGCAGAGAACGAGCCGCGTTGGTCTTCGTTGGGAGCGACGATATGGTCCTCTTACTGTTATACACCAGCTTCGACTCTTATCAGCGTTAATAGAAGGGTCCTTCTCAGACTAGTTGCGGTGCTCATTGAACTTGGGACTATTCCTGAGCATGCTGCAAGACTGGGTATAAAACAGCATACCACATGCCGCAGCTGCGATTGCGGAAACTTTTAAATTTCTGAACTCAAACGTATGGGTATAGGGAAGCCTACCATGATCCTTGAGACTACGTCATCAAATCAAAGTCTTTAAATTGATTGAGAATATCGAAAAGGGATGCTTCTCGGGTTTTTGGTTTAGGTTTTCATTGGAAGTGGAACTAACATGACGAGTACAAAGCTCGCGACCATCGAGCAGAGTGATTCAACAGAGTATAGATCGCAATGCCCTCTCTTTGTAGTAAAATAGGAACCCACAGGTCTATGTACCGCATCGAGAACCTTCGTTGTTTTACTTGAGTGAACGAGCGAAGAAAAGCAAGCTACGTGCGGGTTAGGGTTTAGAATATGCCCGAGGTAGGCATACCGGTTGTAAGAGGCGACTAATATGCACATAGGTAATGACGTGCTAACTCGATGGTTGTTCTACGGATGCAACGCTTCTCACCTCTCATTACTCAGCTACTCCTTACATACATATGGAGGGATGACATGACCTAGAAGGTTCAACCGGTCATACCAAATCGCTACCACGACGGTCGGCCAGTACCGCAAGGGAGTACCGTAGCGTACCGGGTTCGTATCCGGTCAAGGACTGTCAATTTCGGCATCACTTCCCAAAACCTTCGGGGCGTGTTACAACAACAACAACAACAACAACAACAACAACAACAACAGCAAAGAAGCAAGAATCCATCTTGAGAATATCGTTGAAATTCGCTAACATACCCAGATATGCTGGGTATCATGATCTTGGAAACCTTTATTTCCATTGTCCAGAAAAGTTATCAGAGGGAACATATTGAAGTTTCGGACACTCCAAATGAATATTTCGAGACCTTATTAAACTTAAATTTAAATATTTGTAGCAAGAATTTTTTTAAATCCTCACAATCACAAAGGTCCCATTCCAATTGACATACTAGTCAACTATTGAAGTTTCCATATGAAATGTCTTAAAAACAAAGAGAGCACACACACAAAACCCAAAGAATAAATACGTTGCATGTGACGTCAAAGGATGAGAGATAAGCAGCACAAAAATCTATATTCGCGTAAAATGACAGCTCATTCGTCAAAAAGCACAAAGGACAAGAGCAGAGAAAGAAAAAAAAAAACAAAAAAATCGCCAACACAAAGTTGAACTCTTCATCAAGTTTGCACACCCAAAATGAGAGGTTTTTGTTTTGGGTGAACTCATACATAGATAGTTTTACGTTGTAGCCGCTGATCGGACGAACGGTCGGTTGGGCGGTCTGTCGAGTGGGGTCGTTTATTATTATTATTATTCTACTTGTTGTTGTTGCTATTCTTATATATCAC
>CAXKVI010000003.1:111259275-111271775 GCA_964058755.1 Campiglossa producta | reverse complement strand
AACAACAAAAAAATGTGCGAGAATATAGTTGCAATTTGCCTGCAGGCACTCTAAGCAGGGTTTGGTGTAATGATTACACACTGCGGTTTTTAGAAAATTCCTAATCTCCTTGGTTCGATGACCAGTAAAAGGGTGATGCTGAAATTTCTAAAAGCAACAATACAAAGCGGTTTGACAAGATCCTTCAACAAGATCGAAATTGCAATCATCGTAGTTGGTATTGTATGTAGCATTTTTCAACTTGTTTTCGCCAAAAAACTCAGAAGAATAATTTGATAAAAATTATTCGACAGGTCAAAAGTCCACAAAAATTTTCAAAGTTATTTTATTTTATTTTATTTTATTTTATTTTATTTTATTTTATTTTATTTTATTTTATTTTATTTTATTTTATTTTATTTTATTTTATTTTATTTTATTTTATTTTATTTTATTTTATTTTATTTTATTTTATTTTATTTTATTTTATTTTATTTTATTTTATTTTATTTTATTTTATTTTATTTTATTTTATTTTATTTTATTTTATTTTATTTTATTTTATTTTATTTTATTTTATTTTATTTTATTTTATTTTATTTTGTTTTATTTTATTTTATTTTATTTTATTTTATTTTATTTTATTTTATTTTATTTTATTTTATTCTATTTTATTTTATTTTTTTATTCTTTATTTTATATTATTTTACTTTTTTATTTTGTTTTATTTTATTTTATTTTATTCCGTTTTAATTTATTTTATTTTATTTTATTTTATTTTATTTTATTTTATTTTATTTTATTTTATTTTATTTTATTTTATTTTATTTTATTTTATTTTATTTTATTTTATTATATTTTATTTTATTTTATTTTATTTTATTTTATTTTATTTTATTTTATTTTATTTTATTTTATTTTATTTTATTTTATTTTATTTTATTTTATTTTATTTTATTTTATTTTATTTTATTTTATTTTATTTTATTTTATTTTATTTTATTTTATTTTATTTTATATTATTTTATTTTTTTTCACTTTATTTTATTTTAATTGTATTTTTTTTTACTTTATTTTACCTCTAAGCAGACAAAGGCCAGCTACGTTGCTATTTAATCGCACTCTACAATAAATATTTCTAAAGAAAAGCAGCTTTCGCTTGCCCAGCAGAATGCTTTTCTTGGCTGTCATACTCCCAACGGCATCGCAATCGCATATGGCAGCTGAGATGAATGTTTCACATATCTTTTATAAGTCACACACACACACACATGTGATAAAAGCACAATGCACTCACACAAACATACACACATCAATAGTGAACTCATATGTTGGAAAATCTTTTTCTTTAGCTGATTTTCTTTCGATTTTGATGTACGACCATTGAGGAGCAGCAACATCACGATGATGCACACAAACACACACCCCCTAACACGTTTTCCATATCAAACAAGCTGCTCTCATATATGCTGTTAGCGAACATATGGATCATTCTATTTATTGGCGCATAGTGGACGTGGACATGGACATGAACGGCGTATGTCGACACATCTTTGGACGCTTTGGCATATCATTCTTCAACTCGTGTATGATTTCCTTCGAATCTATCTCCAGCTTCAACACTTTTGCTTGTATGTGAAGGTGTGTGTGCACAAGCAAGCAATTTTTCTTAGAAGTTTTTATTACATCTCCATTATAAGTGTATGTGTGTGTACTATTTTGATATAATTTCCACTCCTTTTTGCTGTTTTCACTATTGCCCTTTACAACAGCGCCACCGTCTATGTCTTTATGTCTGCGGGTGTGTTTCGGATTTGTGATGTTTGATGTCGCTTCTTAGAAATATCTTTCGATTATTGATTCGTTTGTATTCATCATAAATTCAAAGCTGACGTGCCAACAACGTTAAGCTTCAAGGGGTCAATCGTTTGCGCGAGGTGGCGCACACACATCACCATATCGCTATATCACTACATCACATCATACCATTCAACCTGTCAGTCAGTCCGTTTTTCCTTATGTCATTGACTGATTGAATGCCTTCATTATGCCGCCAACTGAAAGGATATAAAACTTAAGATGCTGAGGAAAGTTTTTTTTTTTTTGCTTTGAAATAAAATATTCTCAATTTTATGAAATGTTTTGCTCGGTTCTTTGCTGTGTCTGACTTGTGTAAATATAAAAATGGTGCAAAATGAAATTCATACATAAAGTAAGATATACTTATGTATGTAAACAAATGCAGAGCTAAAGTGTGAGTTAAAGCTATAAAAGTTTGTAGAAAAATGTTCGTGTTTATAAAACACTCTATAAATTGTATTAAATATTAATAAAATAAAAAAATGAAATAAAATAAATTTAAAAAAAAAAATTAAAAAAAAATAAAACAAAAAAATAAAAAAATAAAAATAAAATCAAATAAATAAAAATGAAATAAATGAAATAAATAAAAAAATAAAAAAATAAAAACAAATAAAAATAAAAATAAAAATGAAAAATAATATGAAGAAAAAATAATTAAAAAAATGGAATAAAATTAAAAAAAATAAAACAAAATAAATAAATTGAATAAATTAAAATAACATCAAATAAAAAAACAATAAAAATAATAAAACTAAAAATATATTAAAAAAAATAAAAAATAAGGTAAAATAAATTGAAATAAATTAAATTAAAATAAAATATAAAATAAAATAGAATAAAATAAGGTAAAATAAAATTTAAAAAAATTTAAAAAAAATTAAATAAAATAAATTACATAAAATAATATAAAATAAAATAAAATAAAATAAAATAAAATAAAATAAAATAAAATAAAATTAAATTAAATTAAATAATATAAAATCAAATAAAATAAAATAAAATAAAATAAAATAAAATAAAATAAAATAAAATAAAATAAAATAAAATAAAATAAAATAAAATAAAATAAAATAAAATAAAATAAAATAAAATAAAATAAAATAAAATAAAATAAAATAAAATAAAATAAAATAAAATAAAATAAAATAAAATAAAATAAAATAAAATAAAATAAAATAAAATAAAATAAAATAAAATAAAATAAAATAAAATAAAATAAAATAAAATAAAATAAAATAAAATAAAATAAAATAAAATAAAATAAAATAAAATAAAATAAAATAAAATAAAATAAAATAAAATAAAATAAAATAAAATAAAATAAATAAAAATAAAATAAAATAAAATAAAATAAAAAAAAATAAAAAAGATAAAATAAAATAAAATAAAATAAAATAAAATAAAATAAAATAAAATAAAATAAAATAAAATAAAATAAAATAAAATAAAATAAAATAAAATAAAATAAAATAAAATAAAATAAAATAAAATAAAATAAAATAAAATAAAATAAAATAAAATAAAATAAAATAAAATAAAATAAAATAAAATAAAATAAAATAAAATAAAATAAAATAAAATAAATAAAATAAAATAAAATAAAATAAAATAAAATAAAATAAAATAAAATAAAATAAAATAAAATAAAATAAAATAAAATAAAATAAAATAAAATAAAATAAAATAAAATAAAATAAAATAAAATAAAATAAAATAAAATAAAATAAAATAAAATAAAATAAAATAAAATAAAATAAAATAAAATAAAATAAAATAAAATAAAATAAAATAAAATAAAATAAAATAAAATAAAATAAAATAAAATAAAATAAAATAAAATAAAATAAAATAAAATAAAATAAAATAAAATAAAATAAAATAAAATAAAATAAAATAAAATAAAATAAAATAAAATAAAATAAAATAAAATAAAATAAAATAAAATAAAATAAAATAAAATAAAATAAAATAAAATAAAATAAAATAAAATAAAATTAAAATAAAATAACATAAAATAAAATAAAATAAAATAAAATAAAATAAAATAAAATAAAATAAAATAAAATAAAATAAAATAAAATTAAATTAAAATAAAATAAAATAAAATAAAATAAAATAAAATAAAATAAAATAAAATAAAATAAAATAAAATAAAATAAAATAAAATAAAATAAAATAAAATAAAATAAAATAAAATAAAATAAAATAAAATAAAATAAAATAAAATAAAATAAAATAAAATAAAATAAAATAAAATAAAATAAAATAAAATAAAATAAAATAAAATAAAATAAAATAAAATAAAATAAAATAAAATAAAATAAAATAAAATAAAATAAAATAAAATAAAATAAAATAAAATAAAATAAAATAAAATAAAATAAAATAAAATAAAATAAAATAAAATAAAATAAAATAAAATAAAATAAAATAAAATAAAATAAAATAAAATAAAATAAAATAAAATAAAATAAAATAAAATAAAATAAAATAAAATAAAATAAAATAAAATAAAATAAAATAAAATAAAATAAAATAAAATAAAATAAAATAAAATAAAATAAAATAAAATAAAATAAAATAAAATAAAATAAAATAAAATAAAATAAAATAAAATAAAATAAAATAAAATAAAATAAAATAAAATAAAATAAAATAAAATAAAATAAAATAAAATAAAATAAAATAAAACAAAATAAAATAAATTAAAATAAAAAAAAATATAAAAAAAAAATAAAAAATAAAAATTTAAAAAAATAAAATAAACAAAATAAAAAAAGAAATAAAATAAAATATAATAAAATAAAATAGAATAACAAAACTTTAAAAAAAAATATATGTAAATTAAATCAATAAAAACAAAACATTTAAATAAATTATAAAAATTTAAATAAACTAAAAACTAATTAAATTGAAAAGGATAAAATAAAAATGAAATGAAATCAGAATGAAATGAAATGAATATTTCAATATGAAGACTGTAGTCAAAAAGTTCTGAAACGGTTCGAGCCAAGGTTTTTCAATTTTCACACATAAGGTGGTCCCTCTACCGAACAGACTACCCCTCTGCAGCTTTAGATTAATTAATTCGCATTCGTATATTTGTAAGTACTTCAAAATCTTAAAAAAAGTGCTCTTTACTTAATATTCTGTGTCAATGGCTCTATCAACCAAGTCCTATGATAACAAACCTCTAACCATGCACTCCTAACGTATTTTGTATCTAAAAGAATGCAGTCTCACTACTCATCAGAGATAAAATACCCATTAACACACAAACATATTACGTATACTTCCCAAGAGGTCAGTTAAGTCATTGTAGTTCATTTTAGTTAAACTGTCGCTTTGACTGACTGATCTCTTAGTTGTGAACGTTGGCTGAGTTGTGCCATCAACAGCTTTTGCATTTTTCCCATTGCTCTGCTGCTTTAGACTAATGGCTTCGGTCCATTATCTCGTCATGTTTGTTAGGAAATTTAATTATTCTTATTTATTTTTTTGTTACTGTGCTTTTGTTGTTTTTGTTTTTGCTCATCAAGATTTTCTACTGTTTTAATGTTGCACATCATCACGGACGTTGGCTGATGTCTTCCACGTACACTTTTCTATGCTATCTTTATTGTTGCTGCTGTGCGTTGTGCTGCTGCTGCTGCTGCTATTCGGTCAATGCCGTCAACTTCATCAACATCAACAGAAAATAAAAATTGTTATAAAATGCTTCTACAATACATATATAAAATGAGGAGCTATGACAACAATAACAATAACAAAAAAAAATTACAATTAAAAACGGAAAATTATGAAACGAGAAAAAAATTGAGCTTTTTGTCGCACTTTGTCAATCTCTACGTAAACCAAATACCCTCATTCTCGCAGTAGTGGAGCGTCGCTCACTCTCACTCAGCAATCATTTTTCTACATATTTTCCAGCGTATGTACTCTGCATCTGCTTGTTGCCTGTTTACATTGTCCTGTCGCGCATTATTTTCACTGAAAAGCGTTGTTTTTTGAACCTCGTGACCCCCACCTCGTCTCATTTTCAACCTTTTATTGGTGCACTTTTTACCCCACAGTATTTTCCCTCCTAAAAAGTCCAATGTCCACTAGTGCATACCCTGAGGGGGAGTGGAGTGAGGGCGCTGCCCTTTATCATACACCTCAAGGTATGTATTTTTCTTTATCCTCTGTCTGAGCATGTTGGTCAATGAACCTAATAACTGCATGCCTCAGGACCCTATATAAACTCACTCCACTCATCCTTCAACTATCCTAGCTCATGAGTGAACGCCTTTCCAAAGCTGATAGAAACACAATATCGACTGCACTGAACCAAATATTAGGATCTATTTCCAAGGTAGCAGCCGGGGAAAAGTAAGAATCGGAATAGAGTAGCTTTACAGAGTAGCTTTACAGACAAAACTTTCTATATGATGGACTGAAGCTTCAATGGTTTCTTGGCCTCAAGAGTACGCAGAGTCAGAGTCCCTTCCTTAACAAAAACCTTCCTACACCCCTACACTTATTATCTATGTATATGTATTTGCTCACGTTTATTAAGTATCCGCGACTAGGACAACCAGGAACATACTTATGCTCCCCCTTAACTAGGATTCAGGTTGGTTGGTGGCGCGTGGGGCCAACTTTATAAGTCAACTAGTGAAATATTGCTACAACGGTGCTCATAATTTTTTTCTTTCTTTTTCTCCTACTACTATTCTTATTAACATAATTTTTTGTCGTTGCCCTCTTTTTGTTGTAAGGCTCCATGTTTTTTTCGTCGTTTTTTTTTGCGTTTTGTTTGGTTTCATAATTTCTTGTTGTTTTTAATTTTTTAATGTTTACAATCACTTGTGTGTTCGTCGCGTCGCATGCCACAAGAGCGCAATAACGTGGGGAGGAAGCGTAGTATTTATGTGGGTTTAAAAGGTAGTCGCCCTTCGACACTTCGACAAACCTGTTGGGAAATCACTAGATTTTTCAGCACAATTTACAGCTTTTCTCTTATGCACCCACAGCAAGTGTTCCGTTGATTTTTCATCAGCTAGCTAGATTCATAGGGTGATTTAATATGCTAGAAATAAACACATTACTTGTTGGGTGTACCCTGAATGTATGCTCTTTAAGGGATGTTCCTTTCAGATATGACTGGATGATTCTATTCATTAAAATTCGGACCCCAAAGAGGCATTCGAAGGTAATTTGTTAGACTCTTCGCCTATACCCAGCGTTTGTCTTTCGCAACTTGTTAGTGTCATACACGCCTGCCGTCGGTATGTGCGACCTTTAGAGGCAGGAAGATCGACCTGAGCTCGCTATGTCTCACCGGAGAAGCTTTCTAACCACGTCTGCATTTTTGAAGGCATATAAAGGATTTGGTTCTCTGAATGTTAATAAGTTGTGCGGGAGTGGTCTTTTTTTAGAGTTTGGGCAGAAAAATTAATGCTACATACTTTCAGGCTTAATTTTTTTCACCAATGTCATGTACTTGTGACACCCTGTATCTATAAACGTACATGCGTTCTATATTGAAATGTCCACACACTTTGGCATGTATGAAGGAAAATGAAATTAACCGCAATCTAAGAAGCAGCATTGTGTGTGAAAATGAAGCATATTTTTGTGCGCGCTCCATTATAAAGTAATATCAAAACTGCCAATGATATTCTAATAACATTTGTCAGCGGTTTAATTTAAGGTCATACTCAATTTAGTTAAAAGTTTATCAAATTAATTACATATTAGTCACATATTTATTTACATATAAATTTAACATATTATTCTCTTCGCGGTTGGACATTCGAAATAACTTTTTTGTGTTGCATACTTTTAGGTTGTGTCATAAGTTCCATTGTTTGCGAGAAAAATAAATTTAAATGATGTGAGAAATGTTAAAGTTACAATACTATTCACCCGATACTACAACCACTCCCATCACAATGTTGGCAGAACAAGTAAAATGGTAAGTACACAATCATACAAAGTTTAATAGCTGTAATCTTTTGAAATTAAGGTACAAAACATTACGAAGTAATATTAATTTAACAGTAGAGTAAGAACGTTTCGTCGGTATTATGCGCCAACATAGGGCACCGAATATATTCTTGACGTATGCGTGAAAACGTAAGGAACAACAATAAAAACAGAGATATACAAAGATAAAACTAAAATTTAATATTAGGAGTACATACAAAATTTAGTTATTTCCGCTATGTCCCATTTTATTTAATCCGATTTTATTTTATCTGATTATATTTTATTTTTTAATTTATTTTACTTTATTTTATTTTATTTTGTTATATTTTATTTGATTTTATTTTATTTATTTTAATTTTTTTTATTTTCTTTTTATTTTTTTCTATTTTATTTTATTTTATTTTACTTTATTTTGTTTTATTTTATATTATTTTTTTTTTACTTAATTTTCTTTATTTTATGTTTTTATTTATTTTATTTTATTTTATCGGATTTTCGTTTATTTGATTTTATCTTATTTGATTTTGTTTTATTTTATTTTATTTTATTTTATTTTATTTTATTTTATTTTTTTATTTTATTTTATTTGATTTTGTTTTATTTTATTTTATTTTATTTTATTTTATTTTATTTTATTTTATTTTATTTTATTTTATTTTATTTCATTTTATTTTATTTTATTTTATTTTATTTTATTTTATTTTATTTTATTTTATTTTATTTTATTTTATTTTATTTTATTTTATTTTATTTTATTTTATTTTATTTTATTTTATTTTATTTTATTTTATTTTATTTTATTTTATTTTATTTTATTTTATTTTATTTATTTTATTTTTTTTAATTTTATTTTATTTTATTTTATTTTATTTTGCTTTATTTTATTTTATTTTATTTTATTTTATTTTATTTTATTGTATTTTATTTTATTTTATTTTATTTTATTTTATTTTATTTTATTTTAATTTATTTCATTTTATTTCATTTTATTTTATTTTATTTTATTTTATTTTATTTTATTTATTTTATTTTTTTTTATTTTTTTTATTTTATTTTATTTTATTTTACTTTATTTTATTTTATTTTATTTTATTTTTTTTTTTTTCTTTTATTATATTTTATTTTATTTTTTTTTTATTTTGTTATTTTTTAGTTTTATTTATTTTATTATTTTTTTATTTTTATTTTTTTATTTTTTTATATTTTTTTTTTAATTTTTTTATATTATTTTATTTTATTTTATTTTATTATTTTATTTATCTTTTATTTTTTTATTTCACTTTTTTATTTTATTTTATTATTTTTTTTTTTTGATTTTAATAAATTTTTTTTTATCTTTTTTTCATTTTTTTATTTTTTTCTTTTACTTTATTTTATTTCACATAGTTATATACGGCGGCCGCCGTGGTGTAGCGGTTAGGTGTTCGGCCTTCTACACCAAGTCGTGGGGTTCGATGCCCGGCAAAAGTAATATCAAAAATTATTTAAAAAAACCCCCCCTCGGCAGTAGTTTGGCAAACTCTCCGGGTGCATTTCTGCCATGAGAAGCTTCTCAGCAAAAAATTCATTTGCTTTGCAAGTGCCGTTCGGAGTCGGCAAAAAATTGTAGGTCCCGCCAACTTGTAGGAAAAACTCAAAGAGCAACACACCACAAGTTGGAAAGAGAAGCTCGGCAAAAATCTCGTTAGAGGTTATGGTAACCTGTTGGTATATCGCCGGCATTAGTTTTTTTTTGTGTTTATATTTGAATTAATTTAGTTTAATTGTATTTATTTTTTCAATTTACTGTACTTTTACTTTATCATAAATTTTTTATTTTTTTACTGCTTACAAAAGATTGCTCGCATGATATAAGGATGGCTAGCCTAAAATACATACATACGTATATGTATGTATGTATATCAAACCATTTTCCATTGCATTGGTAAGATTTTAATAAAATGATGTCTTTTCTTCTGCAAAAATGGCGTTTGTGTTATCCCAACCCCTCCCCACCTTGTCCCCCCATCAAACAATGAGGCACTCACATCGACAATTCTTCAAGCGCAAAAGAATATACCATATCCACATACATCCATGCAAACACACCTCTAACCCAACAACCAATCGACTTGACCATAAATCGTTAATCGTCTTCTTCATCGTCAATGTAGTGTCTCAGAGTCAGTTAATTTAAAAGTTGTCAGACAACGCTGACATCTTGGACAATTGATTGACATTTTAAAACTTTAGCAGGCGGTACTAGTGTGTCAGAACCAGAGCCAAAGCTTCGTCGTATGGACGTCATTGATGATGATGATGCAAGCAAACTGGAAGCTGGTTTTGTTGATAGTTGTTGTTGTTTAGTTATTGTTGCAGCTATTGTGTAAAGCGCAGTTGCATATGTGTGCATCGACGAGGGACGATTAATAGGTTATTGGAAATACAAGTAAAGTAACGAAAGAAAGAAAATAATTGGAAAGAAACCCTGTAAGGAGTTATAAGTAACCTAGGCTGATTTCACTTAAATCAAATGGGCTGAGTCCTCTTTAACTTGTATTAGGTAGTTCGATCAATATTCCCATTTCTCTATTTGACATAGAACAGCTGATTTAAATAAATTTTGATCACTATCTAGCCATTAAAGTCTACCGACCTTCATAATTTATGCATACTATCTTATCCGCCAACCCTCGTCTTTTCACTCATACAATAAATGCTGCAACTAAACAAAGAATTAAAATAAGATGAAGTAGAAGTAGATTAAATATCAGAAGAAAATCAACAAAAGCACTAAATAAGCTGAAAAAGGCTTGTAAACAAGACAAAAAAAGGCAGTGACGTACAGAACATGATTTCTGCAGATTCTATTCACTCCAAGCGACAAGATGTGAATCCAGTTTACTACTCATACAAACACACACTTGACATTGTTCATGTATAACCCATTTCCTATATGTTCGTTTTCGAATGTTAAAGCGTCCAACCCACTATACCTACTAGTTGGCTATCAAGCTTAGTAGTATGGCTCATGGAGATGGGCCTTGCAATTTATTGTTCTTGTAATTGACTGGTTTTGTGTCTTATGATTGTTTATCTTCTTTTAATAGGCCTCGTACTTATATTTGCTCTGTGGGATGCCTATCTTTAGTACCTATTTAGTAGAGCTACTTCACAGAGATCGGGTTTCATTCCAGCCAGATAGGTTAGGTAAAGGAATGTACGAATTTATACATTAATGAAGTCTTATTGGTTCTTAGGCTTAAGGATATAATTAATGAATTGCCATAGATCCAAATGAACAAATTGGGAAGTTGTTTTTATTTTTCTCCTCATTTGATCCCGAATAACGTTTTCAGCACATATGGGATCGATGGGGACTTTTGAGGTTTTCCTTCTGAAGCCGAACATAAGCTGTATGCAAAATTTGGGCTCTGTGGGAATTTTTGTTGTTTGAAGTATCCATATTGACCAGGCTAACACCGAGCACTTGCTCCACACACCTCACTCTCAGTTATTTCCAGCATACCAAAAGCGGCTAGCCAGCACCTGCTCTGTCGGCCACACTCTCATTGCACATTGCAATGTTATAAAGCGTTAATTTTGAATGATAATGATGAAATGACATTTAGAATATTGTGTAAGCGTACACTGAGAGAAATGCATTGAATGTTGTGACAATATCACTATTGATAGCGCCGAGTTTGATGCAACATTCATTCAGAATGTGCGAGTTATCAAATATTATTTGCTCCCAATAAAAAGTAAAATGACATGTCAACCATTTCGATATGATGTACTATTTTTTATATCTATGGATAGAATACTAATATATTTGAACGGCATGTCAATATCTATGGTCGTGATATGAATTTCTATTGTCGGTATATCCATATCCATATTTACTGCATAGTAATAATGGTAGAGACAGCGTATTAATATATATGGACGAAATGTAAATTTTTCTGGGACGCATAATCATAATAGTTCAACAATTTTTACTATGGATTTTCTAACAATATTACAACTTGTTGGAGCGGTTTTTTTTAAATTCAAAATTTTTTGAATTTCTTATGATTGAACATTTTTCTAAAAATTGTATAATATGCCGTAGCCGAATGGTAGAATACTGGGCTAACGTGCCAGAGGAGCATGGTTCGATTCTCACTGAAACCAGATGTCAAATTATTAAAAATTTTGTTTTTTTAAACTATTTAGAATTTATCAATAGTTTATATGGATACCATTTCAATAGTGATTTATCAAAAAAGTATTGATGAAACATCCATATTCATTGATGGGACAGAAATATCAATTTTTATTTAATGTGATATCAATAATTATGGATGTTCGATCCATAGATTTCCCTCCGTGTACACTTATTATTATTTATTGTAGTAAACGAAATCTATGCTGGCATTCGCCAGTTAGTTAACCGCAGAAATGAGCTGCACTTAAATGTCAAGCGCCTAAATTATTGGTTTTATGGCGCATTCACTTGTGCTAAAGTGTTTTAAAATGCATGAATTGTCAGAGAGTTAACAGGAATATTGGACTAATAATACGAGTAGGTTGCGGTGTTAAAAAAAAAAAATAACAGAAAAAAAATGTCAGCAAAATAAAATGAAATTAACTAAAATAAATAAAATAAAACAAAATAAGAATAAATTAACTAAAATAAAAATAAAATAAAATAAAATAAAATA
>CAXKVI010000003.1:111241775-111254275 GCA_964058755.1 Campiglossa producta | reverse complement strand
TGAAACTCTGAGAGACTTCGTCTATTTGGGAACCAGTATTAACACCGAAAGTAATATCAGTCTAGAAATCCAACGGAGAATCACTCTTGCCAATAAGTGCTACTTTGGACTGAGAAGTAAAGTCCTCTCTCGAAGAACAAAGATCACGCTCCATAAGTCTCTCATCATACCTGTCCTAATGTATGGCTCAGATTCATGGACAATGTCAAGAGAAGATGAGGTGGCCCTTGGAGTATTTGAGAGAAAAGTTCTCCGGAAGATTTATGGTCCTTCCCGTGATGCCAACGGCGAGTATCGAAGGAAATTTAACGAAGCGCTGTACGAACTTTACGCAGATCTGACCATAGTCCAGCGAATTAAACCTGAATTCGACAGAAGCTCAAACAGGTCACTTTAATTAAAAGCTTCAAAAGCTTGCATTCAGCAAAAGCTTAAAGGGGTCCCTTTAAATAAAATCTTAAAAAGCTCCCATTAAGCAAAGTCTCGAGGAGGTCACTGTAATTAAAAGCTTCAAAAGCTCGCATTCAGAAAAATCTCTAAGAGGTCACTTTAATTTAAAGCTTCAATAGTTCGTATTCAGCAAAATTTCAAAAAGGTCAGCTTCTAGAAACTAGAAACCAGTATAAAAAAGACCTGAACGTTTAGCAGTACCTGTACAACCAACAAACATCAACAAGGAGACAAACCCAAGCATGTATTTTGAATACCCAAAATTGCTAAGAAAACCCAATAGTTGCAGTGGCAGAATGGGGCATCAAGACAGTCGACAAGACGAAAGAAACTAAGACAACATAAGCAAGAAGATCTATTTAGATGAACTGGGTAGCTGTCGAACCCAAGTGAACTGATTCGGACTGAGTTGAGACAATCTAGCGTACATGTAGTGAGATTTTGTCTCAGTGATGTCTCTAGGTTTAGAGAAACAAACATTAAGGAAAAGAAAGTGAGGAGAAAGAACTAACAGTTGACACACGAACTGGCCAACTACATGGTCGGACAGCCAATCCATCGAGCAAGCTCGAGCGGAGTGGGCAGTATTGGTGGTGACGGCGGCAGTACAGTCAGAGTCCAACTTGTCAACGTCAAAGTTGGTAAAAGTAAAGTGAAGTGAAATACTTTTGGTACACAAGAAAGAAAACCGAAGTTGTGTATGTAGGTGTGTTCATGGATTAGTGTTAGTTTTAGTTGTAAATAGAACATGCATGCGATATTTTTAAATTAACTATTGTAAAATACGAGTAAATGTCGAAGTGTCATGTTGTTGTTGCTGTCAAACGCTATACTAGTTGCTTTGTTGTTCTTGTTGTTATTGCTGTTGTTACGGTTTTCAACCTTTGTTCATCACTCACACAACTCGGACAACTCGACTCGGTTATTTGCCATCATTTTGAAAATTGACTTCCGCTTGTTATGGCTGCCAAGTGCACTAAAGAACCAAATAAGAAGAATAAGAAGATGAGGATGAAGAGCAAGAACATGATGACGACAAGAAAAAGAACATAAAACAAAAACTTAAAACATAAAAATAAAGTATGCATTTCGACAGCAAGACAAGATTTGACCGGAACACATACCAAGTAAATCTTCTGCAGCTTTCTATTTTCCGTTGACCTTACGGCATTGATGAAATTTAGTAAAGGAACGTTGTTCATGAGAAGTAGTATGTATTGGCATGCAGTGAACTGTTGTTAAAGTAAATATTGTGATGAAAGGGTATTTGTTTTCTTTTTGCAGGAAATGTATTCAAAAGGGGAAACTATAAAAGTTGTAAAACTTCTAGAATAATTTTAAGTTTCTTCGTAAGTACAACCCCCTGCTGTTCTTGTTGTGTTTTACTCAATGTGGGTCTGAGTCGAGCTCCTTAAATTCTCTGAAATATCATCCCAACTCCTAAATAACTCTGTTGAAGTCTCGTTTGAACTTCTAAATTGCTCTGGAGTCTTATCTCGAACTCCACTATTCCTCTGAAGTCTTTTTTCTAACTCATAAACTACTCTCAGGGCTCATCTTGAGCTTCTTAATTGCTCTGAAGTCTCATCTCTAACTCCTAAATTTTTTTGAGTGCACATCTGGAGCTCGTGAACTGTTAAACTTGAACTCCTAAACTTCTCTGAAGGCTAATCTCGAACTCCCACCTTTCTATGAAGCTCATCTCGAGCACTTAGTTGATCTGCAGTCTCATCTCGATCTCATCCCCAACTTCTAAATTACTCTGAAGTCATATCTCGAACCCTGAATTGCTCCATAGTCTTATCTTGAACTCCTAAATTACTCTAAAGTCTCATATCGATCTCATAAATTGCTCTGAAGTTGGCATCATCTCGAACTCCTCAATTGCATCCCGAACCCCTAAAATGACCTGAAGTCTCATCTAGAGATCCTAAATTGCTCTGAAGTATCTTCTCGAACTCCTAATTTTTTCTGAAATCTAGTCTCTAACTCCTAAATTGCTAAGAAGACTCATCGCTAACCCCTAAATTGCTCTAGAGTATTATCTGGAACTCATAACTTGGTTTGAAGTCCCATTTCGAAATCCCAAATGAAGTCTCATCTTTAACTAATAACCTGTCGTGATATCTAATCTCGAACTCCTAAATTGAGCTGAAGTCTCTTTTGGAACTCCTAAATTACAATGAAATCTCATATCTAACTCCTAAATTGAGCTCAAGTGTCATCTGGAGTCCCTAAATTGCTCTGAAGTCTCATCTCGAACTCGGAAATTTCTAAGAAATCTCATCTCGAACTCCTAAATTGCTCCGAAGTCTCATCTCTAACTCATAACTTGCCTTGAAGTTCCATCTCGAACTCCTAAATTGCTCCCGAAGTCTCATCTCTAACTCATAACTTGCCTTGAAGTCCCATCTCGAACTCCTAAATTGCTCTAAAGTCTCAACTCTAACTCATAACTTGTCCGCATATCTCATCTCGAACTCCTAAGTTTAGCTGAAGTCTCTTTTGGAACTCTTAAATTATATTGAAGTCTCATCTCTAACTCTTAAATTGAGCTGACGTCTCATCTCTAACTCTTAACTTGCCCTGTTGTCACATCTCGAGCTCCGACAAACTTCGTGTAATGTGGTGAGATTTCTGTTAACCAAAGTGTATCTGTATGTAATTCTAAATGTATGCAAAATCTATGATGACCTGATTTTATTACGTTTATAACTAAATAAAATAAAATTATTTTTATTAACCAGTTAAGGATTCATAACCCACTCTTTCCTCCCCTACATGTTAACTCTTTCTTGCTCACCGACCCACCATATAAACTCATACCACATTATTGGCATTTTGACACTTAGCAAGCAATCAGTTCATAATTTATATGATTTTTATAACTTAGCGCGAAATCAAATAGCCAACACCAACACCAATTTACGTACATATATGAGTGCGTGTCCTTGTATGTGTGATGTCTCTGATCCGAAAATTGCCACTAGCCCATTAGTAGAGTGGATATATTTGATGAAGTGGATGCTGATTGCTGTATCGCACAGTGGTAGAACCGCTTTAACTCTTTGGAAAAAAAAGAAACTAGAAAGAAACTTCGTCAGCCTCCACCGTCTCAGTCGAGACCTACCTACACAGGGAAAAAATTAGTTGGGAATGGATAAGAATTGACAGTGATTTTAGTTGAATCAACCCATATTTTGGTTAAAGCAACAGATATTTTAGTTGATATTACCAAATCACTGTCAATTCTTATCCATCACAAGCAAAATTTTCTCTCTGTGTATATTTTTGTTCAAGTGTCGATAGGAAAGCCTCCAACGCCGCAGTTTCTGTGTCCATTGACATAACGTGATCCAGCACGAGAAGCTCATTGTTCCTTCTGTTCTCGCCTTGACCATACGTCTTCCAGAGAAGTTTTCTCTGGACTATTTAGAAGATAAAGAGTAGGTGTGAGAGCCATGGGGGAAATTTTGTTTTTCAGGTACTCGATTTTTAAGCAAAGTTTCTTCAAACTAACCCACAGTACACCACGTTGCAAGCAAACTACTCGTACGAAAGTGCAATAAATGACTGCAAAGTCATAAAAATGAATTGCTTAACTCATTGGCACTGCAACTTGGACATCATTATGGCGTTTTATTTACTTTTGATCGTGCATTCGCTGCTCGTAAAATGCCTAACGACACCGACATACTGGAAAGGACGTAAGTGGGTGTGTGTGATCGCCTGCGCCTTTACCCTTCATCAAGAAATCTGTGCAGATTTGTTTTTGTTTTCTCGAAGACCCGGCAGTTGGTTATTTCTGTAAATAATAAAATTGATTTTTTACGATTTGCAACCTCTTCTCTCACCAGCCGATTGGATGAGTATTGCCTAGAATTTTTGATTTTTTAAGTAAAATTTTATGTGGCAAACATATTATTATTCGCGTTGTGTTTTATGAGCTTTTTTTCTCGCATGAAATACGCCGAGCTTACCCCGACTGCCATTATCGGTTATCAGCGATATAAATTATACTATTTGCTGCGATATATGGCGAGTTCGTGTAAGCTGGCAATCTCGTGTGAATGTTGGTTGTGGTTGCCAAAGCTTTTATGGCGCGTTTAAGGAGGGCGGAAGTCGTTTGCTATGCCTGTGAGTTGATAATAGTTTTATGTATAAAATAAATGCAGCATATTTTTGAAGTTAACTTCCTAGGGGACGATATGAAGTTTTGATTGAGAGTAAAATTTGAGAAAATGGCCAAGATGTTTAGCTGTCCAAATCAAATAGGAGGTGAAATTCTAGGATCTAGCTAACATTGTACAAATTGTAATAGTTAGGCCGAGCAGAGTTCATGGGTGTTGCCACTTAGGGCGGTTTACAGGGGCACCACCTATCCCAATTTTTTTTTTTAATAGAGCTAGATATGCCAATATGGGTATCAAATGAAAGGTATTTTCTACCGTATTCCAAATAAGTTTATTTCAAGCAGGGTAGCCACTTAGGGTTGCCACCTAACCGCAATTTATTTATTTTTTCGTATATCTCTGGAATTTCTGGACCGATTTTTATAAAATTTGGCATATGGAGAATTTGATTCGTTCTTAGATTATATACATGGGTGTTGCCACTTAGGGAGGTTTACAGGGTTGCCACCTATCCCAATATTATTTTAAATATAGAGCTAGATATGCTAATATGGGTATCAAATGAAAGGTATTTTCCACCGTATTCCAAATAAGGTAATCTCAAGTAGGGTAGCCACTTAGGGTTGCCACCTAACCGCAATTTATTAATATTTTCGCATATCTCGGGAATTGCTGGACTGATTTGGATAAAATTTGGCATATAGAGAACTTGATTCGTTCTTAGATTATATACATGAGTGTTGCTACTAAGGATGGATTACAGGGTTGCCAGCTATCCCAATATTCTTTTAAATATAGAGCTAGATATGCTAATATGGGTATCAAATGAAAGGTATTTTCCACCGTATTCCAAATAAGTTTATTTCAAGCAGGGTTGGCACTTAGGGTTGCCACCTGACCTCAATTTATTTATTTTTTCGTAAATCTGGGGAACTGCTGTGCCGATTTGGACAAAATTTGGCATATAGACAACTTGATTCGTTCTTACATTATATACATGGGTGTTGCTACTTAGGGTGGTTTACAGGGTTGCCACCTATCCCAATTTTTTTTTTTTAATATACAGCTAGATAAGCCAATATGTGTATCAAATTAAAGGTATTTTTGACTATATTCCAAAGAAGATGATTTCAAGCAGGGTTGCCACTTGGGGTTGCCACTTAGGGTTGCCACCTAACCGCAATTTGCAACCCCTCTAACAACTCTCCTTCTTATTCTTCTTCGCCTTCACACTATCTTCCCACCTTTTTCCCTTCATTCCCCTCTTTTCTTCTACCACGTCCCTCTTCCTCTATATCCCATTCGTATTGGCCCCTGTTAATTTAGGCATAATTCTCCTTCATTGTAATTGGTTAAAAATATGCTAACCATTTTGATTGCACCATATTTCTTTTCTTTTATTATCTCTAATGTAGTATTTTGAGATTAATAACTTCAACTTACTTGGCACATTCAATATTAATAGTAAAATTAAAAACGAAAGAAAGCCAAGTTCTTTAGAATTAGATGGATTTCATTCAATACAAATTTGTAACTTATTTACATAGTCAGAACTCATTTCTTTAATCCAACTTATGATATATTGTTTTGTTAACGATGTAGCGGCTTAAAAAAAACCTTTCCCAAAAAAAAAAAAAAAAAAAAATTGGAAAAATTTTAAATGAGCACAATAGTAGTAGGAGACGAAAAGTCAAAGGATACTATAAAAAACGCCTGTCACATCATTAAACCGTAACCAGACCACAGTCAACATGAATAGTCGTCGACCAGGCTAGAGTCGACAACAATGTTGTTGTAAATATTTGCAAAACAGAGCTTTGAAAAATGATGCCTAGAAGTGTTGGAGACAATTGACCTAGCAAAAGTGGGAATGAGACAAATGCGGTAAAAGTAGTGCAATTGTTGTTGATTTTTTTTTTTATTTCACTTTTTTGTTTTGCTGCAATGCCACTGGCGACACTTGTCACACAAATTAAGTATGCAACATTTCAAAGGAGTAACAGGGATCATGTTATGTTGGTTTATAAAGAAATTCGTGCAACTATTCGCAATAAGAGCTTAAGTTGACTTAGGAAAAGTTTTGCATTTTTTTAATTAATTTATTTTCATTTAATTTTAGTATTTTTTTTTTTTTTTTTTCATTATACTCGAGGTTAGTTGACTTTAATTTATTTTTATTTAATCTTATTTGATTTATTTTTGTTTTTTTTTATTAAATTAATTTGTTTTTCAATTTAATTTTATTTTTTTTTAATATAATTCAATTTTATTATTTTATTTTATTTATTTTTGATATTTTCCTTTTAATTTGATTTATTACTTCATTTAATTTTACATTGTTAATTTTTTTTATTTCATTTTATTTTTTATTTTATTTATTATTTTTATTTAATTTAATTTTTTTAATTATTTTATTTTATTTTATTTTTTTTAAATTTATTTTATTTTTATTTTTTTATTTTATTTATTTTTTTTAACTTTTTTTTTGTTTTATTTTATTTTTTATTTATTTTTTTTCAATTGGCTTTTTATTTTTTTATTTATTATTGTTTTTTCCTTTCTTTTTTTTATTTTATGTTAATTTTTTTATTTGTTTTTTGTATTTTTTTATTTTATTTATCCTAATTTTATTTAATTTATTTAAATTTGTTTTGTTTTATTTTATTTATTACTTCATGTAACTTTTTTTTTTCTTGTTTTAATATATTTAATTTTTTTTTTGTTACTACAGCATGTTTTTTTTTTTTTATTTTATTATATTTTTTTTTATTTTTTGTTTTGTTACGAATAATTTTGTTATTTGAATTTTAGTTTTGTTTTTTTTTTTTTTGTTTTATTAATTTTTCTTTTTGTCTTCTTTTATTATTATATTTTTTTTTATTTTTATTTCAGTTTGTCCATCACCCAAAAGGGCCAAGCTAACGTCAGCTAGCTTAAGCGAGAAAAGTTTGCTAAAAATATTTGTTTCTCAAAGTTGATTAAAAATTTCACTAAATTTATATATACATACCTATATTAAAATATACATTTCTCTCAATTTTTTATTCGCTTCAAAACACCAAAAAACTTATCAGCACTATATTTTAAGTTGCGATTACTTCAAAGCAATATGTACAAGAATGTGACAAGTTATGTGTGAAGTGTGGCAAAGCTGTCAAAAGTCGCCATAAACTTATGTGACGTTTGTGTATCGTGGTTGAATGTGTGTGTGTCCATATATGCATGTATGTGTGGGTTGGTGTGATGTCCACTTCCAAATATGCTTGACATCAAGTTATGCCACTTTCCTTAAACTTTTCATAACGCTCACAGCTCGTCGTTCTCCACAGAAGTAGGAAAAAAAAAAACTTTTAAATTTATATTTTACTTGCCCACCCCGCACTTTCTCTTCTCTTGACGCTTGCAAACACATTTTCCACTTTTAAGTATTTTTTCTAATAACAAAAAATTCGAAAATGAATGACATTTGACTCGCTGGAGAGTAGCAGAAGGACACACATGTACGCAGGCACGATATTTATGGCATTGCTAAGGCAAGGGGTGAGCAGAGGCAGGAGTTATTGTTGTTGTTGATGCTACCGAAGACTCAAAGTGAAAAATGGCATTGCTACGTCAGGCGGCCCCCATATGCAGCACCTAACCGCTCAAACCAACACACACTCACATTCTAATCGAGTGCTTTTGTTGCTGCTGCCCAAAGCTTTTGCACTTTCTTACTAACATGCATACTTACTTCTTCTGCCACATGTCAAAATAAAACTTCAACTAGAAATTGAGGTTATGCTGCTTGGCGCGCGCACACACAGCACACGCACGCACATTTGTTATGCAGCCGCACACAACACTGACCAAAGGATGGCGTAAGAGAGTAAGGGCGTAAAAGATGTGCAAAACGCCCAGCAGAAGAAAACTTACTAACATTTTTATAATTTATAAAAAATCATCATCAATGTCCTTGTTGTGAGTGTCGTCGGTCGTGGCGCTATTATTATTGTTGTTGTTGTTGTCATCAACGTCTTTTGCCCTGCTGCTCTCTCTTACTCGCCAATATTTGCCCACATCAGCAGCAGCATCATCATTGGCGTCAAAGGATAATAATGAAAAAGTAGAGACGGGGGACCTAAAAACTTCTCAAAATCTGTCACAATTCAAACTTGTCCTACCGCACATCCTCTCTCTTCCAGCTGCTGTACGAAGCAGGTGGTTGACATTCAGACAATACAATACAGTGTTGTGCAGTGGAAGAGAATCACTGAAAATAAATTTTAAAAAAATAATAAAAGAAAGTAAAAAAATAAAAAATAACACAAATTTAACAAAACAAGAATAAAAATTGAGCAAGACAAGAATAAAATGAATTAAATAAATTAAATGGTTAAACAAAAAAAAAAATAACATAAAATTAAAAAAAAAAATAAAAAGATTTTTTTAAAATATTAAAAAAATATAATTCAAAAAAAATTAAAATAAAATGAAATTAGATAGTAAAAAAAAATAAAATGAAAAATGATCAAAAAAAAAAAAATAATAATTGAAAATAAAATAAAATAAAAAATATTAAATTAAAAAAAGTAAAAAAATAAAATAAAGTAAAGAAGATAGAAAGATAAAATAAAACAAATAAATATAAAAAAAAATTTAAAAAAAAATTAGTTAAATAAAAATAATTAAATTAACCAAATAATTTTCAAATAAAATAATACGAAACAAAACAAAATTAATATAAATGATTTTTAGATATGTAAATAAATTAATTTTAAATTAAGTAAAATAAAACAGGATAAAATAAAACATCAAAATAAAATAGAAAAAAAATTAAAAATTTAATAATGGCAAAAAAATAAAAAATTATCTCGAATAAAATAAGCTGTTTTATTAAAATGTTACGCACAATTCTCCCGTTCTCGGTTAAAGATATTTTCATTTCCATTATAATGCACAAAAGATACTATCGAGCGTTTTAACTAGTATGAAGATGCTGCGTTTTATAGTGTTCGGCCAAAATACCCACTTGAAATTTTCCATATGTAATGACGGCCTTTGCGGTTTGACCGACACGCACACACAAATAAATTTACTTTCTTTCGGACTTACATACATATTTACTTCTTTTGCCCGTATAAACCAGCAAGAAAATCTTACGTGGGGTCATTCTCACATACTCAGATACCCGGCAGTCTAAACCTCTACACACCTCATAACTATTGTGGTAGGGCGTGGTGTTAAACAATTTTTTTTTATTAAATTTTTTTTTCATTCCATTTTATTTTATTTTACTTTATCGTATTTCATATTATTTTCTTGTTTTTTTTATTTATTTCATTTTATTTTGTTTCATTATTCCATTTTGTTTTATTTTATTTTATTTTACTTTATTTTATTTTATTTTATTTTATTTTATTTTATTTTATTTTATTTTATTTTATTTTATTTTATTTTATTTTATTTTATTTTATTTTATTTTATTTTATTTTATTTTATTTTATTTTATTTTATTTTATTTTATTTTATTTTGTTTTATTTTATTTTATTTTATTTTATTTTATTTTATTTTATTTTATTTTATTTTATTTTATTTTATTTTATTTTATTTTATTTTATTTTATTTTATTTTATTTTATTTTATTTTATTTTATTTTATTTTATTTTATTTAATTTTATTTAATTTAATTTTATTTTATTTAATTTTATTTTATTTTATTTTATTTTATTTTATTTTATTTTATTTTATTTTATTTTATTTTATTTTATTTTATTTTATTTTATTTTATTTTATTTTATTTTATTTTATTTTATTTTATTTTATTTTATTTTATTTTATTTTATTTTATTTTATTTTATTTTATTTTATTTTATTTTATTTTATTTTATTTTATTTTATTTTATTTTATTTTATTTTATTTTATTTTATTTTATTTTATTTTATTTTATTTTATTTTATTTTATTTTCGTAATTTTTTTCTTTTTCGAAGAGGTTCGGGTTTACAGGAAACTCTAGTAGAAAGTGCTTCACTGCAGGGTAGAAGTGTGTGCGAGTGTGAGTGCGTTCAGGTTTATATTTGTGTTTGTGCTCCTATTTGTTGGAAGCTGTCATAAAGTATGATATAAAATATATAAAAAGACATAAATACACAAACCAGGCGAATAACTAGAGACCCGATGATAAAATGCAATAGCAACAACCACAACAAAAGCGATAAAAAAACTGTGACTGAATTGCGAGTAGTAAATGTCCTGTATTTTATGTTGATGTCCTTTGAGGATATGTGAAAGTTGAAGCATTCAAGAATTAAACTTAAAACGGACCAAGCAATTTGTTTGTGTATGTTTATATGTGTGGAGCTTTAGATGGAGGGACATCTCGTACACATTATATTCTGGAATGGGAGAACAACTTAAGCACTGAAGTTTTCTGACGTATACGTTTAAGAGTTGTCAATTTTACTACAGCAAAAAAAAATCAACAACATCAAAGATGACCACATAAGTAAGGAGCAGTAAGGTTGCAGAGTTAGTGGCAGCTTCTTTCTTTGTTTCAGGCAGGTTTTAATACATAGAAAAATTAGTAGGTAGGTATGTATGTATTTGAAATTAATAAAAAAATAATAATTTACTAACTAAGTTAACTAATTTAAAATAATAGAAAGAGTGAAAGCCCGAAAGCTCTATGAAAGTTCAATTTAATTTTTTTAAGATTTACGCAAACACCCCTTCAAAGCTTTCAACTGTATGGGAGTTTGCTTTTTATTAAACTTTAAAAGCTTGATCCGAGAAGCTTGAAATGCGTGCATATACTTAGGTCAAAGGTACATACGTGCATGTCACAATGAAAAATTTGCTTTTTGGCTCTCCGGTCAAGATCTTTTTATAATATTTATAGGTCAGAATAAAATAGGCTTTGATGAGCTTTTTCTGTTTAATTCATTCAAATAAAAATATATGACCTACGAGCTTTCACAAATACATACCTGCTTCCATGAGCTTTTCTCACTACTCAAAAAAGATCAGAATTGGGTTATATATCGTCTATAAAGTGTTATGCGACTTCAGTAAGTAAAAAGCTTTCTCTAACGAACGAGCTTTCACTTAAAAAGGTTGTATATTTAAAGTCGAAAATACTGGGAACCCTACTAGTTTGACCAAACTTTTGTCTGCTTGTATGCGTGTTTGTGGGTAAGTGCTGCTTTTTCTTGCCAAACTTTTGTGTTTCTTTTTGTTTATTTTTTTTTTTTTTGTTCGCAACTTCACAATAATGTCAGTCAAGTTGACCGTGTTGCACACTTATCATCCCAGGTGGCACTTTATAATTTCTTGGCCATTTTTGACGTGCCACTATTTATTTAATTTTTCCAGCATACAACTTTGAAGTTTTGCCATGAACTAGACATGACAGCTATATATATGTACACAATATAAACTATAAACAGTCAAAGTAATGGTCACTTAGTTGAAACAACAAAAAAAAGCTAAGAATGTAAAAACTCAACTCAAGGGAAAGTCCTATTTTTAACATACAACTAAAAAAAAGGTTCGGAAATAAGTTCAAAAAGGCATGGAGCTTAAAGTTTAAGGGAAAAGGTACGTATGTATACGTATGTATATGTGAAGAACGAAGAAAGATTTTTAGGATTGAGCCCACATTAGGACACTTCAACCTACTAACAGAATCCCATCTACACATAGAAAAAATTAAGCCAGTGACGGATAAGAATTGTCAGTGATTTGGTCATATCAACAAAAATATAGTTACATCAACCAAAATATCTGTTAATTCAACCAAAATATTTGTTGATTCAACCAAAATCGCGGTCAATTCTTATCCATTCCCAGCTCATTTTTCTCTGTGTATTGGGCTGTATTTTCCTAAGAAGACTCGCTTCAAAGTTAGGTGTGTAAGAGGAGAAGGTCCTTGACCTT
>CAXKVI010000003.1:111234275-111239275 GCA_964058755.1 Campiglossa producta | reverse complement strand
TTATATAATGACCAGGGGAATTCACCAATAAAATTATATCATTTTACTCATTTCCGTTACAGAATTATGTCAATTTATGTGATTTCGAAACTTTCGATATCGAAAAAGGGGGCGTGGTTATCATCCGATTTCACCCATTTTCAATAGCAACCTACCTTGGCCAGAAAGTAACCTGCATACACAATTTCATAACAAGGAAAGGAACAGAAAATAGGGGACGCAAAATTATTAGAAGGGAAACGAGCAGAACTATAGATTGCTGTCCCCCGAAAGCTCTTTCTGAGGACAGGCCTAGGTTGGACTTTGGCACATCAAATCGTAAATATGGAAGGTAATATTTTAAGAAGATATGGTACCGGATTGTCTTCATACAAAGAACTCGGCAGAACTTCCAAGAACCTTAGCACCGCTCCTGAAACAAGAATTGGGGGTGTTTTTACGGCGGCACAAGCAAACGAAAACATCTCTACTTAGCGCGCAACTATTTATTTCTTCTTTTTTAATTTAAAGCTAAAAAAACATTTGCATATTATTATTTTCCTATCACAACAAAGCAATTCAAATGACAAAAGTCAAAAACAGAAGCGTCTCGTTAAACGTTGACAAATCAAGGCCGAAGGGCAAGAGGAGTTGAACTGACTACTTTACTATGTTCTGGTATGTAAAAGCAAACGGAACAGTTTTTGCCTAGCAGCGATGAGTTGGCCAAAGTAACCACTCTTTGTAAATGCGTCGCTCCTTTGTTTGTTTGTGTGTCCTAGATTAATGTGTGTTGTGACGCTGTGAACTCGCCAAACAAACCATCAAAGCGTTGTCACTGTCAGTGCGGTTGTCACAGACACATCATAGGGATTATAACGGCAAGCGACGACGACTCAAAACTGTCACTCAATTTTGCCGAAGGAAGTAAACTAAATACACGTATGTATTTGTATGCAGGCCTCAAGGTATATGTAAATGACGCTGAAACAGACATCGCAATAATAACAGCAACAAATACAAATAGGTACGCAGAATAGCTTTGAATCAAACCGGAAATGGGTTTAAAGGTTTATGCTGTGGCGCATTGTTGACAAATACCAAAAACCACACACAAATGCGCCACTTTTGGTATCGCGTATGACTAGTGATTTGACGTGTTTGTTTAAAATGTGTGTGTAGGCGTCAGACCGTGGGATGTTTTGACGAAATTTTTCGTTTGAGCATGATACAGTTATCCGAACGGGTACGAAAGGCCTAATACACTTCATACGCAAGAGGCTGCTCTAACGCCTAAGTGTATGCTACGAAAAATAAAATAGCAGTACACCCTTTTGGATATGCTACACAAATTACAATTAACTGATGTTCATTAAACTACTTACACGGTAGACAAAAGGTATTAATCAAGGACAACTCTCTTTCAAGACTAAACCCCAGCTAGAGCTTAAAAAACAAACCATTTCTTCAAGGTTTGCTCTCTTCATCGAGAGAATACCAGATTAGCTTGAATGTGTGATACAAGGAAAGGCCTGAGATCTGTAAGGGGTGTAAAAGTAGGTAGCCTCCCAGTGGGTGCACCCTGGGTAACGCTAAATGACCTACATAGCCATCGTGCCGAAACGACCCGGGCCGTTTTCTTATACATCATCTTCGAAACCTTGTGAAATATTGAAAATAATCTCATCGCTTATTGTAAAAATCCCAAAAATTTGCATCCCTCCGCCGTAGTGTAGCGGTTAAGTGCTCGGCCTACTACACCAAGTCGTGTCAAATCAACGCTGGGCAAAAGCAACGGTGTCGCCCCTCGGCAGTAGTTTGGCAAACTATCCGGGTGTATTTCTGCCAAGAGAAGCTTTTCAGCAAAAACTCATTTGGTTTGCAAGTGCCGTTCCGAGTCGGCAAAAAAATTGTAGGTCCCGCCAACTTGTAGGAAAGTAAACCTAAAAGCAGCTCACCAAAAGTTGGAATAGAAGATCGGCAAAAATCTCGTTAGAGGTTATGATAACCGGTTGGTATATCGCCGCCATTAGTTTTTAAGTTTATCCATCTTTTTCTCTTTCCCTCTTGAATTTTAGGTAATATCTCCGAAACCTTGTGAGATATTGGAAATAATCTCATTGCTTATTGTAGTAGTAATTTTCAGCGTATGAACGGGACTTACTCTGGGATCCCCGGGTAGGTAAAATCAGAATTCGTAAAATCCCAGGTGGGTCAAAATCCCAAAAGTTTACATCCCTATCCGCCCTAAACGAATTTCGGAGCTGAATTTCGGGATATTTGACTGTTATATCAGAAACAGTCCACTGTGCGTCGGTAAACGGTGTGCCATAGTTGTTGGTTGGGCGGTTTTGGCTGGTTCTGTTTGATTATTTGCTTGCTTGTTTGTCAAATCTTAAGCTGCTTGTTCGCGCACTTACCCCTTCACTCGAACCTCTTCCTACCGCGCTCACCTTTCAGGCTGCCACTGTCTTATCATTATATGCACCCCACTTTACATATGTCAAAGTGTAAGAAGCGCATCCTTTGCTTGTCACTTTGCTTTGACGACGACGACGACACATTCATAACTACATATGTACATACAAACACATACATACATATGACCTGCAGCAATTTTTGTTTATGGTATGTGGGTTGGGATGGGATGAGAGATTGAACTGCTTGTTGAGTTGCTTGGTGCGTTTAGATTTATGTTTTTTTTTTTTGTGTGTGTTGAAGATTCTCTGATGTCCTGTGGCATTGTCAACATGTCTTGTGCATTGTCGCATACATTATAAACGAATTATTGCCGTACGCATTTAATGTTCTGTTGTAGAATTTTGGCCTTGGCCGCTTGGGATGAAAGTGGTTAATCGCCGTTAAATCTAATTAGATGACATCACCAGGTAGCGTAAATGTAATGACAGTCGACTACAAGCATTAGTGCACGTACATATACATATAGGTATGAACGTTGACGCATTAAGAAACCCTGTGGGAAAAACTTCCTCCTCCACCAGAGGAAGCTACGATCGTTCTTACGCAGACGACTGTACGATATTGGCAACAGGCACTTCCGTCGACAAGCTGTGCTCTAAAATCAATGGTTATCTCTCCACTCTTGTCGAATTCTTCACCGCTTGGAACTTGGCACCGTGTGTATCCTCATGTCTCCTATACCTCATTTACATGATGAGGCGGAAATCCTCCCGGCTAAAGAGCACAATGCAATGCTGAGCAAGCAGTACCTGTTGAATTGTTGCAAATTGCAGCATCCTAATAGGCAACTGTTCGAGCTGGCACCACCTCCTAGGACCTTGAGGACACATCTACGTAAAAATTTTGATAAAATCCGACACCTTGCAACAACGCCGTTTGATACAGAGGTGCATACGCGGGCTCTGAAGCACGTCCATGCTATGTATGTTGACCACCATGTTGCGTTCTGTCCGGTGAATTCCGCTTTGCACACTTCGCATCGCTGAAGAGGTACGTCATCTTCCTCAAGAGACAAGGTCACTCTGACTCAATTACGTTCTGGATATTCTAGCAGATTAAACTTCTACATATCCAGACTGAACCCCGACGTGCCGAATGAATGTCCGGCATGCGACTCGCCCCTCATAACGCCAACCACCAACTCATATGCTCTACGGCGCCCACTCGTCTAACACCCATCTCCCTTTGGCCCAACCCTGTAGAAACAGCTAGTTTCCAAGGAATCCCCTTATAAGACTTTGATGACAATTTAGGCTAAGGATAAGTACACGTTGGGCAGGGCTACACTCCGTTACAAAAACAACAAGAACAGCACCCAAGGAAAAGTGTTTCGATCTACGCATTCGGTCTAGGAAATCGCTGTAGTTAGAGTGTAGTCTGGAACGTGAAAAGGAGTAGCTCAAGCCCAACAAAATACCGGATAGTTGTGTAGCTTAGACAGGCCAGCAATAACAACCAGTTTCATCCGAACTACACGGAGCCTCTCTAAGTCACTGCAGAGTTTTAAAAGCGGGAACTACTTCCATATATACTGACGAGTCCCAAATTAACTGCGGTGTTGCGGCAAGCGTCTTCTCGGAACATTTAAATGTAGCGGTCTCCATCCATCTTCCAAACATAACTAGTTTATTGCAACCGAAAAAACTCGGTACAGAGAAGGGCTGCGGGGTCTTGTCAGAATGCTTAATTTGAAGCGATAGGCTTGCTAGACAAGGACAGCCCAGCCGGGCTCTAGTAGGCAAATTCAGATCATGCTTCTTAAATTTACTTGCGACCTCCGTTGCTGGTAGCATTTAATTTTCTGGAGATCGGGTCTCTCGTCCGATAAGGTCAATTGATAACTCAGAAGAAGTACGGTATAGTAAGCTATAGTTCTTTTGAGTGCTTTTTCACTGAGTACCCTGTGTAGAAACTAATATTTGGCAGACAAAAGCGGTAATCGCCAAATGAGTATGCAAATATATATCCTTAACCCTTTCACTGCCGACGAAATTTTAGCATTCAAAGTAGTTTAGTTTTCTTGGAGGTTTTGCTACTGGGTAGGTAACTCGCTGACAAAACTGATGCTGAAAAGTTACAAGCCTAAATTATAAGTCCTTAACCCTTTTACAACCTACTAAGTTTAAATCGTACAAATGTTATTGTTTTCTTGTTAGTCTCTTTATTGGGTACCTCCCTGACAAAACTAATGTTTGAAAAATGCAAACTTCAATTCGCAAATGCATATCCAAATGTAAGTCTTTAACCCATTTACAGCCAACAACGAACTTTAAAGCGTTCAAAGAGTTATTGCTTTCCTGCATTTTTTTTGCTGGGACCTCCCTGAAAAAAATTATGTTTGAAAGGGACAAACGTAAATTCGAAAATGCATATAAAAATATAGTTCATTAACCCTTTCACAGCGAGACAAATTCAGTTTGTTTAAAGAGTTATAGTGCTTTTGTGTGGTTTTCCAGTTGGCACCTTCTCAACAAACTGATATTTGACAAATGCAAACTACAATTCGAAAATATATTTCCTTAACCCTAATACAGCCACCG